>JAGDYQ010000206.1:343516-355733 GCA_021962125.1 Bulinus truncatus | reverse complement strand
TATATATATATATATATATATATATATATATATATATATATATATATGGGAGACATGAATACAACAGGGAGCGAAACAGGACATTATGTTCATTTACATGTCCATCCACTTTTCGCCTTCATTGAAAATGTATGTACAGACACTTATAAATGGACCCGGTTTATGGCCACTTTTGTCCGGCCAGGGAGTGAGTCTTTGTTTATTGCCGTGCTGGCGTCTGTACCCGGCATTGTGCGAGCCAATGGCACCGCCTGAACTTTTATGAGGCATAAAAAGCAATCAATCAACCTAGATCTATCTATCTATCTATCTATCTATCTATCTATCTATCTATCTATCTATCTATCTATCTATCTATCTATCTATCTATCTATCTATCTATCTATCTATCTATCTATCTATCTATCTATCTATCTATCTATCTATCTATCTATCTATCTATCTATCTATCTATCTATCTATCTATCTATCTATCTATCTATCTATCTATCTATCTATCTATCTATCTATCTATCTATCTATCTATCTATCTATCTATCTATCTATCTATCTATCTATCTATCTATCTATCTATCTATCTATCTGTCTGTCCATATAAGTTACAAGTGAACAATTAAGTTGCGTAGATTGCAGCTGACAAAATGGAATGCAGTAGCTATAGCCCCCCCTCTTCCGCAGGGGGCCCAAACGGAAGCAATCGGCCAGCATGATTTAAGGTTCGATTCTGCTCCCACGGTAGCACTTTATTTTTTAACCACATAATACGTCATTGTACCTGGCTGAGCAATCCAGCATACAACCTTCAAGGTGTTTTTATTCCTCTATATGTCAATGTGTTTGATCATTCGGATACATCTTTAAGGACAGGGTCACTTCATGGCTGCCTGTCCCCCTCCCCACCCTGAAAACAAGGGCCCCTTCAAGTATTATTTTCTACTAAATATGAAGCTATCAGGGCACCCCGAGAGGTACTATTACCTTGGACCCTCACAAATCTTTTAACGCCTCTGCGTTATGGCCCCCAAAATGACATATTAACTGCGCTGCTTTGTATGCAGGATTGAAAGATTGAAAGTCTGTACGTGTGAGTGAATGTTCGTGTGAGCGAATGTTCGTGCGAGCGAATGTTCGTGCGAGTGAATGTTCGTGTTAGTGAATGTTCTGATGTGAATTTGAGTCTGGGTTAGGGGTATATGTGTAAACCTGTGAGTATGTATGACTTTCTGAATGTTTGCTCCTGTGGGACTATTGATTTGTAACTTAACGTACGTGCGTGTGTGTGTGTGTGTGTGAACGCGCATGTAATTATATGTGTGTGTGATTGCAGTCGTCTTTGTGTGCATTCTTGAAACTGCGCCTAGTATCAGAGGCGGACTTAAGCCCGGGGCCCCCGAATAGTTAAAAAGGACCCAACAGAGTCTCTCTTTGTCTAAAAAGGGCTCAGCATATCCATCAGCGCCCGGGGCCTTTTACTCACAAAAGTCCACCCCTTGACCAATATGGAAAAATTCGTCGATCTTCTATTGTCGTTTCGTTAGATAGGTCACTACACAGACAGGTCCGATTTCAGGTGTCCACAATCGCTCACGAGTTGTTCATTATTTATATTTTGTTTTAAAACAATCAAAGTATATCCAAGCAAAAGTATGTTCCGGGTATTTTATTTTAAAAATTTATTATTTAAACCTACAGAAAACATGTTCCATGTCTCGCTTCAAACCACCAGCAATACATTTGTATTGAATGTGTGGCGAAAACTTTGCTCTCCGTTCGTCCGACAGCTCGCTGAACCGCGGCCGACAAGGGCTGTTAATAGCAATGACGACACAACGCGGCGTTGTGATACCACTCTAAGCAGTAACCCGGATGTGACGGGCAGCCGAAGTTCTCGAGTGCCTCCGCCCTGCTATTCATTTTGATTCTGGGTATTTTGCTCATGTTTCGGACTAAAAAAAGGGACGCCACTCTGTTCATAAATTAGATAATTTTACTGTCTTTTTAAAAAAACAGCTATTTTTAGATACTAGGACCAAAAAAAAAAAGAAAAAAGCGCGGATGTAAAACCATTTAGAAACAGAAAGTGCTTAAAAATAGAATAGCAGTAATCAGAAGTTTAGAAAATAGATTTTCAAACGCGCTATTCAAAATTTAATCATCAGTTGTAAATTATTGATAAGAAACAAGAACAGGATAATAGGCAACGAACCAAATGTCGAAGAATTGTATAAATTGAAGTACATCAGAGAAGGAATATTGAAGGAAATGACGTTTACTGCATGGCAGATTGTACATGGTTGGATGTTGCAGACGATTTGATTTTGTCAAACTACAGCGTGGTCGTAAGTCTGGAAGACTAACTTCTGCTTGTCTCACCACCGATGAGAATAAGAACAACAGCATAGCATGTTTGTGGAATAACAAAACCGATAACCATAACGAATTGTAATAGATAACAGAATAGTTTACTTGGAAAGTAACTCTGAACGAAAAAAAGAAATTCATTAATAAAAAATAGTAATAATACGAAATATAAACTAATTGTGAGAAACATAACAGATCATATAAAACTTCGTCTTTGTTTAGAATAATGATAAATTGTTATATATAACAATAAATAAACTGTTTCAAAATTCGCCAATCAGCTTTCTATCGGAAGTATAAAGTGGATATAAATAGATCTAAAAGGAGAAATAAATAGAAATAATGTATTGTGGGCGGGGGATGTGAAGACGTCCAACGAGCATGAAGAATTTCAGGACTAGTGGACACACGAAGACTCGAGAGCACAAGAACACCTGACCTACTTTGACCACTGGCCATTGACATACATTTCTTTTTTTTTTTTCAAGATTGCAAATTTTTTTTTTTCGGTTAGTTTCTATTTTGGCTTTCAATTTTTTTTTTTGATGCGGATTTTGTTGCCAGATAGGATTACATAACAAGGTAAGCGGTAAATAATTTTTTTTTTATTTAAATGTGATCTTTCAGGATTATTCAGGAAACTTGACCGCTGTCCAAGCATCGTCTACAAGCATTTATATTTACTAAATACATCTTTTAGCTTGCTTAGCTTGGAAGTACCCATTTTTTTTTAGCCATAACTCTTTTTATATACATATATCACATGATATGGAACGAATTAGGGTATGCGTTGATTCCTATATATATATATATATTGGTCGAGATCCGTTGTTTACGGGTGGGGGGGGGGAGGGGTGATGTATTTCATGTCTTTTATCTAACAGGCATTTTTGTTTTTTATGCATTTGAAAAAAAAAAATTAATTTAATTTAAGAAAAAAAAATTCACAAAAGATTGTGCTTCGAGATGTCCGGGGGTAGGGGTGGGGGGGGGGTAGTTTGTTATTTAACAACTGATGTAAAGAGTATTTTGTTATAATGTAAAAGCGTTATGGTGGATTTGTGATACTGTCTGCAGTTGTACAATATGTACACAGCTCATTATGGACAATTCGATGATTCATTTACCATAAAAAATTTAATCATTGAAAGGGGCGGGGAGAGAGAGGGGGGGGGGGGGCGGCGGAAGGGTGAAGGAGATGATCACGTGGGATAAAGTGCTCTACTGTCGATCTGAAGATCCCGGGTTCGATCCTTGGTGAGATCCAAAAGAATTAATGTATCCAGGTTCTTGTGAAAGTTGGTTTGATTTGGATATCTGAATTTATTTATTTGGGGGGGGGGGGGGGAAGTGGAGATAAAATCGGCTGGGCGTTGTGCTAACCACACGATCCCTTCATGTGCCAAGGCTTGAGAAATACATGAAGTCTGCACTTCATGTGCACTTCATCTGAACTTTATCTGCACCTATCTGCACATATTTGCACCTATCTGCATCAATCTTGACCTGTCTGCAACCATTTGCACATATATGCACCTATCTGCACCGATGGCCCTTTATACCCAACATTGCACATAGAATAAAAAAAACTTGATTTTTAAATGTTGTCATCATCATCATCATTCGCCCCCCCCCGCACCCCCTTAAAAAGGATTAGGGCACTTCAGGGGCAATGTGAGGCGGATAGGTCTCTCTCCAGAGGTAGCGCAGTAAGAACGCTGTTATTTATTTATTTGTGTGTGTGTGCGTGTGCCCTTTTTTTTTACATTCGAGGGGGGGGGATGTCAAAAAACCTACTCACACAGGGCGCCACAATAGTTAGCTCAGGCTCTGCTCTCCATCTTCCCCTTTTCTTTTTATATATCGTCATGTCGCCACCAAGGTCACTGGAATTGGGTCCGATTTTAATTAATGTAACGCAATACTTTTCAACCCTTTTCAACCGAGATTATTATTATTTTTTTTTTTTTTTGGAGTCTTTATATTTGAATCGTTATAATAAAAAAAGGCAATTTTGTTTCACATCTTTTATTTTTTTTTAAATTGATCTGCTCAATCTTATTTTTTTTTTCTAAACAAATTCAATCCATTGATTTATTATACTATATCATATATATATATATATATATATATATATATATATATATATATATATATATATATACTAGTTGCAAGTACCCGGCTTTGCCCGGGTTTAAAATAAGGTTTTCTGTTTACCTTCTGTTTTCTCCCTACCCCCTCTCTCCCTTCCTCTCTCTCCCTCCCTCCCTCCCACCCTCCCTTTCCCATCTCCCTCTCCCCCTCCTTCTCTCCCCCTGTCCACCCACTCCCTCCCTCTCTCCCCCCCTTCCTCCTTTCCTCTCTCCCTCCCTGCTCCCCCTCTCTCTTTATCTCTTCCTCCCATTTCTCCCATCCCTCTCTCTCCCTCTCTCCTTCCCTCCCCTCTCTCCCTCCCTAACCCCTCTCTCCCTCCCTTCTTTCTCCCTCCCTCTCCTCTCCACCTCTCTCCCTCTTCCTCCCTCCCTCATTCCCCCTCTCTCTCCCTCCCTCCCCTCTCTCTCCCTTCCTACCCCCTCTCCCTTTCTCTTTCCCTCACTCCCTTTATCTCTCCCTCCCTCGCACACCTTCCCTCCCTAACTCTCCCATCTCCCTCTCTCCTTCCCTCCCCTTTCTCTCCTTCCCTACCCCATCTCTCCCTCCCTCCTTTCTCTCTCCCTCTACCGTCTCCCTCTCTCTCCCTCCCCCCTACCTCCCTCATTTCCTCTCCCTCCTTTCCCCCCCTCTCTCTTTATCTCTCTCCCTCCCTCTTTCTTTATCTCTCTCCCTGCCTACCCTCCAGCTCCCTCCATACTCCCCCTTTCTTTCTGTTTCCTTACCTCCCTTTCTCCCTCCCTCTCTCTCCAACCCTCCCTCTCCCTCCCTCCCCCTTTATCTCCCTCCCTACCACCTCACTCCCTCCCTCCCTTTCTCTCCCTCCTTCTCTCCCCCTCCCTGCCCCCCTCTCTCTTTATCTCTCCCTCCCTCCCTCTCTCTGTACAATTAAACGTCAAATTACGCTTCTTAAATAAACAGAAAACCTTATTTTAATCCCGGCCAAAGCCGGGTACTTGCAGCATGAAAAAAAAAACAACAACAATATTTTATTTTTTTTCCCGTCCCTAACCCTTTCTTCTCCGTCCGTTCAATTACACATTCACTTGGTGCGCGAATACAGGGAATTCCCTGTGCATTGATACAATTTGAATGCAATAACATTTAAAGCACCCGCAAAATACTAAAATAATTAATTACAATTAAACTACCCATTGAGATTGTATTAATAATGGTATTAATGTCACAGAAACATTTTAATTAACGTATTTCGGTTTATTAAAGTGCACCTTTAATTTTAATCTTCTGAATACATAAAACGATAGGTAAATAGATATGACTATTGATTTCACCATGTTTACAATTGGAGTTTCCGGAAGTTACCCCTCTTTTAAAAATGTATCATCGGGAAATGACGTCACAGAGGAATTTTATTTATGGCGCCGTCGAGATTACTTTTAATATAGTAAAATACTAAAATAAAAAAAAAATTAATTACAATTAAACTACCCATCAAGATGAAACGAAACATGTCCTATAACCTTCCCCATGTAATTATGTGTATGTGTAACAAATTTCACGTTATTTGGTTGTCTGGATCTTGAGTTATAAGGGAACAGACAGACAGACAACAAATGCGTCTTATAAGTATAGAGATAAACAATTCTTTAAACATATTGTGAATTGTAACACTTTCTATTTTAGCTCTTCAGCAAACTAAGGCTAAACAAGGAACATTAAGTTGTTTTTGAAATGAAATTAACGTCCTTCTTTTATCGTATTTTATTTATCTATTGAAATATGTGGGGAAGAAATCTGGCAATGACTGCTTGCAATGTTGGCTGAATGACGTCATCCATATTATTTTCAATTCGTGTTAATTGATTTACCCATATTTTTTTCTTCTTTTTTTAAAAAAAAATATTAGCGTATCACTTAAGTAACGACCAAAACCAAAATACTAATGAATCATCTATCGAACGTCCTATCTATGTCTCCACGTATCTGCGAAGCCGAATGCACATAATATAAATAATATACAATCCTCATCTTTAATTTGAGTTGACTTTTTTATGAAAGCCGCCATATCTATGCACTACTTTATCGTGTATCGATACTTTAGGTGCTGTACTATTGTAAGGGGAGACAACACAAATGGCGGTAGTTTTTTTTTTTAAGTCAATGGCAGATGACTTTTTTTTAAAATAGCGATGCGCGCTCTGTACGATGTATATTATTCAGTGGCCGAATGTAGCATCGTTTAAGGCCCTAGGCCAGTTATGGGGGCCAACAGCGGGTACTTAAATTCGACAGAAGGGCCTGGCTTAGAGCAGATGAATGGGACGTTTGTGCGAAATTTGATGTGAACGGGTGAACGACGGGTTCGCCTACATCTTCCCTGAGCACTAGGCGCAATCGCGTACAAATGCATTTTCCAAAAAAAAAAAAAGGTTCGCCACCACTGCCCAATGCTGTAGGGCTAGAGCAGTGGTTCTCAGACTTTCACGCGACTGTACCCCCAAATGGTGTAAGAGTATCCCCGCGACTACCCCTCGCAAATAGGCTCGCGAATAATCGTACTTATTTTCATGACGTAACGTCTTTATCTTTCCAATGCGATACTTACGCGAGTGGTTTGGTGATAAGTCACGCAGCAAACTTGCGACCTTCTTCAAACTCTTGGTTGTTTTTTAAGACGAAAATTACACGTCGCTGCGGATCCCTGCATAGCCTAACCCATTCCTATCGGGGTAAGCTTTGCCGCCGGTCGAGAACAGCGGGGCTAGAGGTTATGTGTAATTTAAAAAAAAATATTACCTCTTCAGCATGTTGTTGGTATAAATAATTAATTCGACTGGTCGACAGACATTGCGGAACACTTGGGAATAGCCTTGCAACATGGATGAAAACAGACGTTACATAGCAGACGTGGAATATTTTTGTCAGCCTGTTTCATATATCAGCATAACGGATATGTTCAGGGCCGGCTTATGCAGCACTGCCCCGCCAGGGGCATTTACCACGAGTATGAGAATCATCAAACCATAGAGTCGTTCTTTTTTTTGAGGGGCACTAGGCCAGCTTAGTTGTGGGGGTACTACGAGGGGCCCTAGGCATGGTACTACGAGGGGCCCTATGCATGTTACTTTGAGGGGCCCGTGGCATGGTACTTTAAGGGGCCTGAGGCATGGTACTACGAAGGGCCCTAGGCATGGTACTTTGAGGGGCCCGAGGCATGGTACTTGGAGGGGCCCTAGGCATGGTTCTTTGAGGGGCCCGAGGCATGGTACTTTGAGGGGCCCTAGGCATGGTACTTTGAGGGGCCCTAGGCATGGTACTTTGAGGGGCCCGAGGCATGGTACTTTGAGGGGCCCTAGGTATGGTACTTTAAAGGGCCCTAGGCATGGTACTACGAGGGCCCTAGGCAAAGTACTACGAGGGGCTCGAGGCATGGTACTACGAGGGGCCCTAGGCATGGTACTACGAGGGACCCTAGGCAAGGTACGTTAAAAGAATTCCCTTTTGGCATTACATTAGGCCAAAAAAACAATGCCGAGGTCTCTACGTAAAATCTTGGGCCCTAATCTTCGAAACTATCGCCCTCACTTACCCCCCCCCTCCTTTCCAACTGACAAGTGCTATGATTACCCTTCCTTGTGGTGGAAATGACTATTTAGCCAGCCAGAATGTGATAGTTGCCCATGGTATTTCCTTGGACCAAGTACCAGACCTACTCAATGACGACTTGGTTCAGGACGTATGCACCTACAAATAACTCTAGATTACTCTTTGCATTCTTTTAGAGTTACGTCAAAAAAACAATAACAACAACAATCCAGACACCCCCCTCCCCTCTGTATTGGGCGAGGGGAGCCCATACGCTACAGACTTTGTCTATTCGAAAATAACTGCTCTTCATACTACCTACTGAAAAAGGCAAAATGTAATTAAATACAAAAAAAAAAAAAAATTGGTGAAATCCATAACAACTGTAAGCAGTAACGAAGAAAGTATAAGGATAAATTCAAATAAATGTTCAGTTGTTCAGTTTTACCTTTTTCATGTGAACAGATTGATAACAACATTTTAAATGTCATAGATTTTACTAGTACGCGACCTTTGCGGTAATGTAGTCAGGGCTGTTATTAGGAAGTTCCCCCCCCCCCCACCCTTGTCCCACTTGTGTGCGGGCCTTTTCATCTGCTGACCTGATTACGCAAGGGAATGCAGCATTAGAATCACCAGCGGCTAAACACTGGTTATCACAGATAAATGTCCCAATTTATCAGATGTGTGTGTGTGTGTGTGTCGTCAAACAAAATATTCGATAACTTAAACGATGAACACAAAATACGAATCTAGTTAGTCATTCATTCACTTGCCGCACTCTCATAATACTTAGTCATTCATTCACTAGCCGCACTCTCATAATACTTAGTCATTCATTCACTAGCCACACTGTCATAATACTTAGTCATTCATTTACTAGCCAGACTCTCATAATACTTAGTCATTCATTCACTAGCCACACTCTCATAATATGTGAAAAAAATCTCACGCAATGGCGGAAAACTTGAAGTCACTAGCTTGACATAACAGACCTGTTCATTCATAACAATATTCACCTCATAACAGACCTGTTCATTTATAACAATATTCACCTCATAACAGACCATAACAATATTTAATTTATTTACAAAATACTTGTGCCACAATATGACTGGCTTGTGTGCTGAATCAGTATCGGGAATCGGAAAATTTCGACTAGTGATGGGACGATACTTCGTAATCGAAACGGAACATTTTACCCAATTTCTGACTTCTCACTCAATTCATTGGACTCTAAGCTTGATTCCTTATAGAGCACTCTCTAAGCTCTATGAAGTCTAAATATATCGCAATCGAGATTCGAATGATAATCGTCATTTAAAAGAAGAATCGATTATTGTATCGAGATATGGCATCGTTCCAGCACTATATATACAAATAATATCATGTTTTACATTTTTATATAGATAGATGACTTCTCTCAGTTTTTCTCTGCGTTATCAATTATGCAAATATCTGACCGTTTGGTGTTTGATATGGACTGGGGGAGAATCAATTCAAAACTGTATTCATGTCTTAGTGACAGAGAATGTAAAAATATAAAGTAAATGTCATTCCCGAAGAAGACAAGAGTATTTTTATGTGTTGTGAAATGCAAGAATTTTGTTTAGAGGTTAGGATTTGGTAAATATAACATGCGGTCAGTGTTGATTTTGCGGCAGGTTATGCGATCAATACATGAAAAATAACTGAACGAATAATGTACACATTATTGGTGGTTTTACGAAATGGGTTCATTTCGTCGATGTCGACTTGAATTAGTTGCATTAAAAGCCTCGCTTACATGACTTGTATCAAAAATAGATAAAAGAGCATTTATAAATAGATATACATTGGCGAGATAGTAGGAGGCACGGGCAGCTATGGTGTGGGCGGAATAGCCAAGGGGGTCTTAAGGGGCCCCGACGTAAGGAATTATAAAGGAAGGGCCCCCTCCCCACCATTTAAATACTTTGCTGCAAAGTCCTCATGTTCTTAGCTACTGAATTATAGGCGTAATGCTCTTTGCCTTACTCTGTATGAGGTCCCCCCCCCCCAAACAACACAGGTATTACGTTTGACTCAATTGGAGTAATATGTTACGTCCGTAACAATGACCAACGAGCTGAAAGCGATCGTCCGCCGCTTGACCTCTCTCTCTCTCTCTGTTGGCACGGATCAGTGTGTAACGGTCCCCACCAAGCCTCAGGTCAAATCCATTGACTCAACTGGTCATCGGTGACTGACCGTCACACTCTATGACTCATCGCTGTAAGAAATGTGGATAAGGGTGGGGAGGGGGGTCTGTCCGTTCCTAAGCTAAACATTTCTTTTTTGCACTGTTTCACAAAGGCCCAAAATCGGCCTGTTCCCAAACCACGTAACTCTCTTATACTGTTATACAGCTGGAGTTGTGTTCCTTTAGATCAGAACATGTCAATTTATGTTTAGACAAAGCGTTTGGAACATCGAAAGCTGTTAAATATCTTTTTTTTTTATTGTGATCTGTGCAAGGAAAGCGGCAATCTACAAACAAAAATAATAATTTTTCAACCGTCCACTGCAAAGGTATATTACTATCCATATGCAACAGATTTATGTTTAATGCGGCCCGCCACTCAAGTCAGAGTGAAGCCCAGCACTATTTTTTACGCCATGACGTTTATCATAAATTTATTTGAGTTTATTTCAACACTGCTCTTAGTGCGGCCCGCCCCGGTCAAATTTACGAGCCCCATGTGACCCGCGCGTCAAAACGTTTGCCCACCTCTGATCTAGAAGCTGCAGTTGTCAGAGGCTTGTAACGAACTTTTAAAAGAAGAACACGTGAGAAGCGTGGAAGGTGAGCTGTATTGTGTCACAAACAGTGAGTAAAGAATGGAATAAGCGTTCCTTTAAACAGTTACAGTTCACCAGTACTGTTGCTGACCAACCACTTTTTATGGGCGGCGACTAGGGTAACCGCTCCAGACCCCCGCACATTATGTTCCCCCCTCCCCCCCCCCTAGCAATAGGACAATCTGTAATACAGAGACTATATGTCTCTAAACCCATCACATTACAATCAACAAAATCCCCCCCGCCTGGGGTTTCAGATTAAAAATAAGAGTCAAACGGTGGCTATATTTAGCCAGTAGCCAGCGCCTGGTTGAGGGTGGTGGGGGAGGGGGGGGAGGGGGCGTAAAGAAAGCGATGGGATGAATAGATTGGTAGATATAGATGGGGGGTGAGAGAAAGAAGGACAGTAAGAAGTGGGGAGGTAATTGACATAGATACATAGAGAGAGAGAGAGAGAGAGAGAGAGAGAGAGAGAATGACAGAGAGAGGAAAAAAAGAGAGAGAGACAGAGAGAGAGAGAGAGAGAGAGAGAGAGACAGAGAGAGGGGAGAGACAGAGAAGGACAGAGAGAGAGAAAAAGAGAGAGAGACAGAGAAGAACAGAGAGAGAGAGAAAAGAGAGAGACAGAGAGAGAGAGGGACAGAGAGAGAACGAAAAAAGATATATATATATATATATATATATATATATATATATATATATATAGAGAGAGAGAGAGAGAGAGAGAGAGAGAGAGAGAGAGGAACTATAGAACATGCAGAAATAAAAAAAGAAAGAAAATAAAATTTGAGCGATGGATGCAAAGATTGAGAGATACAGATATAAATGGAGAATGAAACCCACTGGGTTGATTGGGGGGAGGGGCGGACACAAGATGTGTATGGGTGTGCATGGGGATGGGGTAAAGAATGACGTCATTTCTTGTTTCAGTATAGTAAAAATGTAAACATAGAATTACGTAAACAAAAACAATCATTTGACACGAACGTAAGCCAGATTTATTATAGATTTGACTCAGATCTACGACTATCCTAGTCCCTCCCTCCCACCCCCCCACACACGCAGTCCCCATTTAAATACCATTGGGATATTTATATATATATATATATATATTTTTTTTTAAAAGAAGTTTTATTGACTTTTTAACATTAAAAAAAATTAGTTTTTTTTTTTGCATACTAGGTAACTTGCCAACTTTTTTTTTTTGGATTTTGATCCTGTCTATTAAATATGTATACATTGTGAGTTGAGTATTATATTAATTTGTCACCGCAAGATAAATAACATGTAAAAAAAATAAATAAATGTCTGGTATCATAGTAAATGCAATTAGCACAAC
>JAGDYQ010000206.1:230956-343016 GCA_021962125.1 Bulinus truncatus | reverse complement strand
GTTAAAAAAACAAGCAATTAAGCCTGTTCCATTCTGGACACAGGACGTGTTAGCGCATTTTCGTGTTATGTATCAGTACGTTTGTTAGCTTTCAGTAAATATTTGTAAATTTTGGAAATGTTTATAAATTCAATTGTGTTATGCATATATCTGTAAAAAAATATTATAAAGACGTTTCTTTATATTTGAAAAAAATTATTTTCTCTTAAATCTAACTACAAGTGGTTTGTGGTTACTGAAATAGGACTCATAATTGAAAACATTCGAAATTGTAGTCATTTAATCGTCCGAAAACTCCGTCAATTGTTGCATAGCTCTGATACTTTCAATTAAACTCAGAACACAAGCTTACTATTTCATTTGATGAGTTTCTTAATAAATCTTGGTGAAACTACGTGCTGCAGTATTTCGCACCAAATGAACGTACAAGGTGTAGAATGGGGCCATATATATAATATATAGGCCCCTTAGGAGCGCTGAAGCCCGGCCCTCAGAGGTCCTATCGCGAAATGAACTTTTGATATACACATGGCAGACCAAGACCTACAAAATGATATATGCATCATGGGTCTAGGACTTATGGTTGCTGAGATTTTGGGCGCTCCTTTATTAATATAGCTTATATAGTAAAAAACGGTACTTTATAAGCCTCCTTTTGCGGCTCTCAGAGGTCAGATCACGAAACGGACAAAATTAATTTCTTGGCAGGCCAAGACCTACAAAATAATATATACATCATGGGTCTAGGACTTATGGTTGTTGAGATCTAGGGTGATGACGGGCAGGCAGACAGACGGACAGACAGACAGACAGACAAAACGGGGACAATAGAGCATTTTTTTTTGAAAATGCTCTAAAAATGCCTTGATCCATGGATTCCCCCTTCCATAGTATTCATTCTATATTTACAAACCCATTTTGGTTGCTAGGTAACGCAACCAATCTATATAAATATTTCCGTCTCAAGTCCGTCTGTCTGATGAAGATCGAAAGTAAGAATCAAGAATACTGTTTCCGGTTTAAAATAATAATGGCTTCTGTCCTGCGTCTTGATTCAATCAAATGTTGTTTTTTTTTTAATCTAGCAATTTCAAATATAATTATAAACACGTCAAGATGTGATTTAATGGACAATCGGTTTGAGAGCCGGCTTCAGATTTTGGCCGATGGGGTTCGAAACTCACGTTGTTGTTGTTTTTTTTTTTTTTTGTTGTTGTTTTACATAATGTATGCTTTTGACAACCACGAATGCAATTCACAATTTCGTTCATAACAGAATAAATAGACTAATATTGACCTTTTCATGTTAACCTCAAAGTTAAACTATGGTCTGTCAATATGTTAACCTCAAAGTTAAAATTATGGTCTGTCAATATGCAAAGATTTTGCAGGGTGCAGTTAGACTTGTCAATATGTTGCGTTATCTAACGATACAATAAATTTAAAGTTAGTTCTTTGATCATCTTACAATGCATCAAGCCAACAAAGGAATGTTACAACCTGGTAGTTTATCAAGTCAACAGCTAAGGTGTTGCCATATTCACCACTATCAAGTCAGAAGAGAAATCTACGTCATTTTGTGATCAGCATTTTACATTTTTTACGTTATACTTTTTTTCTCTTAATGCGCCATTTTGGTTTCAACATCTAAACAGAACTAACCAGTATTAGTCTGTAGGAGTTGAAATAAACTAAACTATTCATGTATCCCGACAGTCTGTAGGAGTTGAAATCAACTAAACTATTCATGTATCCCGACAGTCTGTAGGAGTTGAAATCAACTAAACTATTCATGTATCCTTACAGTCTGTAGGAGTTGAAATCAACTAAACTATTCATGTATCCCGACAGTCTGTAGGAGTTGAAATCAACTAAACTATTCATGTATCCCGACAGTCTGTAGGAGTTGAAATCAACTAAACTATTCATGTATCCTTACAGTCTGTAGGAGTTGAAATCAACTAAACTATTCATGTATCCTTACAGTCTCCGATGGCCCGCACTTTTTAATGTTCAGCTATTACAAAATTGAACTTTTTCTTTGTTTCTTCCACATTCTGTATTCTTCTCATCCATCTAAGCAGGATACATGGGCGAAGAAGGGTGGGAGAATGGGGATGAAGGTGGTGGGGGGGGGCAAGGAAAGGAAGTGAGGGCGTATCCAAGTTCGTGCCCCCCCCCCCTTATCGACATCTAGGCGTATACACGGTAGCTGTGTCCTGTGTGTGTGTGTGTGGAGAGAGACTAGTGTACCCCCCACACACCACAGGTCATCAGAAACTATTATTATGTGAAACAGTTTAAGAGCACACATGCCAAAGCTTCCCCCACCCTCCTCCCACCTCCTCTCGTGAACTTTTCCAACTGTCGGCGGGGAAGGGGGTGGCAAGAGGGTGTGGACGTCGCTTTCAGAACGTGTATCTATGTTGTGGTGAGCGTGAGTTTTTGTTAAGACGGTGAGAGGGGAGGGAGGTAGGGGGTGCTGGGAGGCCCCCGAGAGAGGGGTGGAGGAAGAAAAGGGGAGAGAACTCGAATCTTTTTCTAGTAGTACTGCCTGGTGAGCGACTGACTACCCTGCTCTGTGATAAGAAAAGGCGCTGATGTGATGGAGTCTTTTATACAGTACTCACACAGAGACTTCAACTCACACAGACTTCAACTCACACAGACTTCAACTCACACAGACTTTACTAGTACATAGTTCTACTATCTGAACAACTCACACTAGTACTTATAAAAACTTACAATTTGTATAATTCACTAATATATATATATATATATATATATATATATACAATTATATATGCACACATCGTCATTTTGTATCTTTGCCTCTACACTACAGTCAGTGGCATTCATTGATAACTTTTACAGGTGGCAACTGACAACTAGGGTAGCCACTCTAGGCCCATCACCTTCAGGTAGCCACTCTAGGCCCATCACCCTCAGGTAGCCCCGCCCTAGGAAAGTCTTTTATTACCCATATGTTGAAAAAAACACATACACATAAACTCTGGGCCCCGCATTAGGTACTCACCCATGGCCCATGGGGTCTCCCCCAAAGGCCTCCTCGCCCCTCCCTTCCCTTTAAACCCTCAGAATTGAAACATTTTCTATTTTAAACGGTGTTACGTCATGTCTCAGCCTGCAGTACTAGAACTGTAACGTGAGTTTGTGATGTGACTGTGTAGGTGTCGCACTCTGTGTGTATGTGTGTGTGTGTGTGTGCGTGTATGTGTGTTATATAATAAGACAAGACCTGTTCTGAATTGAATTATGTTCATCGCTTAGTCCCGTGTAGAAGGTATAAATTATTCCCATCTGCTACCTGTAGCCTCGCTCAAAGCCTGAACTCCCTAACACTGCTGGGACATGCCGTCGTGTGTTGTTATGAAAAGGTTCTCTTAGTGATTCCCGCCAACAAGCAACACCAATAAAACAATGGAGCCCATGTTTAGAATCAGGTACCGAACTATTGGGCCTATAAAGCTCAGTGGCGTAGCGAGCTTACCTCGAGCCCGGGGCACAATACCTTTTTAGCGCCCCGCCCCCCCCCCTTCCACTTCGAAAACCATATAATATTATATGTTTTGCGGATTTTTTGACGCCCATTCGTGAGTAGCGCCCGGAGCATGATTGTCCCCTTTCCCCCCTCTCGCTACGCCACTGATAAAGCATGAGAGTATATTGTACAAGAAGAGAGAGGGGGGGGGGAATGCATCCATGACCCTGGTCGGTATCCCAGTTTGTCTGTAAGTCTAAATAAGAGGAATGAAATCTTGTTTCTGAACACATTTTCCTAACACTGTCAATGTGTTGTTCAGTATTCCTCAACGTATTTTTAATTTCTCGTATACATCATTTAAATTCTGTTTTACTTCAGGTCGCTATAGGTAAGATATCAACCCGCTGAATAGACTCAGTATAAACACACCGAACACACACATTAAAAAAAAACACTAAACACACACATTATAAACACACTAAACACACACATTATAAACACACCGAACACACACATTAGAAAACACACTAAACATACACATTATAAACACACTAAACACACACATTAGAAAACACACTAAACACACACATTATAAACACACTAAACACACACATTATAAACACACTGAACACACACATTATAAACACACTAAACACACACACATTATAAACACACTAAACACACACACATTATAAACACACTAAACACACACACTATAAACACACTAAACACACACACTATAAACACACAGAAATAAACACACTATAAACACACAGAAATAAACACTAAACACTGATTCCATATACAACTACTCACGTTTTATTTCTCAGACATCTTTCATAAAATTTCTTTGTCAATGAGTTTGTAGTTTTGTTGTTTTTTTTTTCTATTGTAGCAGACGTTTGCGGATCAGATTTCCCGCTCGTTTTATGATAATTCAAAATGATCGTTCCACGTACACCATTAACACCTCACCGTAAAAAAAAAAGCCTTCATATCCCCCCTCCCCTCCCCCCCAGGGCCAACATTGTGTGTGGGTGGGTGCAGCTGTGACACCTGATAAAGGTGTGAGGCAGGGGTTCCCTACATCTTGAACTGACGGGGCCTCGAATAAATATCTATTCTGTTCTCCCCCTTTAAAAATAAAATGGTCTGTTTTTGCATATTAAAACGTGTGTGTGTGTGCATGTGCGTGTGTGTGTGTTTTGTCCCGGGATGGCAGCCCAAAGTTTGCACATGCCGAGTCGCCGATCCCACAGGGGTCCTCTATTTGATCACAGGCTGGGAACCACTGATGTGACACAACGCTTTGGTCCGGGCAATAGCTCAGATCAATTTCAGACATCGAGATAAATTGGCAATTGTCTGGTTGGGAATACTAGATCTCGCTTTGTATCTGGAATGTCGCATTGTATTTCTGTTGAATCTACCGAACATATACCAAACCCTTTGATGTTATATATATATATATTGTTAATGTGTGAGTCAATTTATTTTGACACCATTTGAACCTTATGAACTAACAACATCTTATTAATTGTATTGAACTAATACGATATTCCAACCTGACCGGTTTATAACAAAAGCATGGTGATAAACTTACTGTAGGCCGACTTTTTTAGTGGAAAAACTCATAGTGCGGTTCTGAGTCTAGTACAGTTCTTATTTGAGTCTAGTGGGGCTCTTATTTGAGTCTAGTGTAGTTCTTCTTTGAGTCTAGCGTAGTTCTTCTTTGAGTCTAGTGTACTTCTTCTTTGAGTGTACTGTGGCTCGTCTTTGAGTCTAGTGTAGTTCTTTTTTGAGTCTAGTGTAGTTCTTCTTTGAGTGTACTGTGGTTCGTCTTTGAGTCTAGTGTAGTTCTTCTTTGAGTCTAGTGTAGTTCTTCTTTGAGTCTAGTGTAGTTCTTCTTTGGGTATAGTGTAGTTCTTCTTTGAGTCTAGTGTAGTTCTTCTTTGGGTCTAGTGGGGCTCTGAGTCTATTATGGCTCTTTGAGTCTAATATGGCTCTTTTTTAGTCTAGTATGGCTCTTATTTGAGATTATTGCGGCTTTTCTTTTAGTCTAGTGTGGCTCTTCTTTGCTTTTACTGCGGCCCCAGTAGAAAATGTTTTTGTGTCTGTCTTTAATTTTTCATTTGTTCCGAAGCTTTTTAAATGGCTCATTTGCCTGTTAGTAGATTTCGCTTGATCACAAGGGCGGCCCCACTGCTCACAGATATGGAGGCCAACTGCTCACAGTTATGTCATGCACGACCACAGCCTAGATAGAGCGACAGACAGATAGACAGTTTACAAAGAGACAGTAGACGGAGAGAGAGTAGACAGAGAGACAAAGAGACAGTAGACAGAGAGACAGTAGACAGAGAGACGAAGACACAGTAGACAAAGAGACAGTAGACAGAGAGACAAAGAGACAGTAGACAGAGAGACAAAGAGACAGTAGGCAGAGAGACAGTAGACAAAGAGACAGTAGACAGACTTGTTAGCAGAAAGAATGAAGAGCAGTATATAGAGAAAGATATACTATAGACGGAATAAGATAAAAGAATATAGATATAGATTTGATTGAGATGAAGAGATAGAAAGAGATATTCTGATACAGTGTATATTATAAAGACAGATGCAATCATTTTAAAGGAAAAAAAAACAACAAATAAATTGTCACAATAGCGTTGAGTGTATTGGCCATATTTTATAGGGTCAACATGACACATACAATGTTTCATTTCGGTGGTATGTGAGACGTCTGTGTGATGATATGTCTTAGATCCTATAAGACAACTAATGCGACTGTTTTTAAGGTGCACCTTTTTCATCCCGGCCATAGCCAATAGTGCAATGTCCATAGAGGCACCACAGGACATATTGTGGGGACTTTCACCATGACTTGAAAGATCCAGTGGACCTCACCCGAGATCGAGCCTGGGACCCTCGGGTCGACAGTCGAGCGTTTTAACCCCACGACCACACCCATTTCATGTCAAACTTAGGTACAGACGTGGTCACGTGGGTAGAGACACTGGTAGAGACATGGGTTTCAGTCTTGTTTTACCCTACAGATCTGTGACACTGATAGATGGCACTACTGATACACTGATACGTTAGACTCAACCTGTGACCACTGAACAATGACGGTATTCCGCCGGATCCGACGTTGTCTCCGCGGCACAAGGTCAAGGCTGGCTGGCCCGGAATCCTGGGTGAAATGGGTCACGATGACTTGATTTTGGTAGGAAATGTCTGGTAGAGTGAATGACATATTTTGTGGTATTGACACAAAGAAATACCAGACATACACAGAGCTTATGTCATGAAGAATCAAAAACAAAGGAATGAGAGACATCTTAAAGAAAATTTTCTTTTCTAACAAAGGAAGTTTATGTACCTGTACCAACGTAATAAATTCATATATGTGGGAATAATATAATGTAAGCATGAATTAATATTTTAAAATAGTACCAAGTATTCAATATTTGGATCACGGCAGCTCCTCTCTTTCCCCTCCCCCACCCCTCGGACCCCGGAGCAGTGTACCGTATTCACCATTCTGTAGTCAACAAGATACAAAACTATTGAAATATAGTACATTCCCAAGAACTGACTTACCGGGGACAGAATGAATCAACTCGGAGTGAATCTATCATCAATCTGTCCCCCACCCCTCCCTTTCAGCTGCCCAGTAGGTGGGGACATAAGGTGGACAGTTCTTGGGTTTCTAAAGGCAATCTCAGACCTACACCCTCTGAAGACGTGAGGAGAGGAGTGGGGGGGGGGAGATGGAAGTTTTCCAGCGATAAGTTGGAGACTTAAGTAGCCATTGGTGATTTATAGGACACCACCCCTGCCGCCGTCTGTAATTACTGTCTGTTTGACGAGACCTGGCTCCCCGTCTTCCAGGGCCGTATTGTGTTCTAGTAGTCAGGAAGGCAGACACGGAATTCGTGCCGCAGGGAAACCAAAAATTTGGGGGCTTTCATTGAGAGAGGGGGGAAAAAAAGAAAAAAAAAAGAGAGAGAGAGAGAAAATACATTAAAAAGATTTAGAAATGGGGTGTGGGCGTGGAGGGGGTTGGTGGGTAAAAAGAGACGAGCCGTATCAAAGATGGCAGTTATACAACACACACACACACACACACACGGCCCGGGCACAATGTACAGCACTGCAGTTGTTGAGACAAACGTATGAAGAGGGTACACGATTTGATCATTCTTTTGTGGCTTTTATGTAAATTGGAAAGGGGTAGTCGTGGGAAGGGGATGGGGGGTTGGAGTTTCTAGCAAAATGGATTTCATTTTATCTACTTCGCCCTCCCTCCTTCACAAACACACGCGAGGAAAAAAAATGATTTATATAATTAGGTATCAAAGTAGAATGAAGTAGTTTAGTGAGGATGAAATATTGAGAACATTGTTATGTGTAGTGATTTGTATTTAGAACGTAGTTATGTGTAGTGATTTGTATTTAGAACGTAGTTATGTGTAGTGATTTGTATTGAGAACATTGTTATGTGTAGTGATTTGTATTTAGAACATAGTTGTGTATAGTGATTGGTATTTAATCTCCTGTAGAATGTTAACGTGTTTATTGTTTCATTCTACAAGCCACAAATGGGATTGTTCCTGTACTACTAAATGTCTGCCTATTTGTCAATAAATCCACTCTATTTGTCTAAATGTCTGCCTATTTGTCAATAAATCCACTCTATTTGTCTAAATGTCTGCCGATTTGTCTCTCTTTCTATATATATATATATATATATATATATATATATATATATATATATATATATATATCCGATCTATATGTCTAAGTGTCTGCCTAAATGTATATTTGTCTGTTCTCTTTGTCTAATTAATCAAACTATGAGTGTTGGCATGTAGATCAAACCGCCTGACTGAATGTAATACATGTCTTTTAATGTTCTTTCTGTCTATCACAGACTTTAAAGGGGAAATAAATCGTACCTGAACTTTTTTTACAATGTTTCCCTTTTTCCAACGAAATGAAATCTTTAACGCTAAAAAATTTTTTAAGTTTTTAAAAAATATTTTGTTTTGTTCCATCGTTTCCTTTCTCTGTCCCCGTGGTAGTGTAGATACGTCACCGATCCATTAGACAAATGTATCAGAAAGTAAGACTCGATTCTCTACGGAGTTCTTGCCATCGTCAATTTTCGGACAGAGCTGCTCCCAGGATCAGCTCAGGGACTGGTCTCTTCAGGCATGAACTGCGCCATCCAATTTCCTGTGTTTATGTCCCGGGGTAATGGCGCAGTGTACTGGAGGAAGTCAGTAACCGGTCCCAAATCTAACTTTTGTGGTTCGTGGTATCTGATAAGATCATGCTGTGCCATCACCACATAGCATGCCAGATACTGCAGGGCTGTTTATAGAGTATGCCAGATACTGCAGGGCTGTTTATAGAGTACAACAGTTTCATTTTGAGTCACAAAGTTGCAATTAGTTGTTAACAATAAACAAAGACATAATGAAGATGAGAAGTGTCCAAAGTTACTGAAACACATCCATGAATATCAGGTTGTGGTTGGCAGTGTCTATGTTTGTATGAATATCAGGTTGTTGTAGGCAGTGTATATGTTTGTATGAATATCAGGTTGTGGTAGGCAGTGTCTATGTGTGTATGAATATCAGGTTGTGGTAGGCAGTGTATATGTTTGTATGAATATCAAGTTGTGGTAGGCAGTGTCTATGTGTGTATGAATATCAGGTTGTGGTAGGCAGTGTCTATGTTTGTATGAATATCAGGTTGTGGTAGGCAGTGTATATGTTTGTATGAATATCAGGTTGTGGTAGGCAGTGTATATGTTTGTATGAATACCAGGTTGTGGTAGGCAGTGTCTATGTTTGTATGAATATCAGGTTGTGGTAGGCAGTGTATATGTTTGTACGAATATCAGGTTGTGGTAGGCAGTGTATATGTGTGTATGAATATCATGTTGTGATAGGCCATGTCTGTTGTTTGTATGAATATCAGGTTGTGTCTGGTGTTTGATCTTTAGTGATATGTTTACTCTTCGTCTGTATGTAAAGTTTCAAGACCTGAAAAATAGATCTTACTTCTTAGTTTCAACTCTATCTGGTGTATAGATCACAGACTAAACTTCGTTTCTATCACAGAGGCTGAGCCTTGTTGTGAAAAGTTCGGTAACACATCTATTCATTTAAGGTGTATAATACAATGTATCAAGTTTTCATCAATTGACCTTCCCCCCCCCCCCCCCCCCCACCACTATCCGTACTACCATGTTTACCCCACACTACCAAGTTTACGCAGCGACAAATATTTTTCGTTTATTACAGCTAATAATAATTAGAAAAAATTACGCGGACATTCTTTCGCGCTCTTTGTGGTACAGTCGCGATAAAAGGTCTAGAACTTACCAGAGTACAACACACGGCCAATTGAAACCTTGAATACAAGTAGACTTACCAGAGTACAACACACGTCCAATTGAAACCTTGAATACAAGTAGACTTACCAGAGTGCAACACACGGCCAATTGAAACCTTGAATACAAGTAGACTTACCAGAGTACAACACACGGCCAATTGAAACCTTGAATACAAGTAGACCTACCAGAGTACAACACACGTCCAATTGAAACCTTGAATACAAGTAGACTTACCAGAGTACAACACACGTCCAATTGAAACCTTGAATATAAACTTATCGCTTTCTAAATAAATGTTTTTAATACTACTTAATAAAAGGACATTCAGATATTTGAAACAAATATATCAGTAATTGGGACTATTTGTTGTTGCGACTGTTTACACTCCAGTTCACTTTATGATACCTTCCACGGACAATTGACTTCAGTCTGAGGAAGAAAAAAAAAACCTGTCGTGCATGCTCTCTGTGTTCACTGATGTCCAACTGGTAAGTCGCTCACAGAATCTCTCTGAGACTAATTACTTGGTGTACACGTTATGTCTGAGCGGGGGAGGGGAGGAGACGCTTGGTAACCGCGATGTGTTGGGTAGGAATGGATTAGCCAGCTTATATAGTCGCCTGTAGAGTATCTATTGTCCTGACCACTGAGTCTTTACTAGACTATTTAATGAATCACCTAGACTAGAGAATCTACTACTAACTCATCTAGACTTTCTCCTGTCTAGTTTAGAGTATCTACTCACTATCTACACGTTATGTCTGAGCGGGGGAGGGGAGGAGACGCTTGGTAACCGCGATGTGTTGGGTAGGAATGGATTAGCCAGCTTATATAGTCGCCTGTAGAGTATCTATTGTCCTGACCACTGAGTCTTTACTAGACTATTTAATGAATCACCTAGACTAGAGAATCTACTACTAACTCATCTAGACTTTCTCCTGTCTAGTTTAGAGTATCTACTCACTGAATAGCCTTGTTCTATCATAAGTAAACAGTCTATTCATTAAACATCAGAATGGAACTATCCCAACTTGTGAATTGAAAGGTTATATCACCACATCGATCTAAAAAAATGATAGAGTGATAACATATATTACAATAATTTACTTAATATTTAACCAATAAAGTGCGATTATGATTACATTTGTATCCTATTTTAGTCTATTTTTAAAAAAATAATATATCATCTTCGGATATTTCTTTTCGCTCAATCTTTTTATTTTACTTTTTAAATGAAGAAAACAATTCGTTCTGATTAGGCTGTACACATCACGTGATCTAATGGACTGCTGCCATTGGATCTTTTAACTTCTCCTAACAGCCCCCCCCCTTTCCCCGCCCCATCCGTGCTAGAAAATATATATGACATACAATTACATTGAATAATATTTGACTGGCAATGCAAGTTTGTGTATGTTGCTGTCAATATCACGTGCCTATATAAACTGGTTAAATATTTGCCTCATTGTAGATGTCAACATTCTCTCATTTATTATGGGCGACTTTCTTCAGATTTTTATATGGGTTTTTTTTTATCGGCATATCACATTTCCCCCATCTTTCAGATATAAAAATGATAAGAGAAAAAAAAAGGTTTATTTATGATCTGTGATTGAAAGCACAGATATTCTCTGTTTCGGCTTTGGTTTTATTAATCCAAGCCAACTCTAGTCTATTCATCGGCTATAACATTTGACGCGCACGTTTTATTTTTTTAGATATTTCTTCTCACAGTTAGATAATGTATGCAAGACACACATGAAAAGGTAAATACTAGTAAATGATCAGCCACATTATCCAATCGCGTGCTCTGTTATGTAAATATAAACATCTAAAAATAGATACTGTACGTCTTAGAAAAACGACAGCTCTATTTATAGCTTCGTTGTTGTCTTAGTGGGCTGCACGCGCTGAGCACGTTCGCTGCAATATTTAGATATAGGGCGCTCTTTTTACTCTAAAGACACAACCCATAGAAATATAATCATTTTTTTTTCTCTATTACTCACATAAGATATTAGAAAAGTAAATTGCATGATGTAATAATAAACACGCTGATTAAATGTTTTGATATTTGGTATTATGGATATCAAAGACAAAATGTTTATTTATATATATTTATTGAAGCTGACTTTGTAAGAGAGGATGAGCTATGTTACAATAAAATATCGGCTGTTGGAGTATCAGAAGATTTAGGCCAATAAACGTATCAGACTATTTCAATGGCAGTCTAAAAAAGTACCTTGCTCATTCAGAAAGCTTGATTGATTTAGACATTTTGCATCTACAACCTGGGCAATCATGCTGTGTTTTTACATGCAATCAAATTATACAACATGCATGCTGTATGCATGCATGTAATGTCAATCATAAAACATGCCTGATGTATTAAGGCATGTTATACCAATCATAAAACATGCGTGATGTATTAAGGCATGTTACACCAATCATAAAACATGCCTGATGCATTAAGGCATGTTATACCAATCATAAAACATGCGTGATGTATTAAGGCATGTTATACCAATCATAAAACATGCCTGATGCATTAAGGCATGTTATACCAATCATAAAACATGCGTGATGTATTAAGACATGTTATACCAATCATAAAACATGTCTGATGCATTAAGGCATGTTATACCAATCATAAAACATGCGTGATGTATTAAGGCATGTTATACCAATCATAAAACATGTCTGATGTATTAAGGCATGTTACACCAATCATAAAACATGCCTGATGTATTAAGGCATGTTACACCAATCATAAAACATGCCTGATGTATTAAGGCATGTTGCACCAATCATAAAACATGCATATTGAATTAAGAAATGTAACACCAATGCTATAACAACGTTTGTGTGTGTGGGGGGGCATTGTTGTTATTTCTTGTAGTTTCCAGCCTGAGATTAGAATCTTTTCTCTTGAGTGATTTTTTACCAATGACGTCATTATATGTGGTTATCGGATATCCTTCCCCCCCCCCCACCCCAAACAGTGCTTTTTATTATTTTTTTTAAAATTGTTCTGAAGTTGGATTGTATCAGTCAATTTTCATCCGTTATCCACATCTGTGGGTTCTCTTCAGTCCCTCTAGGGAAGCCAACACACTGGTCTCGTGATTCTTGTGCATCGGTTTCTTCATATAAACACATTAGCATTGTGATTCTTGTGCATCGATTTCTTCACATAAACACAATAGCATTGTGATTCTTGTGCATCGATTTCTTCACATAAACACAATAGCATTGTGATTCTTGTGCATCGGTTTCTTCATATAAACACAATAGCATTGTGATTCTTGTGCATCGGTTTCTCTTATCACTAACTTATCAGGTTAGTCCAGGTCCTGATGAAAGTTCTTTTCAAATTCCTATCAATTCCACACATTTTCACTCGATTGGATGCGGCTACATAACCTCTGACCCAATGACCTGAAAGGGCATGACCATCAATTCTCAACTGAATGCTCAACACAAGACCGTAGATGGCGGTAAACGGCCCTTAATAAAATTAACGTTTTCTTTAGTATGTCAAAAATTATTCACTGACTGTTTGTTAGAGTACATGTTTATTATTATTTCCACACTGATATTGCAAGATATAAATAAAAAAACCCACAAATAATTGATTACATTTTTTACAGGACTCATTCGGTATATTTTATAAGTCTGGACTAGAGACTGACCGGAGTAAATGGACAGAAGTATCTCCAGATGGACATACTTTGATGTTCATGATTGATAAGTAGGTCGGAAGCACTGACCTAGAT
Organism: Bulinus truncatus; assembly: GCA_021962125.1. NCBI lineage: Eukaryota > Metazoa > Mollusca > Gastropoda > Planorbidae > Bulinus > Bulinus truncatus. The sequence continues at coordinate 329,326 of JAGDYQ010000206.1, read as the reverse complement.
ATGTTATCTGGATATTTCTCCTGGGATCTAAACCTCAATCTTTGAACTGTATGACGGGACATGGAACACATAACTATAACATAGCTAGTGAATATATTAGATACTCAATAGCTGCACAGTACACAACATAAAACTATTCTGATAGTGAGTGTACTAAATACTTGATAACGGTATAACAAAATCTATAGAGTGTTTTGACTCTAAAAAATTAGGTCAAAAGTATGTGTAATATCTTCTTAAAGAAATCAGGCTTAAAAAGTCTCCTTTCATGAAAAGAAATTATGCCTACAGAGTGGACACTTTCATTGAAAATAAGCATGTCTAGACTAAAGAGTGGACACTTTCATTGAAATTAAGCATGTCTAGACTAAAGAGTGGACACTTTCATTGAAAGTAAGCATGTCTAGACTAAAGAGTGGACACTTTCATTGAAATTAAGCATGTCTAGACTAAAGAGTGGACACTTTTATTGAAAGTAAGCATGTCTAGACTAAAGAGTGGACACTTTCATTGAAAGTAAGCATGTCTAGACTAAGAAGTGGACACTATCATTGAAAGTAAGCATGTCTAGACTAAAGAGTGGAAACTTTCATTTAAAGTAAGCATGTCTAGACTAAAGAGTGGACACTTTCATTTAAAGTAAGCATGTCTAGACTAGTCTAGAAAAGTTTTTTTTTTTTCACTTTCTGAAAGAAAGAAATTCGAAATAGTCTCTAGCTTCTGGTTTCACGACTTTCACCAAAGTCCTTTCATTGTTTCCCCTCACCTATCAAAATACATTTATGGAATGTATTTCCACCCAGAACCAGTAACTTGATTTATTCACGATATCAAATAGAAATCTTTATTGTCCCCCTGAAAATTTTATGCAGTCTTTCAATTGTGTCCCTTTATTTATATTTTATTTTTTCTTTGTGTCTGCAAAGTGCAAATTTAAGACAGCGATTAAAGGGGGTAGCTTTAATGGGGGGCATAAAAAAACGTGAACCCATATCCTCATTTTATTTTATGTGAATATGCCGATGAACCCCCTCCCAGCTCTCTCTCAATGTCGCAAGCCCTAATCTTCCTGCACTAACCCATATGATAGACTTCCAATGATGTCTTAAACCTGGGATCAGTATCCCCCGTACAATACCCCGAAAACTGATGTTACATTACACGGCTGTGTGTTTGATTGATATCATGATGTTACATTACACGGCTGTGTATTTGATTGATATCATAATAAAACAACAACACACACACACACAAGTAATATACTTCGTAATATATATGTGATGATGATATCAGAGTCGTATTAGTTTTCCCTCAAGTATTCCATTTCAGAGTCTGGTTGTCATGACAACAATAGCGATTGAAAACAAAAAAAGATATAAAAAAAACATATTGAGATTTTTTATCCCCTTTTTTATCTTTTTTCTTTAAACATTATATATATATATATATATATATATATATATATATATATATATATATATATATATATATATATTTATTTATTTTTAAACTCCGTGGTGATAAAGACGAGATTTCAGTTTATTGTGGCACATAAAACCCAATGTGCGGAAGAGCAGATGGTCTTAGCTACTCTTGTGTTCCTGTAATCAGACCTGGGTTTAAACTGGTAGGCCATTACATCACAACAAAACTAGGTCACTAATAAATTCTATGGGATAACATAAAGACTTGGGATAATAGCACATTCAACAAATACATCTCTAACATGGTCTGGAGCACGTCTGGAGTCGGAGCGAAATTCGTTGTTATACATAGAACACAAGATTTATATATCGAGGATTAGATCTATCTATCTGTCGATCTATCTATCTATCTATCTATCTATCTATCTATCTATCTATCTATCTATCTATCTATCTATCTATCTATCTATCTATCTACTGGTACTGAAGTATAGTAACATTTTGTCACGGTGTACATATTAATCACAAGCTGAGGCTCCGTACATTGTTACAATTTGTTACAACTATGTTCCCCTCACATTCAGCTCTGTTTTTTATTTCTCTGTATTAAGACTTACCTAATCCAGTCAACACAAAGAACTGCCGTCTCAAATTGAAACACGAAAAAATAAAAATAAAATGATACAACGACTCCAGATAGAACAGTGAACATGGTCAAGAGGATGTTAATGGAGGTGGCGTGTTTATTGGGGGAGCCATTACTTCACTCAGGAAACTCAATACAAAAGGCCCCCAAATCCTGGACACGGCGCTGTTTCCATTTTTTTATGCGCTCGTAAAACTTTAAAACATATGAAATTACTGGGACTTGTTTACACACAGCAACCTGCGTGTGTGTGTGTGTGTGTCTGTGTGTGTGTGTGTGTGTGTGTGTGCAGAGGGGATGTATGAGGGTTGTGTCAAATGAAATTTTAAGTATTTAGAACAAAGAACAGAATAAATACGTCTTAAGTTTATATGGATGGCTGAGGGGTGTGGTGGCCTCAGGGTCTGGGGCTTACTGTCTGGGGTAGCAAAGGGCTGAGGGGTGTGGTGGCCTCAGGGCTTACTGTCTGGGGTAGCAAAGGGCTGAGAGGCCATAGTTTTCAATGATAATTAGGGGCCAAGGATTAGCAAGCGATGTCTTTGACGGCGTTTTTTCCTAACCTAGCACCTGTAAATGTACCTTTGCCGCTGCTCCCCCAGAAACTTTAGTCCTGCTGCTGAATATATAAACCAAACGGATAAAAAAAATATATCAAGACATAAAACTACATACAGCATATTTTTTTTTGTAATGAAAGATTGTAAGATTAGGAGTTATTTGATAAATATTAACAATGAAATGCATAATCATCCGTGTGCAATCATCTATACAATCATCTGTGCAACAATCTATACAATCATCTGTGCAACCATCTATACAATCCTCTATGCAACCATCTGTACAATTATCTCAACAACACGTCCAGTCATCGGTACAGTAATTTTCTTTAATAATCTACCTTCTCCCAAACCATCGTTACCCACAATGCAAGCCCCTATCCCAAAAGGTGCACTCACCTGTATAAAATGCTTCAGACGCCTAGACCGACTTCATCTAGTATTGACTGAATGAAACAAGCGCCACGAACAATGGAGCCGTAGGTTACGCCGAATGTCAACCTTTTATCGAGTCCCTTAAAGTTTGACGTGAAGTGGACGGCCGGCTTGGCCCCATCGTTCGGGGGGCGGCGGCTGGTGATGAACTCCAAGAGTAGCCGTTCTTTATCGTCTGCATGATTCGATTCTCTTCCCACACATTATTTTTCCCGCCAACTGTCTGACAAAGAGGAAATTATATTTTGACCAAGACAGGAGTCTGCAACATTTTATTTGTATTGATAAGAAATAAAATCACAGATAATATTTTTTTTTTCTCAAACTGAATTCCACTGACTCTGTGATCAGTAGATTGTTGTGTGTCACTGACTCTGTGATCAGTACATCGTTGTGTGTCACTGACTCTGTGATCAGTAGATTGTTGTGTGTCACTGACTCTGTGATCAGTAGATTGTTGTGTGTCACTGACTCTGTGATCAGTAGATTGTTGTGTGTCACTGACTCTGTGATCAGTACATCGTTGTGTGTCACTGACTCTGTGATCAGTAGATTGTTGTGTGTCACTGATTCTCTGTGATCAGTAGATTGTTGTGTGTCACTGACTCTGTGATCAGTAGATTGTTGTGTGTCACTGACTCTGTGATCAGTACATCGTTGTGTGTCACTGACTCTGTGATCAGTAGATTGTTGTGTGTCACTGACTCTGCGATTAGTAGATTGTTGTGTGTCACTGACTCTGTGATCAGTACATCGTTGTGTGTCACTGACTCTGTGATCAGTAGATTGTTGTGTGTCACTGATTCTCTGTGATCAGTAGATTGTTGTGTGTCACTGACTCTGTGATCAGTAGATTGTTGTGTGTCACTGACTCTGTGATCAGTACATCGTTGTGTGTCACTGACTCTGTGATCAGTAGATTGTTGTGTGTAACTGACTCTCTGTGATCAGTACATCGTTGTGTGTCACTGACTCTGTGATCTACTAGTAGATTGTTGTGTGTCACTGACTCTGTGATCAGTAGATTGTTGTGTGTCATGTACAGTGGACGAAATTATCAATAATTATACCTTTAGTGTATTACAGGTTATCATTGAATAAGTGATCAATAGTATCAATTGATTCAATACATATTTTGGTTTAAGTTCACTGTAGATCTTTTTATTATTGGCTTCCAACCACTGACCAAAGGTCACTTAAGTACACATTTACAGTCTAATCCACGGGTTGGCAAATTCTTTGAGTCAAGGGCCACTCTGGTTGCGAGTTTCTTTTACCGGCGGGCCGGTCCAGGAGAAGTTGGATGGACTGGTGACATGAACTAATATAAATTAAAAGTAAATGTCTCAAAAATAATTGGCTAGTGCTGTGCGTCACTCAGAAGTGAATGACGGGCCGGATAAAGCTGTCCGGAGTATCCGGATTTGGTTAGCGGGCTGTAGTTTGCCCATGGCTGGGCTAATATGTCCCTTTAAACTCATAAATTGATAAGTTCTACATTATTCCTGGTATTTTATGTGTACACCTTTATGAATTCTGACAGACACCAAGTCACTGATGTCTACGTATGCTTTTCTACCTATGCTCAGTGAAAACATGACAATTTTTTGAACTGTTAGAAAGGGGTGTGTTCACTCGATCATCAGTCTATCCCGGTACGTCTGTAGTACATACGGCATTTCAACATTACCCCGCGGTACGCCTAGCTGCACAGGCCGGGGTGGTAAATATTACGAACGCCAATTGGTAAATGACGTCACAAGTCTAAGTCTGTTACCTGACACAAAAATATTAGCAAATCTAATTCTAATCAGGGACATTCATTGGAGTTTATAAAACTATCAAATATATTGAACTTCGTCTTGTAGGCTATAAAACTATCTAATACATTGAACTTCATCTTGTAGACTATAAAACTATCTAATATATTGAACTTCATCTTGTAGGCTATAAAACTATCTAATACATTGAACTTCATCTTGGAGGCTATAAAACTATCTAATATATTGAACTTCATCTTGTAGGCTATAAAACTTTCTAATATATTGAACTTCATCTTGTAGGCTATAAAACTATCTAATACATTGAACTTCATCTTGTAGGCTATAAAACTATCTAATACATTTAACTTCATCTTGTAGGCTATAAAACTATCTAATACATTGAACTTCATCTTGTAGGCTATAAAACTATCTAATACATTTAACTTCATCTTGTAGGCTATAAAACTATATAATACATTGAACTTCATCTTGTAGGCTATAAAACAATCTAATATATTGAACTTCATCTTGTAGGCTATATAGCTATCTAATATATTGAACTTCATCTTGTAGGCTATATAGCTATCTAATATATTGAACTTCATTTTGTAGACTATAAAAATATCTAATATATTGAACTTCATCTTGTAAACTATAAAACTATCTAATATATTGAACTTCATTTTGTAGACTATAAAACTATCTAATATATTGAACTTCATCTAGTAGACTATAAAACTATCTAATACATTGAACTTCATCTTGTAGGCTATAAAACTATCTAATACATCGAACTTCATCTTGTAGGCTATAAAACTATATAATACATTGAACTTCATCTTGTAGGCTATAAAACTATCTAATATATTGAACTTCATCTTGTAGCTATAAAACTATCTAATACATTGAACTTCATCTTAGAGGCTATAAAACTATCTAATACATTGAACTTCATCTTGTAGGCTATAAAACTTTCTAATATATTGAACTTCATCTTGTAGGCTATAAAACTATCTAATACATTGAACTTCATCTTGTAGGCTATAAAACTATCTAATACATTGAACTTCATCTTGTAGACTATAAAACTATCTAATATATTGAACTTCATCCTGTAGGCTATATAACTATCTAATATATTGAACTTCATCTTGTAGACTATAAAACTATCTAATACATTGAACTTCATTTTGTAGACTATAAAACTATCTAATACATTGAACTTCATCTTGTAGGCTATAAAACTATCTAATATATTGAACTTCATCTTGTAGACTATAAAACCATCTAATATATTGAACTTCATCCTGTATATAGTTTGCCCATGGCTGGGCTAATATGTCCCTTTAAACTCATAAATTGATAAGTTCTACATTATTCCTGGTATTTTATGTGTACACCTTTATGAATTCTGACATAGACACCAAGTCACTGATGTCTACCTATGCTTTTCTACCTATGCTCAGTGAAAACATGACAATTTTTTGAACTGTTAGAAAGGGGTGTGTTCACTCGATCATCAGTCTATCCCGGTACGTCTGTAGTACATACGGCATTTCAACATTACCCCGCGGTACGCCTAGCTGCACATGCCGGGGTGGTAAATATTACGAACGCCCATTGGTAAATGACGTCACAAGTCTAAGTCTGTTACCTGACACAAAAATATTAGCAAATCTAATTCTTATCAGGGACATTCATTGGAGTTTATAAAACTATCAAATATATTGAACTTCATCTTGTAGGCTATAAAACTATCTAATACATTGAACTTCATCTTGTAGACTATAAAACTATCTAATATATTGAACTTCATCTTGTAGGCTATAAAACTATCTTATACATTGAACTTCATCTTGTAGACTATAAGACTATCTAATATATTGAACTTCATCTTGTAGGCTATAAAACTATCTAATACATTGAACTTCATCTTGTAGGCTATAAAACTATCTAATACATTGAACTTCATCTTGTAGGCTATAAAACTATCTAATACATTGAACTTCATCTAGTAGACTATAAAACTATCTAATATATTGAACTTCATCTTGTAGACTATATAACTATCTTATATATTGAACTTCATTTTGTAGACTATAAAAATATCTAATATATTGAACTTCATCTTGTAGACTATAAAACTATCTAATAAATTGAACTTCATTTTGTAGACTATAAAACTATCTAATATATTGAACTTCATCTAGTAGACTATAAAACTATCTAATATATTGAACTTCATCTTGTAGGCTATATAACTATCTAATATATTGAACTTCATCTTGTAGGCTATATAGCTATCTAATAAATTGAACTTCATTTTGTAGACTATAAAACTATCTAATATATTGAACTTCATCTAGTAGACTATAAAACTATCTAATATATTGAACTTCATCTTGTAGGCTATAAAACTATATAATATATTGAACTTCATTTTGTAGGCTATAAAACTATCTAATATATTGAACTTCATCTTGTAGGCTATAAAACTATCTATTATATTGAACTTCATCCTGTAGGCTATAAAACTATCTAATATATTGAACTTCATTTTTTAGGCTATATAGCTATCTAATATAATGAACTTCATTTTGTAGGCTATAAAACTATCTAATATATTGAACTTCATCTTGTAGGCTATAAAACTATCTATTATATTGAACTTCATCCTGTAGGCTATAAAACTGTATAATATATTGAACTTCATTTTGTAGGCTATAAAACTATCTAATACATTGAGCTTCATCTTGTAGGCTATAAAACTATCTAATACATTGAACTACATCTTGTAGGCTATAAAACTATATAATACATTGAACTTCATCTTGTAGGCTATAAAACTATCTAATACATTGAACTTCATCTTGTAGACTATAAAACTATGTAATACATTGAACTTCATCTTGTAGGCTATATAACTATTTAATATATTGAACTTCATTTTGTAGGCTATATAACTATCTAATATATTGAACTTCATTTTGTAGGCTATAAAACTATCTAATATATTGAACTTTATCTTGTAGGCTATAAAACTATCTAATATATTGAACTTCATTTTGTAGGCTATATAACTATCTAATATATTGAACTTCATTTTGTAGGCTATAAAACTATCTAATATATTGAACTTTATCTTGTAGGCTATAAAACTATCTATTATATTGAACTTCATCCTGTAGGCTATAAAACTGTATAATATATTGAACTTCATTTTGTAGGCTATAAAACTATCTAATACATTGAACTTCATCTTGTAGGCTATAAAACTATCTAATACATTGAACTACATCTTGTAGGCTATAAAACTATCTAATACATTGAACTTCATCTGGTAGGCTATAAAACTATCTAATACATTGAACTTCATCTTGTAGGCTATAAAACTATCTAATACATTTAACTTCATCTTGTAGGCTATAAAACTATATAATACATTGAACTTCATCTTGTAGACTATAAAACTATCTAATATATTGAACTTCATTTTGTAGACTATAAAACTATCTAATATATTGAACTTCATCTAGTAGACTATAAAACTATCTAATACATTGAACTTCATCTTGTAGGCTATAAAACTATCTAATACATCGAACTTCATCTTGTAGGCTATAAAACTATATAATACATTGAACTTCATCTTGTAGGCTATAAAACTATCTAATACATTGAACTTCATCTGGTAGGCTATAAAACTATCTAATACATTGAACTTCATCTTGTAGGCTATAAAACTATCTAATACATTTAACTTCATCTTGTAGGCTATAAAACTATATAATACATTGAACTTCATCTTGTAGGCTATAAAACAATCTAATATATTGAACTTCATCTTGTAGGCTATATAGCTATCTAATATATTGAACTTCATTTTGTAGACTATAAAACTATCTAATATATTGAACTTCATCTAGTAGACTATAAAACTATCTAATACATTGAACTTCATCTTGTAGGCTATAAAACTATCTAATACATCGAACTTCATCTTGTAGGCTATAAAACTATATAATACATTGTACTTCATCTTGTAGGCTATAAAACTATCTAATACATTGAACTTCATCTTGTAGGCTATAAAACTATCTAATACATTGAACTTCATCTTGTAGGCTATAAAACTATCTAATACATTGAACTTCATCTTGTAGACTATAAAACTATGTAATATATTGAACTTCATCTTGTAGGCTATATAACTATTTAATATATTGAACTTCATTTTGTAGGCTATATAACTATCTAATATATTGAACTTCATTTTGTAGGCTATAAAACTATCTAATATATTGAACTTTATCTTGTAGGCTATAAAACTATCTAATATATTGAACTTCATTTTGTAGGCTATATAGCTATCTAATATAATGAACTTCATTTTGTAGGCTATAAAACTATCTAATATATTGAACTTCATCTTGTAGGCTATAAAACTATCTATTATATTGAACTTCATCCTGTAGGCTATAAAACTGTATAATATATTGAACTTCATTTTGTAGGCTATAAAACTATCTAATACATTGAGCTTCATCTTGTAGGCTATAAAACTATCTAATACATTGAACTACATCTTGTAGGCTATAAAACTATATAATACATTGAACTTCATCTTGTAGGCTATAAAACTATCTAATACATTGAACTTCATCTTGTAGACTATAAAACTATGTAATACATTGAACTTCATCTTGTAGGCTATATAACTATTTAATATATTGAACTTCATTTTGTAGGCTATATAACTATCTAATATATTGAACTTCATTTTGTAGGCTATAAAACTATCTAATATATTGAACTTTATCTTGTAGGCTATAAAAAAACTATCTAATATATTGAACTTCATTTTGTAGGCTATATAACTATCTAATATATTGAACTTCATTTTGTAGGCTATAAAACTATCTAATATATTGAACTTTATCTTGTAGGCTATAAAACTATCTATTATATTGAACTTCATCCTGTAGGCTATAAAACTGTATAATATATTGAACTTCATTTTGTAGGCTATAAAACTATCTAATACATTGAACTTCATCTTGTAGGCTATAAAACTATCTAATACATTGAACTACATCTTGTAGGCTATAAAACTATCTAATACATTGAACTTCATCTGGTAGGCTATAAAACTATCTAATACATTGAACTTCATCTTGTAGGCTATAAAACTATCTAATACATTTAACTTCATCTTGTAGGCTATAAAACTATATAATACATTGAACTTCATCTTGTAGGCTATAAAACAATCTAATATATTGAACTTCATCTTGTAGGCTATATAGCTATCTAATATATTGAACTTCATTTTGTAGACTATAAAACTATCTAATATATTGAACTTCATCTAGTAGACTATAAAACTATCTAATACATTGAACTTCATCTTGTAGGCTATAAAACTATCTAATACATCGAACTTCATCTTGTAGGCTATAAAACTATATAATACATTGAACTTCATCTTGTAGGCTATAAAACTATCTAATTCATTGAACTTCATCTTGTAGGCTATAAAACTATCTAATACATTGAACTTCATCTTGTAGGCTATAAAACTATCTAATACATTGAACTTCATCTTGTAGACTATAAAACTATGTAATATATTGAACTTCATCTTGTAGGCTATATAACTATTTAATATATTGAACTTCATTTTGTAGGCTATATAACTATCTAATATATTGAACTTCATTTTGTAGGCTATAAAACTATCTAATATATTGAACTTTATCTTGTAGGCTATAAAACTATCTAATATATTGAACTTCATTTTGTAGGCTACAAGATGAAGTTCAATATATTAGATAGTTTTATAGCCTACAAGATGAAGTTCAATATATTAGATATCTAATATATTTTATTCCATGGCCACACTGGTTTCTTTTTTGTTTCCTTCAGGGATGTAAAAAATATTTTTATTTAAATTAAAAAAAAAAAATCCGTCATTAGAAAGAAAGTTGAGAGATAACAAGGGAGATGAATCTCTATTAACGAAGACAACAAATCCGGATACATGTTAGGTTCTCTTCCCTTGCCAGTACATCACTAAGAAGCCAAATTATCTCCCTCTTTTTTTTTTGTCCTAGATAATGACCCATTCACTCCCTTGTTTCTCTAACCTCTTCACAGCTAATGGAAGAGTATCGTTCATGCGATTGATTTTCTTTAGGCTAGAATCGATACTGTTATTGAATCGATACTGTTATTATGACTGGTCGACTAAAAAACACACATATTCTGTTGCTGGGCTTGAAAAGTATTTGTTACTTTTTTCTTACCCGAAAGTAAATAATTTAATCGAGACACAAAGTCTTAAAAATTGAAATATGAGAATTTCTTCAGCTTTTGTTATTTTTCCTTTTTTTTTCAGTACGGCTATCATGAGTCTATGTTTTCTATTTTGTCTGCAGTTAATTGACACGTGCCAATGGAATTATATCTGTCAGAAAATATTAATTGATTTATCCCAATGTGTGAGAATGGGATAAAAAATAAAACCCAGACAACTTACAAAAAACTGAAATATCAGAAAACAGACAAGTTCGTATAAAATTGAAATTCTCAGACAGAAAATTAAAAACAAACCAACAAAAACTGTTTAAAAATAATAAATAAATTGAATTCATAAAAAAATGTGAAGGAAAATAAACAACGCAGGGATGGATAAATAAATAAATACATAAAGGTCATTATTTATTGATTTTTTATTTTTTTAAATTTCTTCTTGTGTTTACTCAACAAGGCCTGACTTTAATGTAAATGAAGAAAACGTGAAAGTCTTTAGATAAAAAAAAGTATATTGAAATATCCAATTTTACCTAATAAAATAAAAATTTGAAGTAATGAACTCACCATCACCTGTAAACAAAATGACAATGAGTAATATCTTAAAAAGATAAACTGGACATACTCTTTTAAAACACACAAAAATCTGGCGAGTTACTTATCTCTTACAAGTTAAAGTATACTAGTCGAAATGTTGACATAAACAAAGCAAAGAAATTTATGAAGTATTCTTCTTCAAAAAAATGTCATTTTTTTGACATATCTGTAGGGATTTTGAAAACAACAGCAGAACTACAAGAAATTATAATTTTAAAAAAAATCTCCAAGGCATCAGAAATTAAAATTCCACTCTGGAAAAGAATCTCTCAACCTGGCAACTTCAACCTCTACATGCACCCTCCCTTACAACCCTCCCCCCCCCCACCTCTCGTCTGTTTCCTCTCTTAGTTAAATCATCATAAAATTGAACAACAACCTGCATTCCCACAATCTCCCATGACTCCTGCTCCACTCCAGACTTCTCAGACTTCTTCACCTACTTCAATTTTTACTGTCTGCACCAGCGACGGAAACTCAAGGAGGGAAATATTTCAAAAATAAAACAAAACATTCTTCTTTTCAAAAAAAAAAACAAAAAAAAACAATTAATGAGCTGTGCTGCCAACATCAATTAAGTTCCACGAATGGTGATGCACAGGTCATTGAGCTACCACGGGGGTATTATCAATCTCAACTCTAAGAGAGTTGTGAACATTTACCTAAGTCAGGGGTGGGCAAACATTTTCTACGGAGGGCCACATTGAAAACTTGATTGTTATCGGCGGGCCGCATATATATATATATATATTGTCTACTTCAATTACAATGTACAATGTATGAAAATATGAATTAAAGATAATAACCACGTATTTGTCAGTTTACTTCACATTCACACTCTATTAAACATGCGCACTACATTTTAAAATACGAACAAAAACAGTTTCTAATTTGATACTAAGACTTTACTATTCATATATTTTCCACAAACCTGTCATAATAAATATGAAGACGAAGTAACTTAATTTACATATAAGCTAACCACAGAGTACAATTATAATTAATAAGAAGTATGTAACTGTATGTACAGTTTGTGATTCACAAGGCTGCATTTAAATTGCAGTCAGTCTTAGACTTGTTTATTTTCATAAAAGAAAACGCTTGCTTACAAATGTATGTGAACCCAAATTGTGACGAAAGCTTGGCAGCAAATTTTTTTATGTGTGGAAATGCCGCTGCTGGCAAACATCCTTAAAAATCCAGCAAAATAACTGACTTGAACTTCTTCAGGTCATAATCTGCTTGTAGGTCAAGCAGATGTGACTAATATTCTGGAGTCCTAAAACCGAGTAAATAGAATTAGATTCGAATCAAATAGTCGGAATAAAATTTTAAAAAAATATAGCGAGAACTCTAAACAAAGAAAATTAACATCGACGTAGGATAGCAACATGTACACACTCACGGGCCGCATAATATACCCACCCCTGACCTAAGTGATAATCCAAGATTTTAATTTGTTTTAATTTATCAAACTTTTAAAGTAACACAAATCAATAATGAAAATAGAACAATGGGAACCTATTCCTTATAAGTGTAGAGAAGACTGTTACACGACTGCCAAGTTTTTTAAAGGGAGAGAAGTTTAAGGAATGGAGTACGTATATTTCAATGCTCTAATCATTTTTATGTTTATTTTCGTTAACTTGCTACCTATACAGCTATAATAACTGCGTCTTGATAATAATGTAAGAAAATGTATTAAAATAATAATAGTTACACAGTAAAAGGTTTGTTATGATCAGAGGCGCAACTAGACCAAACTTTCAGGGGGAGGGGGGATCAAAAATCACTGGCATTAAAAAGTCACATTATTTATATATTTGTATTTTATTTTAAACAAATTTTGGTCTAATCTTTTATTTTTTTTTTAATTTCGGAGGGGGCAAATGCCCCCAATGCCCCCCCCCCACCTAGTTGCGCCACTGGTTATGATGAATCCATTCTGTATTAAAATAATAATAGTTACTCAGTAAAAGGTTTGTTATGATGAATCCATTGTGTATTAAAATAATAATAGTTACTCAGTAAAAGGTTTGTTATGATGAATCCATTCTGTATTAAAATAATAATAGTTACTCAGTAAAAGGTTTGTTATGATGAATCAATTCTTTGTGAGGCACTGTCAATGGGATGGGAATTGAAAGATGTTGTAATTATTTTAATGTTTTTACTGAGTGGAACTCATTGTACATTTGATTTCATCTTACTTTATTCTGACAAAGTTTGAACTAATATTGAACTGACTGTCCACCACTGGGGGGTGGGGGAAGGGACCATTTACATCCCGACTGACATCATATACAATAATGACGACACATCTTCTACGTCAGACAGGTCTGAGATGACAACATTAAGCTGCAACGTCTGTATCCACTCCATTGTCTGCCATTGTCTACCTTGATGAGAATCGATTCACTCCGACCAGACAGAGTATCGAATCTCGCTTATACATCGTATGATTCAAGTATCGAATCTCAACCATCCGTCTTATCCCGTGTGATGCTTCCATCGCATACACAGGAAAGTGTTAGAATTGAATACAATACCATGCGATACCTGTTGTACCACCGAATACCTAGTTGACCAAATGCCAGGGAATGCCAAGTTTAAAAGTTTTATCAACGATCTCATCGCATGTATGTGATGATGTCATGCTGTACCCACATCTGCACGCGACGCTAGGTATAGTCGACTAGGTAATACTGGGAATCGACTAGGTAATACTGGGTATCGACTAGGTAATACTGGTTATCTCACAGATACACGTAGAGCGACTCCTAGACTTGCATACAGTTAAAGATGAATTGGTAGACTAGCTCATACAAACATTGAGAGAAACACATATACACACAAACATATAGAGACAGGTTAACATTTAGAGAAGCACATAGGTAATAATACAAACATATACATACGAACATAGACATACAGACATATACATACAAACATAGGCATACAAACATATACATACGAACATATACATACGAATATATACATACGAACATATACATACGAATATATACATACAAACATATAGAGACACTTATAGATACAATAAGAGACGTCCAAAAGCATACTCTTATAGAGAGACACGCATAGGAAAAGAATTACAGACATACATAAGTATAGACATACACTGATATATATATATATGTAAAAACCAACTCAAATATTACATATAAATAATGGCACACAAATATTACGTCACCTACTATAAGTACGACATCAAAGTAATGAAAATATAAATCGGTTTTATTCAGTCAACTCTGTTTTTACCGTCTTGAAAAGTCGACAGATATGAAACAATATTTAAAATGTATTATCTAAAGATATCAAGTTTTTGTTCGCGTGACTGTGTGTGTGTGTGTGTGTGTGTGTGTGTGTGTGCCTGGGGAAATGAGTGAGAAAGAGATTTTGTTCTGGAAGAAACACGAACTGTTACTTCGGTACTTTTAACAGATAACATCTAGAAATTACCAAAAACTTTTGACCACCAGAGCCAATGAAAATATTATCTTGAGGTAATTTTGTTTTACTTTAAGCCAGGCTCGTTCCCATCACCTATTTACTAAATAGACTTTGCTGAATAACTCAAGAACTCTCCAGAACTTTTTATTCCACCTGTGGAGTGATCTTCTATTGATACTTTACATTTACATTTCTTTTATTTGTTAAGTCAGAGAGTAAGATAGACTGATGTGGATAGTGTAGTATAAAGAAACAAACAGAGAGAGTGTGTGTGAGAGAGAAAGAGAGAGAGAGAGAGAGAGAGAGAGAGAGAGAGAGAGAGAGAGAGAGAGAGAGAGAACCAATTATATCTATCGTAACACTCCGCTGATAAAAACAAAGTGAAACTAATGGCAGTGTCATCAGAAAGTCTTGTTGACATAGTAAACATTGTCACTGGCTGGAGTTAATTGTAGCCGCACAAGTTTTTGTTGTGACAGTCAGAGTGAAATCAGCGCCCCCCCATCCGCCTGCCCCGAATCTCTGGGTGGTGGCACCACTGTATCTTATATTTTGGTTACATTAACTTCCCGACTCTCTCTCTCTCTCTCTCTCTCTCTCTCTCTCTCTCTCTCTCTCTCTCTCTCGGTTTGGTGCCGCTAAGTAAGAATCTGCAAAATTTGTCTGTCTATGGAACATGGCATAAATCAATGAAAATCCACATTATAGAATACAATATGATCTAATAATGGGAAATGCATAATCCAGCCATGTCCTCATATTACAGGACTATATGTTAAGATTATATCGTCACCCTAGCCACGGTTGGGGGACATTTACTGGCGCCCTTTCCCGAACTGAACGAGTCTACAACGGCCAAGAGCCATCAAGAGGGTGCGAAGATTATCAGAGACTCGAACACGTACCAATCACTACGACAATGGTGCTAACAGCGTCAGTGCCTTCGCCGCTTACACATATCCGACATTCTGACACCGAGCCAGTCTTACAAATAGGCATACTAGGCAACCATCTAGGCAATAAACTAGGTATTCTTACAAACTATTGACTGCGAGATCTTTAATAGTAGCGTTATAGTCACTGTGATAATATCAAACTATTATTTATAATCAGCACAATCTAATTCTGCGAAAAGACCAAAAAAAAAAAAAATTCAATTTCATATTTTCTCTGCATTGCTAATCGACACGCCCACCTGTATTTAACGTTTTTGCATTAATTAATTTGTAGGAGGGGAAAAAAAACAGCATTGCGTCATCAATTTATGTGTAATATTTGTGTGAAAAAATGTAAACACAGCTATGTCTTGTATTAATGTGATGGTGGTAATATTTAAGTACAACAAAGTACCAACTATTGCATTAAAAAACATTTCTAGCCCAGAAAGAACTGAGCTGTAGCCTCCAGGATTCAATATTCTAACCCCCCCTCCCCCCTCCACCCCACACACACACACACATAGCCGAGCCCAGGAGCGCTTCAGAAGAAAACTAAAATTAAAAAGATTACCTTCATTAGATGTTTAGTACGTGAGTAGTGAGTGACTCGACTCGCCTGTTGCTCACTCATCATACTGTCTTACATGCACTTCACGAGGCCGTGCTCAGTCGGTATAAACTGACTTAGAATTAGTTACTTATGACAAAATGAATCTATATTTCAATATCATTATAAAAACGTATATTTAAGTTTGATGATACAACTGAACGTTATTAAAACTATACTGTTCAGATATACACAAAAAATAATATAACAAGATGCAATCATCCAACAACTCTGTAATTAAACAAATAAAAATATTCACAAATGAATTATTAAATCAGATCAGTTGATCCCTAGTTGAAAGATTCATGACTAGGTTTGAAATAAATGCGACATAACAAGAGCAACATAGCTAACTTTGGACTGAATCTTTGCTAAAACTGTAATCCATAATTTTATATAGGTATACGCATGTGCTATATCTGTTTGTCTAAAGTATTCTTCAGTTACTGGCTATATTTGTGTGGTTGACTGTATGTATGTCTACAGTATTCTTCTGTTACTGGCTATATGTGTGTGGTTGACTGTATGTATGTCTACAGTATTCTTCTGTTACTGGCTATATGTGTGTGGTTGACTGTATGTATGTCTACAGTATTCTTCTGTTACTGGCTATATGTGTGTGGTTGACTGTATGTATGTCTACAGTACTCCGATGTTACTCTCATCAATATAAACTTACGTTGACACAACAAAGAGTCCATGCCAGCAGTGAATGATCTCATACGGTAAAACTTTCTATGATACCTTCATGTATACGGCTCCTGCCTGCTGCCCAACCATCCACCCCTCTACCCGGTATCTCAACAACTGACAGCTGGGCTAAGTTTTCAAAATGTAAATACCGTGTTTCCTTGCCGCTTGTCGCCACGGCCATTATGAGCTACTCCTCATTTCTGTATCACGCCATTATGGGGCAAATAGAGTCGGGTCTTGACAAGTGATAGAGATAGAGTGAAGTGGGGAAACGGAGATATCAACAATAGAAAGTGGAGTTACGTTACTTGTACGGATAGCTCGACTGGAAATACATTATTTTATTTTTTTTAAACTTGGCACATAACACTGCGGAATAGAAGGAAGTTTAATAGCCTTGGCTGCTGAAACAACAATGATTATGTTTTCTTTATTTACAGGCCCAGCCGATTTAAAATCTTACGCCAAAATGTGATCTAAACATTTTGATAGAGTTGTCTGGTACAGTTCAGGAGTGTTTAGCTAGCAGAACATTGCCGAAGCCTAACGAAGGGTACAGTTTCACGAGTGTTTAGCTAGGAGAACATTGCCGAAGTCTGACGAAGGGTACAGTTCACGAGTGTTTAACTAGCAGAACATTGCCGAAGTCTGACGAAGGGTACAGTTCACGAGTGTTTAGCTACCAGAACATTGCGGAAGTCTGACGAAGGGTACAGTTCACGAGTGTTTAGCTAGCAGAACATTGCCGAAGTCTGACGAAGGGTACAGTTCACGAGTGTTTAGCTAGCAGAACAATGCCGAAGTCTGACGAAGGGTATAGTTCACGAGTATTTAACTAGCAGAACATTGCTGAAGTCTGACGAAGGGTATAGTTCACGAGTATTTAACTAGCAGAACATTTCCGAAGCCTGACCATCATTATCATCACCGTCATCAACACCATCATCAACACCATCATCAACACCATCATCATCACCATCATTATCATCACCATCATCAACACCATCATTATCATCACCATCATCAACACCATCATCAACACCATCATCAACACCATCATTATCATCACCGTCATCAACACCATCATCAACACCATCATCAACACCATCATCATCACCATCATTATCATCACCATCATCAACACCATCATTATCATCACCATCATCAACACCATCATCAACACCATCATCAACACCATCATTATCATCACCATCATCAACACCATCATCAACACCATCATCACCACCATCATTATCATCACCATCATCAACACCATCATTATCACCACTATCATCAACACCATCATTATCATCACCATCATCAACACCATCATTATCACCATCATCATCATCACCATCATCAACACCATCATTATCATCACCATCATCAACACCATCATCATCACCATCATTATCATCACCATCATTATCATCACCATCATTATCATCACACTACTCGATTGAGAACCATTTATTTCTACACGGGACTACCTAAAGCTGCTCGCTATAGTCAATAAGTCACTACGCGCTTCAGAGCTGTTATTATTTCCTTACCTCCTTTAACTGGTGCCCCCCACCCCAACCCCATATCTACTAGAGTCATCGGTCCCACATACTGAGCCACTTGCTCACACTCCCACCAACCACCCCCCCCCACACACACACAAACACAAAGCTAACTATAGTTCACAATATTTTAATTGGAAACTGATTTTCTGTTAAAAAAAATGGAGTTGCCTATCGCTTTTCGTCACATTCTTATTTCAACTTATCTCCTCCTTACGCTACTTCATGTTGATAAACCCTAAGTTGTCTGCCCTTTGCACTAAACCCACCCCACCCACACACACCTTATCTTTTTTTATATATATATATATATATTTCAGTTTTTAAATGGATTATCAATTTTTGAAAAACAATGTGTATTCTTTAACTAAAATGTACAATCTTCACGTCCATAGTTGAGAAAATGAACAAAAAAAAACAATTAATGAGCTGTGCTGCCAACATCAATTAAGTTCCACGAATGGTGATGCACAGGTCATTGAGGCCAACACGTAAGTATTATCAATCTCAACTCTAAGAGAGTTGTGAACATTTACCTAAGTCAGGGGTGGGCAAAACATTTTCTACGGAGGGCCACATTGAAAACTTGATTGTTATCAAGGGGCCGCATATATATATATATATATTGTCTACTTCAATTACAATGTACAATGTATGAAAATATGAATTAAAGATAATAACCACGTATTTGTCAGTTTACTTCACATTCACACTCTATTAAACATGCGCACTACATTTTAAAATACGAACAAAAACAGTTTCTAATTTGATACTAAGACTTTACTATTCATATATTTTCCACAAACCTGTCATAATAAATATGAAGACGAAGTAAATCAATTTACATATAAGCTAACCACAGAGTACAATTATAATTAATAAGAAGTATGTAACTGTATGTACAGTTTGTGATTCACAAGGTTGCATTTAAATTGCAGTCAGTCTTAGACTTGTTTATTTTCATAAAAGAAAACGCTTGCTTACAAATGTATGTGAACCCAAATTGTGACGAAAGCTTGGCAGCAAATTTTTTTATGTGTGGAAATGCCGCTGCTGGCAAACATCCTTAAAAATCCAGCAAAATAACTGACTTGAACTTCTTCAGGTCATAATCTGCTTGTAGGTCAAGCAGATGTGACTAATATTCTGGAGTCCTAAAACCGAGTAAATAGAATTAGATTCGAATCAAATAGTCGGAATAAAATTTTAAAAAAAATATAGCGAGAACTCTAAACAAAGAAAATTAACATCGACGTAGGATAGCTAAATACGTACACACCTCACATTCGTATAATATACCCACCCCTGACCTAAGTGATAATCCAAGATTTTAATTTGTTTTAATTTATCAAACTTTTAAAGTAACACAAATCAATAATGAAAATAGAACAATGGGAACCTATTCCTTATAAGTGTAGAGAAGACTGTTACACGACTGCCAAGTTTTTTAAAGGGAGAGAAGTTTAAGGAATGGAGTACGTATATTTCAATGCTCTAATCATTTTTATGTTTATTTTCGTTAACTTGCTACCTATACAGCTATAATAACTGCGTCTTGATAATAATGTAAGAAAATGTATTAAAATAATAATAGTTACACAGTAAAAGGTTTGTTATGATCAGAGGCGCAACTAGACCAAACTTTCAGGGGGAGGGGGGATCAAAAATCACTGGCATTAAAAAGTCACATTATTTATATATTTGTATTTTATTTTAAACAAATTTTGGTCTAATCTTTTATTTTTTTTTTAATTTCGGAGGGGGCAAATGCCCCCAATGCCCCCCCCCCACCTAGTTGCGCCACTGGTTATGATGAATCCATTCTGTATTAAAATAATAATAGTTACTCAGTAAAAGGTTTTTTATGATGAATCCATTGTGTATTAAAATAATAGTTACTCAGTAAAAGGTTTGTTATGATGAATCCATTCTGTATTAAAATAATAATAGTTACTCAGTAAAAGGTTTGTTATGATGAATCAATTCTTTGTGAGGCACTGTCAATGGGATGGGAATTGAAAGATGTTGTAATTATTTTAATGTTTTTACTGAGTGGAACTCATTGTACATTTGATTTCATCTTACTTTATTCTGACAAAGTTTGAACTAATATTGAACTGACTGTCCACCACTGGGGGGTGGGGGAAGGGACCATTTACATCCCGACTGACATCATATACAATAATGACGACACATCTTCTACGTCAGACAGGTCTGAGATGACAACATTAAGCTGCAACGTCTGTATCCACTCCATTGTCTGCCATTGTCTACCTTGATGAGAATCGATTCACTCCGACCAGACAGAGTATCGAATCTCGCTTATACATCGTATGATTCAAGTATCGAATCTCAACCATCCGTCTTATCCCGTGTGATGCTTCCATCGCATACACAGGAAAGTGTTAGAATTGAATACAATACCATGCGATACCTGTTGTACCACCGAATACCTAGCTGGACCAAAATGAGGGAAAAAAAAAAAAAAAAAAAAAAAAAAAAAAAAAAAAAAAAAAAAAAAAAAAAAAAAAAAAAAAAAAAAAAAAAAAAAAAAAAAAAAAAAAAAAAAAAAAAAAAAAAAAAAAAAAAAAAAAAAAAAAAAAAAAAAAAAAAAAAAAAAAAAAAAAAAAAAAAAAAAAAAAAAAAAAAAAAAAAATACCAAATGCCAGGTTGAATGCCAAGTTTAAAAGTTTTATCAACGATCTCATCGCATGTATGTGATGATGTCATGCTGTACCCACATCTGCACGCGACGCCAGGTATAGCTTTATAAGTAATACTGGGAATCGACTAGGTAATACTGACTAGGTAATACTGACTAGGTAATACTGGTTAAATATCTAATTTATCACAGATACACGTAGAGCGACTCCTAGGACTTGCATACAGTTAAAGATGAATTGGTAGACTAGCTCATACAAACATTGAGAGAAACTCACATACACACAAACATATAGAGACAGGTTAACTTTTAGAGCTGCACATAGGTAATAATGCAAACATATACATACGAACATAGTTGAATGATCATAGACATACAGACATATACATACAAACATAGGCATACGACATATACATACGAACATATACATACGAATATATACATACGAACATATATACATACGAATATATACATACAAACATATAGAGACACTTATAGATACAATAAGAGACGTCCAAAAGCATACTCTTATAGAGAGACACGCATAGGAAAAGAATTACAGACATACATAAGTATAGACATACACTGATATATATATATATGTAAAAACCAACTCAAATATTACATATAAATAATGGCACACAAATATTACGTCACCTACTATAAGTACGACATCAAAGTAATGAAAATATAAATCGGTTTTATTCAGTCAACTCTGTTTTTACCGTCTTGAAAAGTCGACAGATATGAAACAATATTTAAATGTATTATCTAAAGATATCAAGTTTTTGTTCGCGTGACTGTGTGTGTGTGTGTGTGTGTGTGTGTGTGTGTGTGCCTGGGGAATGAGTGAGAAAGAGACTTTGTTCTGGAAGAAACACGAACTGTTACTTCGGTACTTTTAACAGATAACATCTAGAAATTACCAAAAACTTTTGACCACCAGAGCCAATGAAAATATTATCTTGAGGTAATTTTGTTTTACTTTAAGCCAGGCTCGTTCCCATCACCTATTTACTAAATAGACTTTGCTGAATAACTCAAGAACTCTCCAGAACTTTTTATTCCACCTGTGGAGTGATCTTCTATTGATACTTTACATTTACATTTCTTTTATTTGTTAAGTCAGAGAGTAAGATAGACTGATGTGGATAGTGTAGTATAAAGAAACAAACAGAGAGTGTGTGTGTGAGAGAGAAAGAGAGAGAGAGAGAGAGAGAGAGAGAGAGAGAGAGAGAGAGAGAGAGAGAGAGAGAGAGAGAACCAATTATATCTATCGTAACACTCCGCTGATAAAAACAAAGTGAAACTAATGGCAGTGTCATCAGAAAGTCTTGTTGACATAGTAAACATTGTCACTGGCTGGAGTTAATTGTAGCCGCACAAGTTTTTGTTGTGACAGTCAGAGTGAAATCAGCGCCCCCCCCCCCATCCGCCTGCCCCGAATGAACCACTGTATCTTATATTTTGGTTACATTAACTTCCCGACTCTCTCTCTCTCTCTCTCTCTCTCTCTCTCTCTCTCTCTCTCTCTCTCTCTCTCTCGGTTTGGTGCCGCTAAGTAAGAATCGCAAAATTTGTCTGTTATGGAACATGGCATAAATCAATGAAAATCCACATTATAGAATACAATATGATCTAATAATGGGAAATGCATAATCCAGCCATGTCCTCATATTACAGGACTATATGTTAAGATTATATCGTCACCCTAGCCACGGTTGGGGGACATTTACTGGCGCCCTTTCCCGAACTGAACGAGTCTACAACGGCCAAGAGCCATCAAGAGGGTGCGAAGATTATCAGAGACTCGAACACGTACCAAACCAATCACAACGGCAATAACACTAACAGCGTCGGTTCCTCCCCCCCTAACAAAATTCTACAACCTGCTAACACCCAACCATTCTAAAAAGGAATAATACGAAACCACCAACTCACAAATAAGGTAGGTATACATACAATCGATGGCGAGATCTTCACTAGTAGTGTCATAGTAACCGTGATAATATCAAAACTATTATTTATAATCAGCACAATCTAATTCTGCGAAAAGACCAAAAAAAAAAAAAATTCAATTTCATATTTTCTCTGCATTGCTAATCGACACGCCCACCTGTATTTAACGTTTTTGCATTAATTAATTTGTAGGAGGGGAAAAAAAACAGCATTGCGTCATCAATTTATGTGTAATATTTGTGTGAAAAAATGTAAACACAGCTATGTCTTGTATTAATGTGATGGTGGTAATATTTAAGTACAACAAAGTACCAACTATTGCATTAAAAAACATTTCTAGCCCAGAAAGAACTGAGCTGTAGCCTCCAGGATTCAATATTCTAACCCCCCCGCCCCCCTCCACCCCACACACACACACACATAGCCGAGCCCAGGAGCGCTTCAGAAGAAAACTAAAATTAAAAAGATTACCTTCATTAGATGTTTAGTACGTGAGTAGTGAGTGACTCGACTCGCCTGTTGCTCACTCATCATACTGTCTTACATGCACTTCACGAGGCCGTGCTCAGTCGGTATAAACTGACTTAGAATTAGTTACTTATGACAAAATGAATCTATATTTCAATATCATTATAAAAACGTATATTTAAGTTTGATGATACAACTGAACGTTATTAAAACTATACTGTTCAGATATACACAAAAAATAATATAACAAGATGCAATCATCCAACAACTCTGTAATTAAACAAATAAAAATATTCACAAATGAATTATTAAATCAGATCAGTTGATCCTAGTTGAAAGATTCATGACTAGGTTTGAAATAAATGCGACATAACAAGAGCAACATAGCTAACTTTGGACTGAATCTTTGCTAAAACTGTAATCCATAATTTTATATAGGTATACGCATTGCTATATCTGTTTGTCTAAAGTATTCTTCAGTTACTGGCTATATTTGTGTGGTTGACTGTATGTATGTCTACAGTACTCTTTCTGTAAGTGTGTATTTGTGTGTGTTTGAGTGTACGGTGTTCTTATATTTATTGTGTAAATGGATATATGTGGGGGTGAATTTTTTTTTTTTTAAAGTTTTTTTTTTTTACTGGGCAAATGGGGGGGGGTGAATTTTTGTTTGTTTAAAGTTCCTCGATGGTAATTTTATTAAAAAAAAATTAAGTTGAAACAAAAAAGATCCTATAATTATATTTGTCCATGCCAGCAGTGAATGATCTCATACGGTAAAACTTTCTATGATACCTTCATGTATACGGCTCCTGCCTGCTGCCCAACCATCCACCCCTCTACCCGGTATCTCAACAACTGACAGCTGGGCTAAGTTTTCAAATGTAAATACCGTGTTTCCTTGCCGCTTGTCGCCACGGCCATTATGAGCTACCTGCTTTCTATCACGCCATTATGGGGCAAATAGAGTCGGGTCTCTGACAAGTGATAGAGATAGAGTGAAGTGGGGAAACGGAGATATCAACAATAGAAAGTGGAGTTACGTTACTTGTACGGATAGCTCGACTGGAAATACATTATTTTATTTTTTTTAAACTTGGCACATAACACTGCGGAATAGAAGGAAGTTTAATAGCCTTGGCTGCTGAAACAACAATGATTATGTTTTCTTTATTTACAGGCCCAGCCGATCATTACCAGACACCCGCACAGACTAGGGTGGGCACATTTTTTGAATTGCGGACCACATTAGATTTTTTTTTTTTAATTTAAAGTCTTGGGTCGGAATAGTCTTAAGGCAGAGGAAGGCTACTTTTAAAATCTTACGCCAAAATGTGATCTAAACATTTTGATAGAGTTGTCTGGTACAGTTCAGGAGTGTTTAGCTAGCAGAACATTGCCGAAGCCTAACGAAGGGTACAGTTTCACGAGTGTTTAGCTAGGAGAACATTGCCGAAGTCTGACGAAGGGTACAGTTCACGAGTGTTTAGCTAGCAGAACAATGCCGAAGTCTGACGAAGGGTATAGTTCACGAGTATTTAACTAGCAGAACATTGCTGAAGTCTGACGAAGGGTATAGTTCACGAGTATTTAACTAGCAGAACATTTCCGAAGCCTGACCATCATTATCATCACCGTCATCAACACCATCATCAACACCATCATCAACACCATCATCATCACCATCATTATCATCACCATCATCAACACCATCATTATCATCACCATCATCAACACCATCATCAACACCATCATCAACACCATCATTATCATCACCATCATCAACACCATCATCAACACCATCATCATCACCATCATTATCATCACCATCATCAACACCATCATTATCATCACCATCATCAACACCATCATCAACACCATCATCAACACCATCATTATCATCACCATCATCAACACCATCATCAACACCATCATCACCACCATCATCAACACCATCATTATCATCACCATCATCAACACCATCATTATCACCATCATCATCATCACCATCATCAACACCATCATTATCATCACCATCATCAACACCATCATCATCACCATCATTATCATCACCATCATTATCATCACCATCATTATCATCACACTACTCGATTGAGAACCATTTATTTCTACACGGGACTACCTAAAGCTGCTCGCTATAGTCAATAAGTCACTACGCGCTTCAGAGCTGTTATTATTTCCTTACCTCCTTTTAACTGGTGCCCCCCACCCCCCCAACCCCATATCTACTAGAGTCATCGGTCCCACATACTGAGCCACTTGCTCACACTCCCACCAACCACCCCCCCCCCACACACACACAAACACAAAGCTAACTATAGTTCACAATATTTTAATTGGAAACTGATTTTCTGTTAAAAAAAATGGAGTTGCCTATCGCTTTTCGTCACATTCTTATTTCAACTTATCTCCTCCTTACGCTACTTCATGTTGATAAACCCTAAGTTGTCTGCCCTTTGCACTAAACCCACCCCCACCCCACACACACCTTATCTTTTTATATATATATATATATATTTCCAGTTTTTAAATGGATTATCAATTTTTGAAAAACAATGTGTATTCTATTAACTAAAATGTACAATCTTCACGTCCATAGTTGAGAAAATGAACAGATAAAATAATGATCGTTTTGAAAGAAAAAAAGAAATATTTCTTAATTTATTTAATATTTGTAAAAAAAAAATGTACATTTTAAAATGATGGTTGTTGTTTTGTTCCCGAAGTGAAGCAGACGTCAAGTCTGAAAAACATGAAAGTCACGTGGCTCAGTTTATTTGGAGGGAAATGAGTTGCACATGTTTCAAAATTGGATAACTCTAGACAAAACTCATTTATTTCTTTACTTGCTTGTGTTGCATTAACGTATACATACCCGGGGGTGGGGGGAGGAGGGGAGGTAGGGATAGAGAGATAGAGTGAGAGAGGGATAGAGAGAGAGGGAGGGAGAAATGAAGTGAGGGGAAAACGTGTGCTGTGCTGGATTTAAAATTTTAACTGAACACATGATGTTTACTTCTTTTTAAATAAATATTTATATGAACGATATGTCTGCCTGTCTGTCAGTCTGTCAGTCTGTCTGTCTTTGTACGTCCATCTCACTATCTCAATATTTCATTATGCACTGACCTACACATATGTCGAAGAGTGAATCAATCGGTTTGTTCCAGTTGACAAGGTAAACAAAAGTCCTCTCTTAGGGAGGACAATTCTTCTTCTTCAGTTTCTGTCCTCCCAAAAAATGTCCTACTATACACTATTTAAAGAACATTCCATACATCACTGTTTTGACTTACGATGACACCAGCCATTGTTGTGATGTGTACCAGCCATTGTTGTGATGTGTACCAGCCATTGTTGTGATGTGTACCAGCCATTGTTGTGATGTATACCAGCCATTGTTGTGATGTGTACCAGCCATTGTTTGTGATGTGTACCAGCGATTGCTGTGATGTGTCATATTTGTATTTGTACATTTAAATTAACGACTATTTGATGTTAGTTACCTTACAGCTGCATGACACTTTCCCATGTTTTCGGTACAACAACACCTTGTTAACTGATATATATATATATATATATTATATACCACTTTATATACACTGGTTAAATATTAATTGTTTTTTATATTGTTATAATGTACACTGCAATTATATTTAACGAAGTCAACAGTCCCCAATGGTGACCTTAGAACTGAATGCATTGAGTCATTTCATTACTTTATTTCCGGACTCTATTTAAATTTGACTAACGTTGCGACTGGTCAAAGGTCATTGGTTATTTGAGTAACCCGGATGTGGCTCGTATTGACCTCACGTATGGCCAGTACTCTTTCTCTAGCTCTTTCTCTTTCTAATATAGCAACCAACTGTATATGAGACATTTTGAGCCAGACTAGCGTAACCCACTAATATGGTTTTAAACGCTTCATATAAAAATGTAAGTAAAGGATCCTTTACCCTTCGGGTCCATCGGTGAAGATGAAATATTTCTGTAGCCACGGCATAATAAAGGGTTATGTGGCTAGCTGAAATGATTCATACAATTATGTGTATTTATGCTAGAATTGTTTTAAGTACTATTAGACTAACTCAAGAAGAGGGGTGGGGAGATATAGGGTCTTGTGTTTTTTAAAAATAGAAAATCTAAAGGTGTGTATGATATTTTAGTATAGTGGGTTTTACAAATAGAAAAACAAAAGGTGTGGTTATGATATTTGGCTAGTCTGGTTTACAACTAGACTAACTCAAGATGTGTGCTAGGATATATAGGCTAGTCTGGCTTACAATTGTCTCACAGGAAATCATTCATAGACGTGTACTCGCTTGTTTAAAGAACCAATCACAATCCGACACTTCTAAATAAACTTATCAATACATCATGTGACGTACTAACACTAGTGACCTGTAAGACGGGGATCATTCCTTTAAGTTCGTATATAGACCCCATCTCAGTGATCCTCAAGGCATAGTACGAGACTCAACAGTGGCTCGCAAGCTGATTAGAAGTGGGTGACCAAAAATGTGTATACTTACATTGATCGAGAATATTTGCATTTAATTTTAGATTTTCTCTCTTATAATACTTTTTCTTTGTTAAGATAGATGTGGGAAAGGGGGTAACATTAACCTTCTTTGTGTGTCGCGATTAGCAAAATTTCAAAGCCACCTTCCTAGGTTAAACCATACAAAATATATCAGTACATGTACATTTTATTCTAGCATAGAGATAACATATAATCCTAACAAAAAGGGAACATAAAATACAAAAGCACATAAAATAGAAACGCAGTAAAATATCCTACATAAAACATATCACATTAAATATATTAACAGGCAAAATACACAATAACAACAACTTAAAATATAACTAACAGGCAAAATACACAACAACACAAAATATACCAACAGGCAAAATACACAACAACAATAACATAAAATATCATTTGAAGGCGGGCGAGTTGTATAAATGTAAATACACAAGTTATTTCAAGTCAATTTCGAATGAAAAGTCTACATTGACATGGTCTACATTGACATGGTCTACATTGACATGGTCGATAGAATGGAAGACGTTTTGGACATTGTTCTCTGTTCTGGGAGAAATGTGGGTCAATGAGGGGGGGGGGTTTGCGAAAGAGAGGCGCGGTGGTATAGTTCAGAGTAGTTCAGACTCACTTCACAGCAGACGTAGACAGATTGTTATGTACCCACAGTGTGGATCTAGTCTTTTAATTTCCACATGAACAAGTGCTTCAACTCTTGATATCATATCTGTGACCATTGGAGCTGTCCGCGACTCATGTCCGCCTGGCTGAAGGCAAATGTATAAATGGAATTAAAGAGTACCCTTTTAAAAAAAAACTCTTTACGAAGTCTGATCTTTTCTTTACGAAATCTGGTCTTTTCTTTATGAAGTCTGGTCTTTTCTTAATGAAGTCTGGTCTTTTCTTTATGAAGTCTGGCCTTTTCTTTACGAAGTCTGGTCTTTTCTTTACGAAGTCTGGTCTTTTGTTTATGAAGTCTCGTCTTCTCTTTATGAGTATCTCTTCTTATTTTATCACTCATTGACTTCCTAGTGCTCAGCTGTATTTACCTGTTACTCTGTATATGTGAGTGTGCACGTGAGTTCTATGGCTCAGATGGAACGCTCACCTCACCTGTTGAAAAAAAGCAACAAAAATTTTAACTCATGAGAAGATTGTGAATAGACTGGTGAATAGATTAGTGAATAGACTATACAATAGATATGAGATAAAACGATTGGTTAATTACCGTTAATAGACTAAACTAATTATACATATATGCAAATTGGTGAATACACTGAACCATAGATATATATATTAAATATATTAAATAGGTTGGTTAATTGACCAATGCATACATATGTATATATATAGCCGGAATAATGAAGTGGGGAGAGAAGTGGGTATACAACATCAATATTAGTAAGTAAACCCGTTAGATTATGTCAGAGATGTGAAGAATTTCAGTAGATATCTTAATTAGGTCAAACTGAATGTGTAGAGAACAGGAGACCGTCAATAGCAATCTCAAGGCCTGAATTTCACCCAAATAAAAATGGACTGGGCATTGTGCTATAGCCACACGGTCCACAGGCAGTGCACACTGTCCACACCATGCTATGTCACACGAATCAGGTGAACTTCCTTTGCCCCAGTAGACCTCTTGGGCTCATAGAGGTTTTCTAAACGTGACCTTTTTCCCCGACCTATGCAAACTATTGTTTTTCATCTAGCCATTTAAATCTCCAACACAAACGTTAGTACCATTAGCAATATTATTTGGTGTTAATTATGAAGTATTGACAGCCACACAGTATCCACGGATCAAAACATCTGCCACACAGTATGCACGGATGAAAACATCGGCCACACAGTATCCACGGATCAAAACGTTTCTGCATAATCCGGCCTGTACAATGCTTAGCTCCACTCATTCACATCGATAACTTTGAAATTTGATAACAATTATGACAATAACATTTACTTTATCCATCTCCTACTGGTGCCGCCCTTCTATCACATTTAAGAACTCACAGTGGTGCACGGCTAAAAAATATTGCCCACTCCAGCTTTAGACAATACTACCATACCTGTCTTAAACTCAACAGATAAACGTTGTAAAATATAACCTAAATCTATACATACCAAACTTTACACTTCGCGACACGCCAATATTACTGATTTATTTTCCCTACGCGCCAATATTACTGATCTGTTTTTTGCAACTCAAATAAATGATTACAGTACAATACAATATGGAGAAAAAGTAAAGTGCAAAAAGGTTAGCGCCAAAAAATATCGTCACTATTTAGTCATGGTAAATATAGTTGCTGATACATTTTAAGTGCTCTGTTTTAGATTGACTAAATGCTCTGATGGCAAGGTAGTCAAAACCCCAAAAAAAATATAACAAAAAAAAAAAGCCAAATTTCCCCCATATATTAAAGTGTCTGATAAACTCACAGCCACAATTACGTCATAGAAAATTGTGCTACACGAAGAAATAATTGTGCAGTACTTGTAGTTTGCCTCCCCTTGATTTTTCCACTTGAACTCAATCGAATGGTAATAAGGTGAAGAGGGTGTAACACGGGAAGTCCACTAGCCTTACCCCCTCCCTCCTGCCCCCAATTCTCCCTATATATATTTCTTTTTCAGTTTAAACTACCCATCATCTCTCCAATTCTTCCGGGGAGGCAAATATTTCAAAAAAAAATATTTTTAACCTTTTCCCTACCTCCCTTCAGCTGTTGGCAGACATCTTGTACTTTCAACTGTATCTTCAACGCCGGCTACAGATAATCGCAAAAGGGATACAAAAAACAACAACAGATAATCATATGAATATGGCAGAGAATGACTTAGAGAGGAAAAGATGGTTTGGAGATTAGTCTCCTACTGAACGCACCTAAATGAAATATACAAACGGTGTATAAGGGTTATCGAATCTCAACGTGTGCGATATCTGGTGTGCGATATCTGATGTGTGATATCTGATGTATATTTATTGGCCATTTGATGTGCGATATCTGATGTATATTTATTGATCTTCTTATACCTTGGCCATTTGATGTGCGATATCTGATGTGCGATATATGATGTGCGATATCTGATTGCGATATATGATGTGCGATATCTGATTGCGATATCTGATGTGCGAAATCTGATGTGCGAAATCTGATGTGCGAAATCTGATGTATATTGATTGATCTTGTTATACCTTGGCCATCTGCTGATGTTCATCCTTTTTTTTGGGGGGTTTAGCCCCAATTTAAAACGGAATCATCACTTTATTGCGTTACTGTTTTCACGGAATCTTATTGAATTAACTGTAGTGTGGTGCTTTCAAACATATGAACAACTGGACAGTGTCTCTCAGGGGAACTATCTCTCTACCCCCGGGCAGCACTTAGTTTGCTGTCATCCTTGGTATTCACTCTCCAGTGGTGTGTGTGTGTATGTGTGTGTGTATGTGTGTGTTA
Organism: Bulinus truncatus; assembly: GCA_021962125.1. NCBI lineage: Eukaryota > Metazoa > Mollusca > Gastropoda > Planorbidae > Bulinus > Bulinus truncatus. The sequence goes on along the minus strand of JAGDYQ010000206.1, from coordinate 297,201 downwards.
ATGTGTGTGTGTGTGAAGTACCTGTAAGGATGATATGAAATAAAAGCCTTTGAAAAGGGGGATGGGGTTCGTTTAAAGAAGAGACCCTGTTCTAGCTGCCAACATGGAGGTTTCGAGTTCAAGTCTCAAGGAATGGTTTGATTTCGGTTCTAATGTCCGGCATAATATCCACTGGCTATTAGTGAATACATGATGTTAGATATACCATACAGCCTTCATTATTAATACAAGTGACTATAACGTTTTATTTCATATATTTTTCTTTCAAAATACTGAACTGGAATTAGATATTTTATTGCTACGGGAATCTATCATGTTAACTGAAGCAAGGTATTTGTGTGACCTTTATTGTTTTATCCCCTTAAGGCTTTGCTGCATTTTTTGGAAACCATCATTCATTACTTTACATTGTCAGTATGTATCATTACTTTACATTGTCAGTGTGCACTTTGAATGGAATGACTTACCTTTGATCCTGTTGAAAGCATCCAAGTCTACGATTGTAATAAGAACCACTTTACAGACAGGACAGAAACAAAAAAGAAAAAATAAATTCCATCTGGCGAGTCCGTTTTACACCTGACCATCCTCGGACACTAACACCCCCCCCCTTCCGCTGGATAATGAAACCACAGGTCAGGAGATAATTATTGTCCGGAACAACTGGTGAGAAATTCTTGACCAAAACGTTGAGTCTTTGTGTTCATAAATATTCCTCATGCCAAGTATGAGATTCATTTATGTGACAATGTTCATAATATGAGATTTTCACAATATGATGTATATATATACTAATCAATTGCTTTATTTGTACTATTCATAAAAAGAACTGAAAGCTGTGTATATTGTTTTAAAAGTGTACAATTTATTTTACTTACTGAATTCACGTAATAACCCCCCTAGGGGGGGGGGCTGTGAAGCGTTGGCCATATGAAAACTCTACCCCCGTATTTTAAACTGTTAAACTACTACTGGGACTTAAGGGCTGGACATAATCAATTCAACACCATTTAGATGAATAATATTAATGAAATAGTAGAGATGGGTTGGTTGGAACAACACTCCAAGACTCGTCACACGTGACCACCATTGTAATAGCCTGAACAACAATGACATCATTATGCAAATAGCTACAACCTTTGAATGTAATGTGCAAGTAGTTCTAGTCATTGATTCATACGATGAATCAATCAGCCCCGCCTCAATGTCCAGACGATCACTTGATCTTTTGTCCCCTATCAACATGTATTAGTATCATTATTACGACCCCTGTTCTTCTACATTATTGTATAAGTTGGTGACGCATCCAACTGTTGGATGCAATCATTTATGAGTAACCTTTATTGGTCAATCTAATTTTAAATCAGTTTTCATTGGTTAATTACTGTTGCCATATGTAAACACGATGAGTGAATTCTGAGAGGGCTGGATTCAGACATTTAAAAAAAATATTTATTTTTCTAGGAGAAAGTTTTTGAACTTTTGTTAAACTTTGTTCATTTATGCATCAGTTGATAACATTTTTTATTGCAATAAAATCCACTAATATTGAAAAAAAGCTCTCCTTGGCTAGAGGACTTCCCCCACCTTAATTTGTACACAATGTTTATGACGCCATCTTGGCCGCCGAGCATAGCAACGTATACAAAAATGTGAAACATTTTAACAGAAGGGGGAACATTTTTAAAAGAGAGAAAAAAATAGTTTATTGACCGAAAAAAAATCACTATCGCCTGTAGGACATCGGACAATGTTATGAGACAACGGAGATATTTGGTATCTTTTCTCCAAAGAGTGCTGTAAATATTTTTATGAACATTTCTGAACCCATTTCTCGCTACTTGAATGGCTTTTGAAGCCTTAAAATGAGAAATTCTAAAAAAAAATTTTTGTGTATTTGGCTAATGAAACTAAATAGTCACAAATGAAATGAAGACTTGGGATGGAGGGGGTGGGGGTGTGTGGTCATGACAACATAACGGACATTTAATTTGTAACACAAAACAAAGAAAGTCGGTGGACTGGTTTACCTATGTTTTATTTCAGTCAAGAGTGTTGAATACCTTTATTTTGTATCATAAGATATGTTTATAAAATTGTGTGTTCATATGTTTATAAAATTGTGTGTCCATATGTTTAAAAAATTGTGTGTTCATATGTTTAAAAAATTGTGTGTTCATATGTTTATAAAATTGTGTGTCCATATGTTTATAAAATTGTGTGTTCATATGTTTATAAAATTGTGTGTCCATATGTTTAAAAAATTGTGTGTTTATATGTTTATAAAATTGTGTGTTCATATGTTTAAAAAATTGTGTGTCCATATGTTTATAAAATTATGTGTTCATATGTTTATAAAATTGTGTGTTCATATGTTTAAAAAATTGTGTGTCCATATGTTTAAAAAATTGTGTGTTCATATGTTTATAAAATTGTGTGTCCATATGTTTATAAAATTGTGTGTTCATATGTTTATAAAATTGTGTGTCCATATGTTTATAAAATTATGTGTTCATATGTTTATAAAATTGTGTGTTCATATGTTTATAAAATTGTGTGTTCATATGTTTATAAAATTGTGTGTCCATATGTTTATAAAATTATGTGTCCATATGTTTGTATAATTGTGTGTCCATATGTTTGTATAATTGTGTGTCCATATGTTTATATATTTGTGTGTCCATATGTTTGTATAATTGTGTGTCCATATGTTTGTATAATTGTGTGTCCATATGTTTGTATAATTGTGTGTCCATATGTTTGTATAATTGTGTGTCCATATGTTTGTATAATTGTGTGTCCATATGTTTGTATAATTGTGTGTCAATATGTTTGTATAATTGTGTGTCAACGTGTTTGTATACATGTGTGTCCATGTGTAACGTCCGACTGACCTCAGGTAACCTCTCCGTGACCCATTGACCAATGTTTATTGTACAAGTAGTTACGCACCACTACAGTCGCAATCCGCGTCAAGTAAGTAAATATTGACAGACGCCCCACGGCCTGGGTTTGGTTGATTTATTTTATTACGCGTGATGCAAACATTCACAGGTGTGCGTTTCACCGGAAGTAGAATGATTTCTCCCTTCTGCTGGAGATTTCTCCCTTCTGCTGCAGTTTCATAAAACATGAGTTAATAAAATGATTGCATGCAGCAAAAGAGAGTAGAAAAAAAACCGCTCGAAATTTAGAAGCTGAAAGACAAGATCCCCCCAAATTACTTCTGCTACATTCAGGCAACAGCCAATTATCGAAAATAGGAATAATTGTTGTCAGATGCTAAATGACTTCTATATCTTTGTAGCCGTTTGTTTTGTTTGTTTGTGTGTGTAAAATTATTTACTTCACTATTTTTCACTGCAATTTTCTTCCGATCTGTGCCGGCCTTGATCCGATTCGACCTTTAATTTTGGTAAACCTTGGGGTTAATGTAAAGTGTTACCACCTCTCATCTGTGTCTACATCTGTGTGTCTTTGTGTCTACATCTGTGTGTCATTGTGTCTACATATGTGTGTCATTGTGTCTACATCTGTGTCTACATCTATGTGTCATTGTGTCTACATCTGTGTCTACATCTGTATGTTATTGTGTCTTCATCTTTGTCTACATCTGTGTGTCATTGTGTCTGATTTTGGATGTGTCTACATCTGTCTCAGACTATTTATATCTATCTTTTGCTTTATCATATTCTAATTAGATAATCTTTTGACTCACTTTGTCGAGAAATTTTTTTATCAATATTGGTTTATTGAAAAAAAACTCATCAAGATATTCGAACGCTATATCTGAGCCGAAGAGTAAAACAATACAAAACGTCTTTTCTTGTCAACTGAATTTATAAAACTTCAACAATGCAGACAGATAACAGGTAATGGTAAACTCTGGCAATCACAAAGAAAACTTTCGAATCCTTTCACTTATAAAACTCTCAGGCCAAACAATAAATAAAAAACCTATGAAAGTGACGTCATAGAAATCTTTAACTTAAATTTCAGCACCACCCATGTTAAATGATATTTGGAATATTGTGTGTGTGTGTGTATGTGGTAACAGAGAACAGGGTTACTTATTTGTTATGAAATTTATTCTATTGTCTGTCTAACAAATTCTGGGCGATTGTCTCTCTGAGTCGGGGCATATAGCGACTTACACAGGCGTGGATCGAATCCAATTCCCCATGGACTCTTTGTCTGGGAGGGAGGGGGTAGGGGGGTCTATTCAGTCACGTGGAAGTTCAGTTGAAGCCGAATTATGACCTAATTATATTTTACAGCTTATCGAGACCCAGCCTGGAATACCTTGTTCTGGGTTTATATTTTTTAATAATGGAAGTGATTGGGGCCAATCTGGCCATGTGCAGGTGTGCCATAAAGACACACTGCGCTTTGTACGTCTTTGTTTAGTTATTAGTACCAGATATTGGGGGTGGGGTATCCTATTACGTAGTTCTATTTATTTGTTGCAGTTTTGTTTATGTGTGCTAATCATATTATATTAAAGTTTTGCATTTGAAATTTTTTTGCATTATCTACCCTATGGAACCAAGTCTTCATACGGATTGCTATATTAAAAGAATTAATCTACAGGAAGTAGAGCTCTTCCACAAGTGATGTTTACACATAGAGGGCAACGCCTACGTCTGTCTTCCGCAAAGCACGCTGGCTACACCTCATATTCTTAAAACAATATATATATATATATATACGAAAAGTTTAATTATATGTTGGTGAAAGTAAGAGCTTCCAGTAATGTCGCTTTCATCAAAACTTTCAACACACGGGGCGTCTTTTGTTGAGAATGAGGGTCAGGGTCGTCTGGTAGTTTTATTTCCTATTTGACGACCGAGAGGAGGAGGGGTGAGAACGGTAGAGGGGCGTATCGATGCAGCCCCGTAGATGGGGTGGAGGGTGGGGGTGGGGGGAGGGGAGGACCTAGAAAACAATAAACACAGCGGGAAGTACAGTCAGATTGTTCCCCTGGCAGAATGCTTGATATTTGTTTGTTTTGAAATGAGCGGCGTGATATTGCGTGTCGCCTGTGTTGATTCTTCTCCACATGTGGCAAGTTTCATATGTGGATAAGATTGTACATATTTGTAACGTTGCGTTAAGTTTTGAAGAGCTGTGCTTTCTGACTTTTACTCATAGGTCAAATGAAGGTCGCACTGTTTTATTCAAATTGATTATTAAAATTGTTCTAAGCTCATTCATTGCAACTATGACGTCACATACATTTTTGTCCACTATATAATACCTATCTGAGTTACAAATGTTTATATTCAGAGTATTACGTTTATAAAACAGTATCACTAAACATGCAGAGGGCAAGTATTGAAATCCGACTAATGTAGGTATATACTGTTATTATTTACTAACAAATATATAGTCTTACTTGATGTATGAGTGCTAACACTTGTTTGTAAACATATGAAGAATTAAACTGTAATAACTTATATAACACATGAAGAAAAAATATGTATAAAATAAATATAAACTTAGAACAAATACGTATATTTCTAACGCTGTCTTCAATTCTACTTTTAATCGTCTGATAGTCTACCGAACTGTATGTCAACTACCGCAAATCTACTACTCCGACTTATCTGTAAACCTAAACCCTTTTTGTAGGCGGCAACGAAATAATACGTCACTACCTATACGTCACAAGTCACACCCATTTCTGCAACTAGTAAAATAACGCATAAAAACAACAACTAGTTAACGCCAGTTAAAGTAACACTATGCTTCTTCTTAGTGTTATTTTCGTTCACGAAAACTAAAACTAAAACCTTCGTTGACGAAAATGTTGACTTTTCGTCAACGAGAACTAAAACTAAAACTAAAATTAGAAGCAAGACTAAAACTAGACGAAAACTGAAACTAAAATATGACCTGGGACTAAAACAACACTACTTCTCAATTTTGCATCCGAACGCCACATACTAAAATGAATGTACAAAATAAACTAGATGCTGTCGGCTAAATCGTGTCATCAATCTACCAAGAGTGTATTATCTTATAATACATCAAATCCTATCGTCTGTGTGCATACAACATTTATATGTACCCACCAAACGGAGCCATTCTTATGTTTTCGGGGTCCTAAAGGCAGAGACTTCCGTAGATATAACAGGGGCCTTGTCAAATATACTAGTTGGGGGGGGTCCTCTTATTATCAACTCTCGTAGGAATGATGACCAAACTGGGGCCCTCAGACGGGTACCCATTGTGGTTATATCTCTCCACATGTTCCCCACCCCGCAACTTCATAATATTTTGGAACTTCTTTGTTGTCATTTTAACTCCTGTATGGGCGAGTTATATAGACAAGTGACTGTGTGGTAGAGCGTTCATAAGAATTCATTTGCATCACGTGTAAAATAAAAGGGAAAAAAAACAACCAAAATGAATTAAATATAAGGTAACACAAATATTTAGTTTATCTTCCTCACCAGAAATTGATCATTGGCGAAGTGTCCCTTTCTTTGCTAGTCTGAATCTTTGGTTTCAGGATTTTTTTGTCGCTGTTCCATGGCAGCCAACTTGGAATCTTTTTGCACATTGTGGGAGAATATTTTTGAAGTGGAAGATCAAAATATCAATTATCACGTCATCAGCCCTGATAGCAACAAGTTTGTTTTGATGATCGTTCACAAAGAAGTATTCGATATCAGCCCACACGCCACATGGATATTGAAACGGTCGCTGGCACCTCATCACTGTACAACTGCTCCTACTTTAATGTCTAGCTATACAGCGTGGCGTTCCTTTGTTCTGTATGCGATCGTTTGTCTTCAACGTTAAACCTTGCTCTCTTTCTCTCGCTTTCGTTCGTAACCAGAGACACTGTTCGTTACCCGAGACACTTCGTTCGAGACAATTTTATCCTCGAATATATTGTTTGTAGATTGGATTACTCGTTACATGGGGCGTTCGTAGCCGAAGGTTCCACCATAGACTCAAGATTATCAACTTCTAATGGGGAAACCCGTTCAGTTTATAAATGAAGAGCAATAGATAGAGCGTTTATTAAAGTATGTCTTATTCACCGATAGAACGTTTATTAAAGTAGGTCTTATTCATCGATAGAACGTTTATTAAAGTAGGTCTTATTCACCTGAATTCAATGAAAACCACAACTATAATAAATAAAAAATAAATATATTTTAATGTTGAATTGAATAATAATTATTAAAGTGACGGATTTTTTCGTTTTAAATCATAACGATAGGCATGCTTTTAAAAAATCTGAAATGAGTTATTTATTACAATACTAAACAGTCTTGAATTATTTTGATACAGACAATGTGGCTGCCATCTTTAGGATTAAAACTACATCCGGGACTGAACTGGAAATATAAATCACTTAGGGTGTGGGTGTGTGTGGTGTGTGTGTGGTGTGTGTGGTGGGTGTGTGTGGTGGGTGTGTGTGTGTGGGTGTGTGTGTGTGGTGGGTGTGTGTGGGTGTGTGTGTGGGTGTGTGTGTGGGTTGGTGCTGAATCTGGAGAGACGTAGCTGACAATCAAATATGGCGCCATTGGTTCGCCAGAGGCTATTTTTCCTTCGCTCCCCCGTTCGTCTGATAGAAAGCTAACTCTGGCCTATATCTACTGTTTCCCGCTTGGTCCTGTTCTCGGCCAGATGGTGGTCACGGGGGCGTATACTATGGCTGGGTGGGGTCTACAAGAATCAATACAGGAGAGGTGTTCGATTTCTTGACCAGTTTGAAGATCATTTGATATTGTTGCCTTTTGACTCAGTAGTGATGGAAGCACTGATGTAGGGTATAGTAACAGATATTAGTTCTGTTCTGGCTTTTAGTAACAGATATTAGTTCTGTTATGACTTTTAGTAACAGATATTAGTTCTGTTATGGCTTGTATTAACAGATATTAGTTCTGTTCTGTTATTAAAAGCTTTTAGATACGCCGTTTATTTCTTCTTGTTATGTTGTATATGTACCTTCATCATCAGTCAAGCCATCTTATGTTTGTATGTAACACATCTTCCATATGTTATACTTCAGTTTCCACACCTTATAATACACACTATAGCACGTGCACCATTCGGCCAATTAATTTAGGTTCGATGTTTGTTTACTGTGTATGTATCGGAGTGTAATTCCACAGGCATTTATATCTCGATAAATATGAAATCTAAATCTCATTAGTTCAAAACAGTTGTAAACAAAAGCCATAAACTGTACAAATGCCACAATGTATACAAGTGCCATAAACTATGTGATGTGCATTACTTATGCAAGAGAAAGTTCACAGTTTTAACAGCTGGATTAAGCCTGCATAACATAACCCTCAAGTGTCTAGCAAATAGACTGATGGAAAATCAAATAAAAAGTTAAATAATTTTGACTTCTAACATCCAATGTTCAGGTTATCTCGCCTACTTGTACTCATGGTCAGATTACTATGATTGGCTTTCGTATTTCATAGATTCCTATATGATGTCCCAGTGACTATTTAATTTGATAAATAATTAAAAAAAAATTATTCACTTTAAAAAAAAACATCTAGGAAATAAAGAGCAAAACAAAAACATGTAGCTTTTACTCGTAAATTAAAACAACACAAGTTTGATCTGTGGCCATGAAATATTTTGTTTTCAGTGGATCAAGTTCCCAATTAATAGGGGCAGCCACTCCGTTATTTTATTTTTTTCTAACGAGTATCGAGTTACTTTTTCCTTGTTACCCCACCAATTCGTTTACCAAGACTGAACCTTGGGTCCTTTTCTTCTTTCAAAGCGGTTTTACAAAATGTCTAGGGTAGTGGGTAGAAATGGAAGTGTATACTTTTATACATATTGTTGTGCGCGCGCGCGCGTGTGTGTGTGTGTGTGTGTGAGGATGTGTATTTTTTATCCGCTTCCCAAGAAAACAGAAGGCGAAGCCTCCAGGAGCCTGAACTAGAGTGATAGGTGAACGTGAGTGGCACACGCAGGTATGTACTCACATCAAATGACTGCTTCAGACAGACGTGTCGGGGATTTTTCTAAAGTTAAAATGTTGAGATCTTTGGTGTGTCCAGAACATTCAACACTATCATCCCTTTAGATAGATTGTTTTTTTTTCCCACTCCCCTTTCTGTCTATTACACTCTCTCTATCTCTATCTCTGTATGTCTGTCTCTCTCTCTCTCTCCCCTCTTTATTTCTCTTTCTAGACATTCAACACTATCATACCCTACAGAACCTTTTTTTTCCTATACTTGCCTCTCCCCCCCCCCTCTCTTTTTCTCTTTTAATTATTTGATGTACTGTATATATATCATCTATTTGCCCATCTATCTATCAGTCAGTCTGTCTATGTATATGTGTGTCTGTCTGTATATGTGTGTCTGTCTGTATATGTGTGTCTGTCTGTATATTTATGGTTGTACGCTTCGAGCATGGTATCCAACATTCAATTGACTGTTTGTGTCAAAAAAGAATATATGTATTCATTTGTCTGTAAGTGATTTAAGCTGCATCCAAGAATATATCTCTCCCATTCCCTCCCCTCCCCGTCCCTCACTCCTTCCCAATGTAAAACTACATAAATAAAGACCAATTTGGCCAGGAGACAGCCAGCACAACGTGCCAGTTAGGATCAATAAAGAGAAAACAAAAATAAAAAAGTGAAGAGATTTGAAGTGAAAATTTGGATTACAATCTGACAAGATGCTAATCGCTTTAAAGATGGCTGCCGACTTGTTGTCAGAAAATAAATAAATAAAAATAATAATAATATTAATTTAAAAAAAAAAATGTGTGAAGAAGCGGATTAAAACTGTCGAGGAGAATTTAATTCTGTTGTCTCATACATATCTTCTTATAGTGGAATACAGTTTGATAATCAAACTAGGTCAGCTGTCAGCTCAATATGAAGACAGTGGGTTCGAATACTGCGAAGCCTCAAAACCAAATAGGATTGTATGAGATAACCACCTCGTACATGGTGGTGAAGTATCAAAATGTGTCTGGGAGTCTCTCGTGAGGGTGTACATAAGGAGGAGAGATCACTTGTAAGGGTGTATCATAGAGGGAGATTCTTTGGTAGGGGCGTATGAAAAGGAAGGCGGGAGTCTAAGAGGATGGTGTATTAAAGGAGGTGGGACTAAATGAACTTATCGAAATATGGTTCATAGGTTCAATATACAATCAAGAGATAAGCATATCAAGGGGTGGAGAGATGGCTAATAGAGCTGAAAGCCTGTTGTAGTGTTCTGTAATGAATAACAGTTCAAGCCGAGTGTAGGCCTAAATAACATGCGCGCTGGAACCGATTGGTTAGGGGTCGGTCCAGTTGGGGGAGCTGTCCGCCGCTATCGTCTTTAAGTCGGCCCCGGTCCTGTTATGTTCACCTTATTTACCATTCTACCCTCTGTGTCCCACAGTCACCCATCTGTCTTTAGATAATGCAATGTGTACAAAGTAATATACCGTAATGGATGATGATTGTTAGAAAACATTATTGTTTTTATCAAGTCTTAGTGAACAAATAATACAGTCACCAGACTAGAGCATCAGTCACTATCATGTGCAGTTTGTTTTTAAACTGAATCAGATATATGACGAATTTATTAAACGAATTGAACCCGTTCCTTTCGTTTAACGAGAAAACACGCAAACCTCCGGCTATAAAGATTTAAACTAATTCTTCTGGGAACAGTTGCTGCACTCGTATGACGGCTGGAATTTATTCTTCAGACAGAATAATTTTTTTTGTTCTTGGGGGAAGCTGGAATTTTTTGGAAGAAATATTATCACAGACCAAGATAATACACAGTCTTCACATTTAAACACATATTTTCTAACCCCCCCCTCCCTCTCTCTAGGTCGGCTCTGAGCTACACTATCAAAATGTGAGCAGACTGAACACTCACTCACCCACAACGGCTCTAGCCATCATGTTTAAGTGGTCTGTCAGAGAAGGCAGACGCAGATTATTCTGTCATTTATAATCGGGTGGCGATCTAGCGGCCCCCGGGTTGAGCTATCTGGGCCCGCCATCTCCGTAGACGTAATGACGTCACCGGGCAATGCAGAATTACAGTTTATCGTTCTTCATTATCTTACCGCAACATCCGGGAGTCTTTTGTTTTACCCTGGACTCATTCTGAACGAAAGATTAATGTCTTTATGTGAGTGGATCAGCCCGGGGGGGGGGGGTAGGGGGGTTGGGGGTGTGAAGTGTTTAGAGACTTTCTCTCTGAAATTATAAATTATAGTTTTCTAAAAATTTCAAAATATCGCCTACACATTTTTTTCACACAGCCCATAATTTCAAGGTGATACAATGATCTATACAGCTGTGTCTGGATCCCGTGATACAAGGATTTATAGAGCTGTGTCTGGATCCCGTGATACAAGGATTTATAGAGCTGTGTCTGGATCCCGTGATACAAGGATTTATAGAGCTGTGTCTGGAATTTGATTTTATCTTTAAATGATGTCCAGTTGTTGAGTACGACCAGTTCTAAATTTAAAGTCATGCAATAAGTCATGTAGTCGGTCATGTAATAGGCCATGAAATAAGTCATGTAGTCGGTCATGTAACAGGTCATGAAAAAAGTCTTGTAGTCGGTCATGTAATAGGCAAGTAATAGGTCATAATAAATTCACTTGTGCTATATAACCACGTATACTATATAAACACATGTACTATAGAACCACGTGTACTATAGAACCACGTGTACTATAGAACCACGTGTACTATAGAACCACATGTACTATAGAACCACGTGTACTATAGAACCACGTGTACTATAGAACCACTTGCACTATAGAACCACGTGTACTATAGAACGACATGTACTATAGAACGACATGTACTATAGAACCACTTGTACTATAGAACCACTTGTACTATAGAACCACTTGCTCTTGCTGCAAATAAAAATTTAGTCATATAAAAATCGTCCAGATATTTTACAAATATTATTCCTCCCCATCATAAATCAATGTCCACATAAAGCCAAATGTCTTATATACAGGTATTTGTTCAACTCGCTTATAGAACTCCAGCTGAATGATTTGTCACCAAACATTTCTTCAATATAGTCTTACTGTCATCTTACTTTAATCTTACTGTCATCTTACTTTAATCTTACTGTCATCTTACTTTCAAACAGCAACCTTTCACTCAATAACTGAACAGAATATATCATGTTTTTTTTATCGCAATGAATTTTTTTTTGTTACAAAATAATTTACCCCCCCCCCTTTTTTTTTTTCCCCTCTTTATCCCGAAGATAATTATTTTCCAGAAATTTCTTCAAAATAAATTCTCCAAGTCTTGTGTATAAGGGTTTTTTTTTTTAAAGAAAGGGAGATAAGTAATTTCCTTAAATGATTTACTCTCCACTAGCACCGAGTGTCTGTACCATACTTGAACTAATTATTGTTACCTTTCCTTGCCGACATTATTCACACACCGAGGCAGGTGAGCATGTCATATTTCATTAACAAAACGTGGATGTCTAGAGGAGAAGGGAAGATAGGGGGTGAGTGTTTGAGTACTGGCTATTACCTACAGCTCACGAACAGTGACGTACTTTTTCTTTATGACGTGGTGGTAGTATTGTCTGTCTTAAGGACAAAGGTCACTGGGTGGATTAGGGGAAAGGGGGGGAGGGAGGGGGAAGGGTTGACTAAATCTACAGTTCAGGGTGATGTTTTCAGTGAATGGTGTGGCCCGGGATGGGGGGGAAGGGTTGACTAAATCTACAGTTCAGGGTGATGTTTTCAGTGAATGGTGTGGCCCGGGATGGGGGGAAGGGTTGACTAAATCTACAGTTCAGGGTGATGTTTTCAGTGAATGGTGTGGCCCGGGATGGGGGGAAGGGTTGACTAAATCTACAGTTCAGGGTGATGTTTTCAGTGAATGGTGTGGCCCGGGATGGGGGGGAAGGGTTGACTAAATCTACAGTTCAGGGTGATGTTTTCAGTGAATGGTGTGGCCCGGGATGGGGGGAAGGGTTGACTAAATCTACAGTTCAGGGTGATGTTTTCAGTGAATGGTGTGGCCCGGGATGGGGGGAAGGGTTGACTAAATCTACAGTTCAGGGTGATGTTTTCAGTGAATGGTGTGGCCCGGGATGGGGGGAAGGGTTGACTAAATCTACAGTTCAGGGTGATGTTTTCAGTGAAGGGTGTGGCCCGGGATGGGGGGAAGGGTTGACTAAATCTACAGTTCAGGGTGATGTTTTCAGTGAATGGTGTGGCCCGGGATGGGGGGGGAAGGGTTGACTAAATCTACAGTTCAGGGTGATGTTTTCAGTGAATGGTGTGGCCCGGGATGGGGGGAAGGGTTGACTAAATCTACAGTTCAGGGGTGATGTTTCAGTGAATGGTGTGGCCCGGGATGGGGGGAAGGGTTGACTAAATCTACAGTTCAGGGTGATGTTTTCAGTGAATGGTGTGGCCCGGGATGGGGGGAAGGGTTGACTAAATCTACAGTTCAGGGTGATGTTTTCAGTGAATGGTGTGGCCCGGGATGGGGGGGGAAGGGTTGACTAAATCTACAGTTCAGGGTGATGTTTTCAGTGAATGGTGTGGCCCGGGATGGGGGAAGGGGTTGACTAAATCTACAGTTCAGGGTGATGTTTTCAGTGAATGGTGTGGCCCGGGATGGGGGGGGAAGGGTTGACTAAATCTACAGTTCAGGGTGATGTTTTCAGTGAATGGTGTGGCCCGGGATGGGGGAAGGGTTGACTAAATCTACAGTTCAGGGTGATGTTTTCAGTGAATGGTGTGGCCCGGGATGGGGGGAAGGGTTGACTAAATCTACAGTTCAGGGTGATGTTTTCAGTGAATGGTGTGGCCCGGGATGGGGGGAAGGGTTGACTAAATCTACAGTTCAGGGTGATGTTTTCAGTGAATGGTGTGGCCCGGGATGGGGGGAAGGGTTGACTAAATCTACAGTTCAGGGTGATGTTTTCAGTGAATGGTGTGGCCCGGGATGGGGGGGGGAAGGGTTGACTAAATCTACAGTTCAGGGTGATGTTTTCAGTGAATGGTGTGGCCCCGGGATGGGGGGGAAGGGTTAATTAAATCTACAGTTCAGGGTGATGTTTTCAGTGAATGGTGTGGCCCGGGATGGGGAAGGAAGGGGTTGCCCTAAATCTACAGTTCAGGGTGATGTTTTCAGTGAATGGTGTGGCCCGGAGAAGGGGAAGGTTGACTAAATCTACAGTTCAGGGTGATGTTTTCAGTGAATGGTGTGGCCCGGGATGGGGGGAAGGGTTGACTAAATCTACAGTTCAGGGGTGATGTTTTCAGTGAATGGTGTGGCCCGGGATGGGGGGGAAGGGTTGACTAAATCTACAGTTCAGGGTGATGTTTTCAGTGAATGGTGTGGCCCGGGATGGGGGGAAGGGTTGACTAAATCTACAGTTCAGGGGTGATGTTTTCAGTGAATGGTGTGGCCCGGGATGGGGGGGAAGGGGTTGACTAAATCTACAGTTCAGGGTGATGTTTTCAGTGAATGGTGTGGCCCGGGATGGGGGGAAGGGCTGACTAAATCTACAGTTCAGGGTGATGTTTTCAGTGAATGGTGTGGCCCGGGATGGGGGGAAGGGTTGACTAAATCTACAGTTCAGGGTGATGTTTTCAGTGAATGGTGTGGCCCGGGATGGGGGGGGAAGGGTTGACTAAATCTACAGTTCAGGGTGATGTTTTCAGTGAATGGTGTGGCCCGGGATGGGGGGAAGGGTTGACTAAATCTACAGTTCAGGGTGATGTTTTCAGTGAATGGTGTGGCCCGGGATGGGGGGGAAGGGTTGACTAAATCTACAGTTCAGGGTGATGTTTTCAGTGAATGGTGTGGCCCGGGATGGGGGGAAGGGTTGACTAAATCTACAGTTCAGGGTGATGTTTTCAGTGAATGGTGTGGCCCGGGATGGGGGGGAAGGGGTTGACTAAATCTACAGTTCAGGGTGATGTTTTCAGTGAATGGTGTGGCCCGGGATGGGGGGAAGGGTTGACTAAATCTACAGTTCAGGGTGATGTTTTCAGTGAATGGTGTGGCCCGGGATGGGGGGAAGGGTTGACTAAATCTACAGTTCAGGGTGATGTTTTCAGTGAATGGTGTGGCCCGGGATGGGGGGAAGGGTTGACTAAATCTACAGTTCAGGGTGATGTTTTCAGTGAATGGTGTGGCCCGGGATGGGGGGGGAAGGGTTGACTAAATCTACAGTTCAGGGTGATGTTTTCAGTGAATGGTGTGGCCCGGGATGGGGGGGAAGGGTTGACTAAATCTACAGTTCAGGGTGATGTTTTCAGTGAATGGTGTGGCCCGGGATGGGGGGGGGTTAAGGGGTTTGACTAAATCTACAGTTCAGGGTGATGTTTTCAGTGAATGGTGTGGCCCGGGATGGGGGAAGGGTTGACTAAATCTACAGTTCAGGGTGATGTTTTCAGTGAATGGTGTGGCCCGGGATGGGGGGGGAAGGGTTGACCTAAATCTACAGTTCAGGGTGATGTTTTCAGTGAATGGTGTGGCCCGGGATGGGGGGGGAAGGGTTGACTAAATCTACAGTTCAGGGTGATGTTTTCAGTGAATGGTGTGGCCCGGGATGGGGGGAAGGGTTGACTAAATCTACAGTTCAGGGTGATGTTTTCAGTGAATGGTGTGGCCCGGGATGGGGGGGGAAGGGTTGACTAAATCTACAGTTCAGGGTGATGTTTTCAGTGAATGGTGTGGCCCGGGATGGGGGGGAAGGGTTGACTAAATCTACAGTTCAGGGTGATGTTTTCAGTGAATGGTGTGGCCCGGGATGGGGGAAGGGTTGACTAAATCTACAGTTCAGGGTGATGTTTTCAGTGAATGGTGTGGCCCGGGATGGGGGGGAAGGGTTGACTAAATCTACAGTTCAGGGTGATGTTTTCAGTGAATGGTGTGGCCCGGGATGGGGGGGAAGGGTTGACTAAATCTACAGTTCAGGGTGATGTTTTCAGTGAATGGTGTGGCCCGGGATGGGGGGAAGGGTTGACTAAATCTACAGTTCAGGGTGATGTTTTCAGTGAATGGTGTGGCCCGGGATGGGGAAGGGTTGACTAAATCTACAGTTCAGGGTGATGTTTTCAGTGAATGGTGTGGCCCGGGATGGGGGGGAAGGGTTGACTAAATCTACAGTTCAGGGTGATGTTTTCAGTGAATGGTGTGGCCCGGGATGGGGGAAGGGTTGACTAAATCTACAGTTCAGGGTGATGTTTTCAGTGAATGGTGTGGCCCGGGATGGGGGGAAGGGTTGACTAAATCTACAGTTCAGGGTGATGTTTTCAGTGAATGGTGTGGCCCGGGATGGGGGGAAGGGTTGACTAAATCTACAGTTCAGGGTGATGTTTTCAGTGAATGGTGTGGCCCGGGATGGGGGGGGGAAGGGTTGACTAAATCTACAGTTCAGGGTGATGTTTTCAGTGAATGGTGTGGCCCGGGATGGGGGGAAGGGTTGACTAAATCTACAGTTCAGGGTGATGTTTTCAGTGAATGGTGTGTGATGCCCGGGATGGGGGGGGAAGGTTGACTAAATCTACAGTTCAGGGTGATGTTTTCAGTGAATGGTGTGGCCCGGGATGGGGGGGGAAGGGTTGACTAAATCTACAGTTCAGGGTGATGTTTTCAGTGAATGGTGTGGCCCGGGATGGGGGGAAGGGTTGACTAAATCTACAGTTCAGGGTGATGTTTTCAGTGAATGGTGTGGCCCGGGATGGGGGGAAGGGGTTGACTAAATCTACAGTTCAGGGTGATGTTTTCAGTGAATGGTGTGGCCCGGGATGGGGGGAAGGGTTGACTAAATCTACAGTTCAGGGTGATGTTTTCAGTGAATGGTGTGGCCCGGGATGGGGGGGAAGGGTTGACTAAATCTACAGTTCAGGGTGATGTTTTCAGTGAATGGTGTGGCCCGGGATGGGGGGGAAGGGTTGACTAAATCTACAGTTCAGGGTGATGTTTTCAGTGAATGGTGTGGCCCGGGATGGGGGGGGAAGGGTTGACTAAATCTACAGTTCAGGGTGATGTTTTCAGTGAATGGTGTGGCCCGGGATGGGGGAAGGGTTGACTAAATCTACAGTTCAGGGTGATGTTTTCAGTGAATGGTGTGGCCCGGGATGGGGGGAAGGGTTGACTAAATCTACAGTTCAGGGTGATGTTTTCAGTGAATGGTGTGGCCCGGGATGGGGGGGGAAGGGTTGACTAAATCTACAGTTCAGGGTGATGTTTTCAGTGAATGGTGTGGCCCGGGATGGGGGGAAGGGTTGACTAAATCTACAGTTCAGGGTGATGTTTTCAGTGAATGGTGTGGCCCGGGATGGGGGGGGAAGGGTTGACTAAATCTACAGTTCAGGGTGATGTTTTCAGTGAATGGTGTGGCCCGGGATGGGGGGAAGGGTTGACTAAATCTACAGTTCAGGGTGATGTTTTCAGTGAATGGTGTGGCCCGGGATGGGGGAAGGGTTGACTAAATCTACAGTTCAGGGTGATGTTTTCAGTGAATGGTGTGGCCCGGGATGGGGGGGAAGGGTTGACTAAATCTACAGTTCAGGGTGATGTTTTCAGTGAATGGTGTGGCCCGGGATGGGGGGGAAGGGTTGACTAAATCTACAGTTCAGGGTGATGTTTTCAGTGAATGGTGTGGCCCGGGATGGGGGGGGAAGGGTTGACTAAATCTACAGTTCAGGGTGATGTTTTCAGTGAATGGTGTGGCCCGGGATGGGGGGAAGGGTTGACTAAATCTACAGTTCAGGGTGATGTTTTCAGTGAATGGTGTGGCCCGGGATGGGGGGAAGGGTTGACTAAATCTACAGTTCAGGGTGATGTTTTCAGTGAATGGTGTGGCCCGGGATGGGGGGAAGGGTTGACTAAATCTACAGTTCAGGGTGATGTTTTCAGTGAATGGTGTGGCCCGGGATGGGGGGGAAGGGTTGACTAAATCTACAGTTCAGGGTGATGTTTTCAGTGAATGGTGTGGCCCGGGATGGGGGGAAGGGTTGACTAAATCTACAGTTCAGGGTGATGTTTTCAGTGAATGGTGTGGCCCGGGATGGGGGGGGAAGGGTTGACTAAATCTACAGTTCAGGGTGATGTTTTCAGTGAATGGTGTGGCCCGGGATGGGGGGGAAGGGTTGACTAAATCTACAGTTCAGGGTGATGTTTTCAGTGAATGGTGTGGCCCGGGATGGGGGGGAAGGGTTGACTAAATCTACAGTTCAGGGTGATGTTTTCAGTGAATGGTGTGGCCCGGGATGGGGGGGAAGGGTTGACTAAATCTACAGTTCAGGGTGATGTTTTCAGTGAATGGTGTGGCCCGGGATGGGGGGGAAGGGTTGACTAAATCTACAGTTCAGGGTGATGTTTTCTGCAGTGAATGGTGTGGCCCGGGATGGGGGGAAGGGTTGACTAAATCTACAGTTCAGGGTGATGTTTTCAGTGAATGGTGTGGCCCGGGATGGGGGGGAAGGGTTGACTAAATCTACAGTTCAGGGTGATGTTTTCAGTGAATGGTGTGGCCCGGGATGGGGGGAAGGGTTGACTAAATCTACAGTTCAGGGTGATGTTTTCAGTGAATGGTGTGGCCCGGGATGGGGGGAAGGGTTGACTAAATCTACAGTTCAGGGTGATGTTTTCAGTGAATGGTGTGGCCCGGGATGGGGGGAAGGGTTGACTAAATCTACAGTTCAGGGTGATGTTTTCAGTGAATGGTGTGGCCCGGGATGGGGGGGAAGGGTTGACTAAATCTACAGTTCAGGGTGATGTTTTCAGTGAATGGTGTGGCCCGGGATGGGGGGAAGGGTTGACTAAATCTACAGTTCAGGGTGATGTTTTCAGTGAATGGTGTGGCCCGGGATGGGGGGGAAGGGTTGACTAAATCTACAGTTCAGGGTGATGTTTTCAGTGAATGGTGTGGCCCGGGATGGGGGGGGAAGGGTTGACTAAATCTACAGTTCAGGGTGATGTTTTCAGTGAATGGTGTGGCCCGGGATGGGGGGAAGGGTTGACTAAATCTACAGTTCAGGGTGATGTTTTCAGTGAATGGTGTGGCCCGGGATGGGGGGAAGGGTTGACTAAATCCCGGGATGGGGGGGAAGGGTTGACTAAATCTAGGTTCAGGGTGATGTTTTCAGTGAATGGTGTGGCCCGGGATGGGGGGGAAGGGTTGACTAAATCTACAGTTCAGGGTGATGTTTTCAGTGAATGGTGTGGCCCGGGATGGGGGGGGAAGGGTTGACTAAATCTACAGTTCAGGGTGATGTTTTCAGTGAATGGTGTGGCCCGGGATGGGGGGGGGGGAAGGGTTGACTAAATCTACAGTTCAGGGTGATGTTTTCAGTGAATGGTGTGGCCCGGGATGGGGGGGGAAGGGTTGACTAAATCTACAGTTCAGGGTGATGTTTTCAGTGAATGGTGTGGCCCGGGATGGGGGGAAGGGTTGACTAAATCTACAGTTCAGGGTGATGTTTTCAGTGAATGGTGTGGCCCGGGATGGGGGGAAGGGTTGACTAAATCTACAGTTCAGGGTGATGTTTTCAGTGAATGGTGTGGCCCGGGATGGGGGGGAAGGGTTGACTAAATCTACAGTTCAGGGTGATGTTTTCAGTGAATGGTGTGGCCCGGGATGGGGGGAAGGGTTGACTAAATCTACAGTTCAGGGTGATGTTTTCAGTGAATGGTGTGGCCCGGGATGGGGGGAAGGGTTGACTAAATCTACAGTTCAGGGTGATGTTTTCAGTGAATGGTGTGGCCCGGGATGGGGGGGGAAGGGTTGACTAAATCTACAGTTCAGGGTGATGTTTTCAGTGAATGGTGTGGCCCGGGATGGGGGGAAGGGTTGACTAAATCTACAGTTCAGGGTGATGTTTTCAGTGAATGGTGTGGCCCGGGATGGGGTGGCGGGAAAGGGTTGACTAAATCTACAGTTCAGGGTGATGTTTTCAGTGAATGGTGTGGCCCGGGATGGGGGGGAAGGGTTGACTAAATCTACAGTTCAGGGTGATGTTTTCAGTGAATGGTGTGGCCCGGGATGGGGGGGAAGGGTTGACTAAATCTACAGTTCAGGGTGATGTTTTCAGTGAATGGTGTGGCCCGGGATGGGGGGAAGGGTTGACTAAATCTACAGTTCAGGGTGATGTTTTCAGTGAATGGTGTGGCCCGGGATGGGGGGGAAGGGTTGACTAAATCTACAGTTCAGGGTGATGTTTTCAGTGAATGGTGTGGCCCGGGATGGGGGGAAGGGTTGACTAAATCTACAGTTCAGGGTGATGTTTTCAGTGAATGGTGTGGCCCGGGATGGGGGGGGGGAAGGGTTGACTAAATCTACAGTTCAGGGTGATGTTTTCAGTGAATGGTGTGGCCCGGGATGGGGGGTAAGGGTTGACTAAATCTACAGTTCAGGGTGATGTTTTCAGTGAATGGTGTGGCCCGGGATGGGGGGAAGGGTTGACTAAATCTACAGTTCAGGGTGATGTTTTCAGTGAATGGTGTGGCCCGGGATGGGGGAAGGGTTGACTAAATCTACAGTTCAGGGTGATGTTTTCAGTGAATGGTGTGGCCCGGGATGGGGGGAAGGGTTGACTAAATCTACAGTTCAGGGTGATGTTTTCAGTGAATGGTGTGGCCCGGGATGGGGGGAAGGGTTGACTAAATCTACAGTTCAGGGGTGATGTTTTCAGTGAATGGTGTGGCCCGGGATGGGGGGAAGGGTTGACTAAATCTACAGTTCAGGGTGATGTTTTCAGTGAATGGTGTGGCCCGGGATGGGGGGAAGGGTTGACTAAATCTACAGTTCAGGGTGATGTTTTCAGTGAATGGTGTGGCCCGGGATGGGGAAGGGTTGACTAAATCTACAGTTCAGGGTGATGTTTTCAGTGAATGGTGTGGCCCGGGATGGGGGGAAGGGTTGACTAAATCTACAGTTCAGGGTGATGTTTTCAGTGAATGGTGTGGCCCGGGATGGGGGGAAGGGTTGACTAAATCTACAGTTCAGGGTGATGTTTTCAGTGAATGGTGTGGCCCGGGATGGGGGGAAGGGTTGACTAAATCTACAGTTCAGGGTGATGTTTTCAGTGAATGGTGTGGCCCGGGGATGGGGGGGTAAGGGTTGACTAAATCTACAGTTCAGGGTGATGTTTTCAGTGAATGGTGTGGCCCGGGATGGGGGGGAAGGGTTGACTAAATCTACAGTTCAGGGTGATGTTTTTCAGTGAATGGTGTGGCCCGGGATGGGGGAAGGGTTGACTAAATCTACAGTTCAGGGGTGATGTTTTCAGTGAATGGTGTGGCCCGGGATGGGGAAGGGGTTGACTAAATCTACAGTTCAGGGTGATGTTTTCAGTGAATGGTGTGGCCCGGGATGGGGGGGGAAGGGTTGACTAAATCTACAGTTCAGGGTGATGTTTTCAGTGAATGGTGTGGCCCGGGATGGGGGGGAAGGGTTGACTAAATCTACAGTTCAGGGTGATGTTTTCAGTGAATGGTGTGGCCCGGGATGGGGGGGAAGGGTTGACTAAATCTACAGTTCAGGGTGATGTTTTCAGTGATTGGTGGGGCCGGGGTGGGGGGGGAAGGGTTGACTAAATCTACAGTTCAGGGTGATGTTTTCAGTGAATGGTGTGGCCCGGGATGGGGGGAAGGGTTGACTAAATCTACAGTTCAGGGTGATGTTTTCAGTGAATGGTGTGGCCCGGGATGGGGGGGGAAGGGTTGACTAAATCTACAGTTCAGGGGGTGATGTTTTCAGTGAATGGTGTGGCCCGGGATGGGGGGAAGGGTTGACTAAATCTACAGTTCAGGGTGATGTTTTCAGTGAATGGTGTGGCCCGGGATGGGGGGGGGGGGGGAAGGGTTGACTAAATCTACAGTTCAGGGTGATGTTTTCAGTGAATGGTGTGGCCCGGGATGGGGGGAAGGGTTGACTAAATCTACAGTTCAGGGTGATGTTTTCAGTGAATGGTGTGGCCCGGGATGGGGGGGGTTGAAGGGTTGACTAAATCTACAGTTCAGGGTGATGTTTTCAGTGAATGGTGTGGCCCGGGATGGGGGGGAAGGGTTGACTAAATCTACAGTTCAGGGTGATGTTTTCAGTGAATGGTGTGGCCCGGGATGGGGGGAAGGGTTGACTAAATCTACAGTTCAGGGTGATGTTTTCAGTGAATGGTGTGGCCCGGGATGGGGGAAGGGTTGACTAAATCTACAGTTCAGGGTGATGTTTTCAGTGAATGGTGTGGCCCGGGATGGGGGGAAGGGTTGACTAAATCTACAGTTCAGGGTGATAGTTTTCAGTGAATGGTGTGGCCCGGGATGGGGGGAAGGGTTGACTAAATCTACAGTTCAGGGTGATGTTTTCAGTGAATGGTGTGTGCTTCGGGATGGGGGGAAGGGTTGACTAAATCTACAGTTCAGGGGTGATGTTTTCAGTGAATGGTGTGGCCCGGGGATGGGGGAAGGGTTGACTAAATCTACAGTTCAGGGGTGATGTTTCAGTGAATGGTGTGGCCCGGGATGGGGGGGGAAGGGTTGACTAAATCTACAGTTCAGGGTGATGTTTTCAGTGAATGGTGTGGCCCGGGATGGGGGGTAAAGGGGTTGACTAAATCTACAGTTCAGGGTGATGTTTTCAGTGAATGGTGTGGCCCGGGATGGGGGTAAGGGTTGACTAAATCTACAGTTCAGGGTGATGTTTTCAGTGAATGGTGTGGCCCGGGATGGGGGGGAAGGGTTGACTAAATCTACAGTTCAGGGTGATGTTTTCAGTGAATGGTGTGGCCCGGGATGGGGGGAAGGGGTTGACTAAATCTACAGTTCAGGGTGATGTTTTCAGTGAATGGTGTGGCCCGGGATGGGGGGGGAAGGGTTGACTAAATCTACAGTTCAGGGTGATGTTTTCAGTGAATGGTGTGGCCCGGGATGGGGGGGAAGGGTTGACTAAATCTACAGTTCAGGGTGATGTTTTCAGTGAATGGTGTGGCCCGGGATGGGGGGAAGGGTTGACTAAATCTACAGTTCAGGGTGATGTTTTCAGTGAATGGTGTGGCCTGGGATGGGGGGAAGGGTTGACTAAATCTACAGTTCAGGGTGATGTTTTCAGTGAATGGTGTGGGCCCGGGATGGGGGGAAGGGTTGACTAAATCTACAGTTCAGGGTGATGTTTTCAGTGAATGGTGTGGCCCGGGATGGGGGGGAAGGGTTGACTAAATCTACAGTTCAGGGTGATGTTTTCAGTGAATGGTGTGGCCCGGGATGGGGGGAAGGGTTGACTAAATCTACAGTTCAGGGTGATGTTTTCAGTGAATGGTGTGGCCCGGGATGGGGGGAAGGGTTGACTAAATCTACAGTTCAGGGTGATGTTTTCAGTGAATGGTGTGGCCCGGGATGGGGGGAAGGGTTGACTAAATCTACAGTTCAGGGTGATGTTTTCAGTGAATGGTGTGGCCCGGGATGGGGGGGAAGGGTTGACTAAATCTACAGTTCAGGGTGATGTTTTCAGTGAATGGTGTGGCCCGGGATGGGGGGAAGGGTTAGACTAAATCTACAGTTCAGGGGTGATGTTTTCAGTGAATGGTGTGGCCCGGGATGGGGGGGGGGAAGGGTTGACTAAATCTACAGTTCAGGGTGATGTTTTCAGTGAATGGTGTGGCCCGGGATGGGGGGAAGGGTTGACTAAATCTACAGTTCAGGGTGATGTTTTCAGTGAATGGTGTGGCCCGGGATGGGGAAGGGTTGACTACTACAGTTCAGAAGATGTTTTCAGTGAATGGTGTGGCTCCGGGATGGGGGGGAAGGGTTGACTAAATCTACAGTTCAGGGTGATGTTTTCAGTGAATGGTGTGGCCCGGGATGGGGGGAAGGGTTGACTAAATCTACAGTTCAGGGTGATGTTTTCAGTGAATGGTGTGGCCCCGGGATGGGGGGGAGGGATTTGACTAAATCTACAGTTCAGGGTGATGTTTTCAGTGAATGGTGTGGCCCGGGATGGGGGAAGGGTTGACTAAATCTGTGGACAGTTCAGGGCTGTGATGTTTTCCAGTGAATGGTGTGGCCCGGGATGGGGGGGGAAGGGTTGACTAAATCTACAGTTCAGGGTGATGTTTTTCGAGTGAATGGTGTGGCCCGGGATGGGGGGAAAGGGTTGACTAAAATTCTACAGTTCAGGGTGATGTTTTCAGTGAATGGTGTGGCCCGGGATGGGGGGAAGGGTTGACTAAATCTACAGTTCAGGGTGATGTTTCAGTGAATGGTGTGGCCCGGGATGGGGGGTGAAGGGTTGACTAAATCTACAGTTCAGGGTGATGTTTTCAGTGAATGGTGTGGCCCGGGATGGGGGGAAGGGTTGACTAAATCTACAGTTCAGGGTGATGTTTTCAGTGAATGGTGTGGCCCGGGATGGGGGGGAGGGTTGACTAAATCTACAGTTCAGGGTGATGTTTTCAGTGAATGGTGTGGCCCGGGATGGGGGGGGAAGGGTTGACTAAATCTACAGTTCAGGGTGATGTTTTCAGTGAATGGTGTGGCCCGGGATGGGGGAAGGGGTTGACTAAATCTACAGTTCAGGGTGATGTTTTCAGTGAATGGTGTGGCCCGGGATGGGGGGAAGGGTTGACTAAATCTACAGTTCAGGGTGATGTTTTCAGTGAATGGTGTGGCCCGGGATGGGGGGGGAAGGGTTGACTAAATCTACAGTTCAGGGTGATGTTTTCAGTGAATGGTGTGGCCCGGGATGGGGGGGAAGGGTTGACTAAATCTACAGTTCAGGGTGATGTTTTCAGTGAATGGTGTGGCCCGGGATGGGGGGAAGGGTTGACTAAATCTACAGTTCAGGGTGATGTTTTCAGTGAATGGTGTGGCCCGGGATGGGGGAAGGGTTGACTAAATCTACAGTTCAGGGTGATGTTTTCAGTGAATGGTGTGGCCCGGGATGGGGGGAAGGGTTGACTAAATCTACAGTTCAGGGTGATGTTTTCAGTGAATGGTGTGGCCCGGGATGGGGGGAAGGGTTGACTAAATCTACAGTTCAGGGTGATGTTTTCAGTGAATGGTGTGGCCCGGGATGGGGGGAAGGGTTGACTAAATCTACAGTTCAGGGTGATGTTTTCAGTGAATGGTGTGGCCCGGGATGGGGGGGAAGGGTTGACTAAATCTACAGTTCAGGGTGATGTTTTCAGTGAATGGTGTGGCCCGGGATGGGGGGAAGGGTTGACTAAATCTACAGTTCAGGGTGATGTTTTCAGTGAATGGTGTGGCCCGGGATGGGGGGAAGGGTTGACTAAATCTACAGTTCAGGGTGATGTTTTCAGTGAATGGTGTGGCCCGGGATGGGGGGGAAGGGTTGACTAAATCTACAGTTCAGGGTGATGTTTTCAGTGAATGGTGTGGCCCGGGATGGGGGGAAGGGTTGACTAAATCTACAGTTCAGGGTGATGTTTTCAGTGAATGGTGTGGCCCGGGATGGGGGGAAGGGTTGACTAAATCTACAGTTCAGGGGTGATGTTTTCAGTGAATGGTGTGGCCCGGGATGGGGGAAGGGTTGACTAAATCTACAGTTCAGGGTGATGTTTTCAGTGAATGGTGTGGCCCGGGATGGGGGGAAGGGTTGACTAAATCTACAGTTCAGGGTGATGTTTTCAGTGAATGGTGTGGCCCGGGATGGGGGGGGAAGGGTTGACTAAATCTACAGTTCAGGGTGATGTTTTCAGTGAATGGTGTGGCCCGGGATGGGGGGGGGAAGGGTTGACTAAATCTACAGTTCAGGGTGATGTTTTCAGTGAATGGTGTGGCCCGGGATGGGGGGGAAGGGTTGACTAAATCTACAGTTCAGGGTGATGTTTTCAGTGAATGGTGTGGCCCGGGATGGGGGGAAGGGTTGACTAAATCTACAGTTCAGGGTGATGTTTTCAGTGAATGGTGTGGCCCGGGATGGGGGGAAGGGTTGACTAAATCTACAGTTCAGGGTGATGTTTTCAGTGAATGGTGTGGCCCGGGATGGGGGGGAAGGGTTGACTAAATCTACAGTTCAGGGTGATGTTTTCAGTGAATGGTGTGGCCCGGGATGGGGGGGAAGGGTTGACTAAATCTACAGTTCAGGGTGATGTTTTCAGTGAATGGTGTGGCCCGGGATGGGGGGAAGGGTTGACTAAATCAGTGACAGGTGTGGCCCGGGATGGGGGGAAGGGTTGACTAAATCTACAGTTCAGGGTGATGTTTTCAGTGAATGGTGTGGCCCGGGATGGGGGGGGAAGGGTTGACTAAATCTACAGTTCAGGGTGATGTTTTCAGTGAATGGTGTGGCCCGGGATGGGGGGAAGGGTTGACTAAATCTACAGTTCAGGGTGATGTTTTCAGTGAATGGTGTGGCCCGGGATGGGGGGAAGGGTTGACTAAATCTACAGTTCAGGGTGATGTTTTCAGTGAATGGTGTGGCCCGGGATGGGGGGAAGGGTTGACTAAATCTACAGTTCAGGGTGATGTTTTCAGTGAATGGTGTGGCCCGGGATGGGGGGGGGGAAGGGTTGACTAAATCTACAGTTCAGGGTGATGTTTTCAGTGAATGGTGTGGCCCGGGATGGGGGGTTGACTAAATCTACAGGGGTGATGTTTTCAAGGGGTTGACTAAATCTACAGTTCAGGGTGATGTTTTCAGTGAATGGTGTGGCCCGGGATGGGGGGGGAAGGGTTGACTAAATCTACAGTTCAGGGTGATGTTTTCAGTGAATGGTGTGGCCCGGGATGGGGGGGAAGGGTTGACTAAATCTACAGTTCAGGGTGATGTTTTCAGTGAATGGTGTGGCCCGGGATGGGGGGGGAAGGGTTGACTAAATCTACAGTTCAGGGTGATGTTTTCAGTGAATGGTGTGGCCCGGGATGGGGGGGAAGGGTTGACTAAATCTACAGTTCAGGGTGATGTTTTCAGTGAATGGTGTGGCCCGGGATGGGGGGAAGGGTTGACTAAATCTACAGTTCAGGGTGATGTTTTCAGTGAATGGTGTGGCCCGGGATGGGGGGAAAGGGTTGACTAAATCTACAGTTCAGGGTGATGTTTTCAGTGAATGGTGTGGCCCGGGATGGGGGGAAGGGTTGACTAAATCTACAGTTCAGGGTGATGTTTTCAGTGAATGGTGTGGCCCGGGATGGGGGGAAGGGTTGACTAAATCTACAGTTCAGGGTGATGTTTTCAGTGAATGGTGTGGCCCGGGATGGGGGGGGAAGGGTTGACTAAATCTACAGTTCAGGGTGATGTTTTCAGTGAATGGTGTGGCCCGGGATGGGGGGGGAAGGGTTGACTAAATCTACAGTTCAGGGTGATGTTTTCAGTGAATGGTGTGGCCCGGGATGGGGGGGGAAGGGTTGACTAAATCTACAGTTCAGGGTGATGTTTTCAGTGAATGGTGTGGCCCGGGATGGGGGGGAAGGGTTGACTAAATCTACAGTTCAGGGTGATGTTTTCAGTGAATGGTGTGGCCCGGGATGGGGGGAAGGGTTGACTAAATCTACAGTTCAGGGTGATGTTTTCAGTGAATGGTGTGGCCCGGGATGGGGGGGGTTGAAGGGTTGACTAAATCTACAGTTCAGGGTGATGTTTTCAGTGAATGGTGTGGCCCGGGATGGGGGGGGAAGGGTTGACTAAATCTACAGTTCAGGGTGATGTTTTCAGTGAATGGTGTGGCCCGGGATGGGGGGGGGGAAGGGTTGACTAAATCTACAGTTCAGGGTGATGTTTTCAGTGAATGGTGTGGCCCGGGATGGGGGGAAGGGTTGACTAAATCTACAGTTCAGGGTGATGTTTTCAGTGAATGGTGTGGCCCGGGATGGGGGGGAAGGGTTGACTAAATCTACAATGTTCAGGGTGATAAATTTTCAGTGAATGGTGTGGCCCGGGATGGGGGGGTTGAAGGGGTGATGTTGACTAAATCTACAGTTCAGGGTGATGTTTTCAGTGAATGGTGTGGCCCGGGATGGGGGGGAAGGGTTGACTAAATCTACAGTTCAGGGTGATGTTTTCAGTGAATGGTGTGGCCCGGGATGGGGGGGAAGGGTTGACTAAATCTACAGTTCAGGGTGATGTTTTCAGTGAATGGTGTGGCCCGGGATGGGGGGAAGGGTTGACTAAATCTACAGTTCAGGGTGATGTTTTCAGTGAATGGTGTGGCCCGGGATGGGGGGGAAGGGTTGACTAAATCTACAGTTCAGGGTGATGTTTTCAGTGAATGGTGTGGCCCGGGATGGGGGGAAGGGTTGACTAAATCTACAGTTCAGGGTGATGTTTTCAGTGAATGGTGTGGCCCGGGATGGGGGGAAGGGTTGACTAAATCTACAGTTCAGGGTGATGTTTTCAGTGAATGGTGTGGCCCGGGATGGGGGGGAAGGGTTGACTAAATCTACAGTTCAGGGTGATGTTTTCAGTGAATGGTGTGGCCCGGGATGGGGGGAAGGGTTGACTAAATCTACAGTTCAGGGTGATGTTTTCAGTGAATGGTGTGGCCCGGGATGGGGGGAAGGGTTGACTAAATCTACAGTTCAGGGTGATGTTTTCAGTGAATGGTGTGGCCCGGGATGGGGGGGAAGGGTTGACTAAATCTACAGTTCAGGGTGATGTTTTCAGTGAATGGTGTGGCCCGGGATGGGGGGGAAGGGTTGACTAAATCTACAGTTCAGGGTGATGTTTTCAGTGAATGGTGTGGCCCGGGATGGGGGAAGGGTTGACTAAATCTACAGTTCAGGGTGATGTTTTCAGTGAATGGTGTGGCCCGGGATGGGGGGAAGGGTTGACTAAATCTACAGTTCAGGGTGATGTTTTCAGTGAATGGTGTGGCCCGGGATGGGGGGAAGGGTTGACTAAATCTACAGTTCAGGGTGATGTTTTCAGTGAATGGTGTGGCCCGGGATGGGGGGAAGGGTTGACTAAATCTACAGTTCAGGGTGATGTTTTCAGTGAATGGTGTGGCCCGGGATGGGGGGGAAGGGTTGACTAAATCTACAGTTCAGGGTGATGTTTTCAGTGAATGGTGTGGCCCGGGATGGGGGGAAGGGTTGACTAAATCTACAGTTCAGGGTGATGTTTTCAGTGAATGGTGTGGCCCGGGATGGGGGGAAGGGTTGACTAAATCTACAGTTCAGGGTGATGTTTTCAGTGAATGGTGTGGCCCGGGATGGGGGGAAGGTACTAATCTAAGGTTGACTAAATCTACAGTTCAGGGTGATGTTTTCAGTGAATGGTGTGGCCCGGGATGGGGGGAAGGGTTGACTAAATCTACAGTTCAGGGTGATGTTTTCAGTGAATGGTGTGGCCCGGGATGGGGGGAAGGGTTGACTAAATCTACAGTTCAGGGTGATGTTTTCAGTGAATGGTGTGGCCCGGGATGGGGGGGGAAGGGTTGACTAAATCTACAGTTCAGGGTGATGTTTTCAGTGAATGGTGTGGCCCGGGATGGGGGGGAAGGGTTGACTAAATCTACAGTTCAGGGTGATGTTTTCAGTGAATGGTGTGGCCCGGGATGGGGGGAAGGGTTGACTAAATCTACAGTTCAGGGTGATGTTTTCAGTGAATGGTGTGGCCCGGGATGGGGGGGTGGCCCGGGAAGGGTTGACTAAATCTACAGTTCAGGGTGATGTTTTCAGTGAATGGTGTGGCCCGGGATGGGGGGGAAGGGTTGACTAAATCTACAGTTCAGGGTGATGTTTTCAGTGAATGGTGTGGCCCGGGATGGGGGGAAGGGTTGACTAAATCTACAGTTCAGGGTGATGTTTTCAGTGAATGGTGTGGCCCGGGATGGGGGGAAGGGTTGACTAAATCTACAGTTCAGGGTGATGTTTTCAGTGAATGGTGTGGCCCGGGATGGGGGGAAGGGTTGACTAAATCTACAGTTCAGGGTGATGTTTTCAGTGAATGGTGTGGCCCGGGATGGGGGGAAGGGTTGACTAAATCTACAGTTCAGGGTGATGTTTTCAGTGAATGGTGTGGCCCGGGATGGGGGGAAGGGTTGACTAAATCTACAGTTCAGGGTGATGTTTTCAGTGAATGGTGTGGCCCGGGATGGGGGGAAGGGTTGACTAAATCTACAGTTCAGGGTGATGTTTTCAGTGAATGGTGTGGCCCGGGATGGGGGGAAGGGTTGACTAAATCTACAGTTCAGGGTGATGTTTTCAGTGAATGGTGTGGCCCGGGATGGGGGGAAGGGTTGACTAAATCTACAGTTCAGGGTGATGTTTTCAGTGAATGGTGTGGCCCGGGATGGGGGGAAGGGTTGACTAAATCTACAGTTCAGGGTGATGTTTTCAGTGAATGGTGTGGCCCGGGATGGGGGGAAGGGTTGACTAAATCTACAGTTCAGGGTGATGTTTTCAGTGAATGGTGTGGCCCGGGATGGGGGGAAGGGTTGACTAAATCTACAGTTCAGGGTGATGTTTTCAGTGAATGGTGTGGCCCGGGATGGGGGGAAGGGTTGACTAAATCTACAGTTCAGGGTGATGTTTTCAGTGAATGGTGTGGCCCGGGATGGGGGGAAGGGTTGACTAAATCTACAGTTCAGGGTGATGTTTTCAGTGAATGGTGTGGCCCGGGATGGGGGGAAGGGTTGACTAAATCTACAGTTCAGGGTGATGTTTTCAGTGAATGGTGTGGCCCGGGATGGGGGGAAGGGTTGACTAAATCTACAGTTCAGGGTGATGTTTTCAGTGAATGGTGTGGCCCGGGATGGGGGGAAGGGTTGACTAAATCTACAGTTCAGGGTGATGTTTTCAGTGAATGGTGTGGCCCGGGATGGGGGGAAGGGTTGACTAAATCTACAGTTCAGGGTGATGTTTTCAGTGAATGGTGTGGCCCGGGATGGGGGGAAGGGTTGACTAAATCTACAGTTCAGGGTGATGTTTTCAGTGAATGGTGTGGCCCGGGATGGGGGGAAGGGTTGACTAAATCTACAGTTCAGGGTGATGTTTTCAGTGAATGGTGTGGCCCGGGATGGGGGGAAGGGTTGACTAAATCTACAGTTCAGGGTGATGTTTTCAGTGAATGGTGTGGCCCGGGATGGGGGGAAGGGTTGACTAAATCTACAGTTCAGGGTGATGTTTTCAGTGAATGGTGTGGCCCGGGATGGGGGGAAGGGTTGACTAAATCTACAGTTCAGGGTGATGTTTTCAGTGAATGGTGTGGCCCGGGATGGGGGGAAGGGTTGACTAAATCTACAGTTCAGGGTGATGTTTTCAGTGAATGGTGTGGCCCGGGATGGGGGGAAGGGTTGACTAAATCTACAGTTCAGGGTGATGTTTTCAGTGAATGGTGTGGCCCGGGATGGGGGGAAGGGTTGACTAAATCTACAGTTCAGGGTGATGTTTTTTTAGTGAATGGTGTGGCCCGGGATGGGGGGAAGGGTTGACTAAATCTACAGTTCAGGGTGATGTTTTCAGTGAATGGTGTGGCCCGGGATGGGGGGAAGGGTTGACTAAATCTACAGTTCAGGGTGATGTTTTCAGTGAATGGTGTGGCCCGGGATGGGGGGAAGGGTTGACTAAATCTACAGTTCAGGGTGATGTTTTCAGTGAATGGTGTGGCCCGGGATGGGGGGAAGGGTTGACTAAATCTACAGTTCAGGGTGATGTTTTCAGTGAATGGTGTGGCCCGGGATGGGGGGGAAGGGTTGACTAAATCTACAGTTCAGGGTGATGTTTTCAGTGAATGGTGTGGCCCGGGATGGGGGGAAGGGTTGACTAAATCTACAGTTCAGGGTGATGTTTTCAGTGAATGGTGTGGCCCGGGATGGGGGGAAGGGTTGACTAAATCTACAGTTCAGGGTGATGTTTTCAGTGAATGGTGTGGCCCGGGATGGGGGGAAGGGTTGACTAAATCTACAGTTCAGGGTGATGTTTTCAGTGAATGGTGTGGCCCGGGATGGGGGGGAAGGGTTGACTAAATCTACAGTTCAGGGTGATGTTTTCAGTGAATGGTGTGGCCCGGGATGGGGGGGAAGGGTTGACTAAATCTACAGTTCAGGGTGATGTTTTCAGTGAATGGTGTGGCCCGGGATGGGGGGAAGGGTTGACTAAATCTACAGTTCAGGGTGATGTTTTCAGTGAATGGTGTGGCCCGGGATGGGGGGAAGGGTTGACTAAATCTACAGTTCAGGGTGATGTTTTCAGTGAATGGTGTGGCCCGGGATGGGGGGAAGGGTTGACTAAATCTACAGTTCAGGGTGATGTTTTCAGTGAATGGTGTGGCCCGGGATGGGGGGGAAGGGTTGACTAAATCTACAGTTCAGGGTGATGTTTTCAGTGAATGGTGTGGCCCGGGATGGGGGGGAAGGGTTGACTAAATCTACAGTTCAGGGTGATGTTTTCAGTGAATGGTGTGGCCCGGGATGGGGGGAAGGGTTGACTAAATCTACAGTTCAGGGTGATGTTTTCAGTGAATGGTGTGGCCCGGGATGGGGGGAAGGGTTGACTAAATCTACAGTTCAGGGTGATGTTTTCAGTGAATGGTGTGGCCCGGGATGGGGGGAAGGGTTGACTAAATCTAC
This sequence comes from Bulinus truncatus, assembly GCA_021962125.1. NCBI lineage: Eukaryota > Metazoa > Mollusca > Gastropoda > Planorbidae > Bulinus > Bulinus truncatus. The sequence continues at coordinate 264,705 of JAGDYQ010000206.1, read as the reverse complement.
AGTTCAGGGTGATGTTTTCAGTGAATGGTGTGGCCCGGGATGGGGGGAAGGGTTGACTAAATCTACAGTTCAGGGTGATGTTTTCAGTGAATGGTGTGGCCCGGGATGGGGGGAAGGGTTGACTAAATCTACAGTTCAGGGTGATGTTTTCAGTGAATGGTGTGGCCCGGGATGGGGGGAAGGGGTTGACTAAATCTACAGTTCAGGGTGATGTTTTCAGTGAATGGTGTGGCCCGGGATGGGGGGGAAGGGTTGACTAAATCTACAGTTCAGGGTGATGTTTTCAGTGAATGGTGTGGCCCGGGATGGGGGGGAAGGGTTGACTAAATCTACAGTTCAGGGTGATGTTTTCAGTGAATGGTGTGGCCCGGGATGGGGGGGAAGGGTTGACTAAATCTACAGTTCAGGGTGATGTTTTCAGTGAATGGTGTGGCCCGGGATGGGGGGGAAGGGTTGACTAAATCTACAGTTCAGGGTGATGTTTTCAGTGAATGGTGTGGCCCGGGATGGGGGGGAAGGGTTGACTAAATCTACAGTTCAGGGTGATGTTTTCAGTGAATGGTGTGGCCCGGGATGGGGGGGATATGTGGAGCCTGAATGAATTAATGGCAGAACCTGGAACCAGATGCCGATCTAATGTACAGAATTAATCCAGCCCCTGTTGGTCCGACCGTCACTTACATATATGTTTGTTGAACTACAGCTTGACTGTCGATGTAGTAAGTGCAGGGTGAATTGGAGAGTTATGGAAATTGTGAACAACCTGAAGATTTTTGTTTAACCATTAATGACTTATGGACCAATTTAATTGTTTATTTAAAAATAATAATAAATAACTACATTTAAGACAGTATCTGTATTGGCTTAACACCACTGAATCACACAGAGACATGGTCATAACATGACACCTCCACAGGGGGATCCAACAAATTGTGATACTCCACATGGTGAATTGCGCAGGGTGACAAAATCAAAGGGGACATCAACGTAAGGTGACAACACCACAGATTGACAACACCACAGATTGACAACACCACAGAAACACAACACCAGAGGATGTCTACACCAGAGACTGACAGCATCACGATGTGACAACACAAGGTGACAACACCAAAGGGTGACACCAACAAAGGATATCATCACCAAAGTGTGTTCTACTAGAGAGAATTAAAATCACGCCAACTACATTAACCCAAACGTCAGGCCACTAGAACATCTTCGCTCCAACATTAAATTCAGTTCTCCGAGACTAGACCTACACTATGTCTAGTAAGGCTAGCAACATAGGCGATACAACATTTTAAAATAATTCTCCCAATCACAATAGTATCTTCATACAGCGGTCATTTCCGGTCACTAGTTGGCCATTTTTGTCCACTGATTAAAACGTCTGACGGTTGACCGCAGACTGACGTCCGTAGAATATATTTCCTGATTAAGTGTACCGGTCAACGGATCTTAGTGTGTAACACGGACATGATGAAATGACCGGAACACTGTCAGATTCTCCGTGGGAATACAATTCCACGAGTAACTAGTTGAACTAAGACTATCAGCGATTTGCCGAGGACTCAATGACGGATATGTCAGTGTGCTTGTATGAGATTGTCTCCAGTTATCTGATTGGTTGAATTAATTAGATACTTGAAGGGGGAAAAAATTGACAGGGGAAATTGACCAACCAGTTGACTGAATATTCTATATGACATTTTTTTTATATTCTTGACTATACTTTGAGACTAGAGTTAATGGTGGTGCCAATGATATACAGTGGATTCCGCTTAATTGGGACACCGCTTAGTTGGGACAGCCGCTTATTTGGGACAAATCTCAAAGACACCAAACCAAGAAGCCAATAGTAAATTTGTATTTTTAATTGGGACATCCGCTTAATGGGGACAAAAAGCCTCGGTCCCGATGTGTCCCAATTAAGCGGAATCGACTGTGTATGTATAGAACGCCATTTCTCGACTTCCGTGTGTGTGACTGTGTGAGTGAGTACACTTTACCAAAAGCTTCCTTATTGTTCTTTCGAAAACTTTAACAAAATACATCGATAGATTCTTCCGGTAAAAAATAAGCAATACAGCAATTTAATATTGGTATTCTCATGTCAGTGTTTCTCAGGTACACAGATGTCGAAAGTCTGGGAGAGACTGACTTCAAGAGGTGCGGTCATGTTATACTTACCAGTTACCACATACGATCTCAACAGATTCTCTAATTTGTTTACATTCATTATAGATATCTAATGTACATTTTGAACTGAAACTATTGCAGTGGTAGAGAAAATACTTGATCAAATAACAATATCAATTATTTGTTTTTCTCTATAATTAAATTGAATATGAGTTTATTTAACTTTATTGTTTTGGGTTTTATTCTTTGATTGCATTATGATTGATTTCAATTTCAATTCAACTATTTATGTTCCGCTTTACTTTTTGTACAATCTATTTCGTTACTATTTTGTACCACTTGAGAAGGTTGTTTGATTATTACATACAAATAAAGTTTAGAACTCTAGACTGTGAAACTTTTTAAAAAAATTAGTTAATGAAAAACATAACAGAAAAAAAATATTTACCAATGAAATTAAGTGAGAAAAATATGTTAAAAAGAAAACAGTACTGATGGTAGGTCTCGTAGTGGTACAATACTGATTGACTGGTACAATACTGATTGACTGGTAGTCTTCATAGAAGTACAATACTGATTGATTGGTAGTCTTCATAGTGGTACAATACTGATTGATTGGTAGTCTTCATAGAAGTACAATACTGATTGACTTGTAGTCTTCATAGTGGTACAATACTGATTGATTGGTAGTCTTCATAGTAGTACAATACTGATTGATTGGTAGTCTTCATAGAAGTACAATACTGATTGACTTGTAGTCTTCATAGTGGTACAATACTGATTGATTGGTAGTCTTCATAGTAGTACAATACTGATTGATTTGTAGTCTTCATAGTAGTACAATACTGATTGATTTGTAGTCTTCATAGTAGTACAATACTGATTGATTGGTAGTCTTCATAGTGGTACAATACTGATTGATTTGTAGTCTTCATAGTAGTACAATACTGATTGATTGGTAGTCTTCATAGTGGTACAATACTAATTGATTGGTAGTCTTCATAGTAGTACAATACTGATTGATTGGTAGTCTTCATAGAAGTACAATACTGATTGACTGGTAGTCTTCATAGTGGTACAATACTGATTGATTGGTAGTCTTCATAGAAGTACAATACTGATTGACTGGTAGTCTTCATAGTAGTGCCATACTGATTGATTGGTAGTCTTCATAGAAGTACAATACTGATTGATTGGTAGTCTTCATAGAAGTACAATACTGATTGATTGGTAGTCTTCATAGTAGTACAATACTGATTGATTGGTAGTCTTCATAGTGGTACAATACTGATTGATTGGTAGTCTTCATAGAAGTACAATACTGATTGACTGGTAGTCTTCATAGTGGTACAATACTGATTGATTGGTAGTCTTCATAGAAGTACAATACTGATTGACTGGTAGTCTTCATAGTAGTGCCATACTGATTGATTGGTAGTCTTCATAGAAGTACAATACTGATTGATTGGTAGTCTTCATAGAAGTACAATACTGATTTATTTCATAAAGCTCTCTCATGACAGGGTTCATTATAAAGAAACCAGTGAATGAATTGAAGTGAACCAAATCTGAACTTAGGATCAAGTCACGTTCATATATTGACTTGTTTCTTACTTTAACTTCCTGGATTCCCAACTACAGCGGTTCTCATGTTATTGTATTAATTTGACAAAACTAAAAATCTGTAAAATTATTTGAATAGAGTGCGTCGATTCACCAGTTGCTGACAGTGAGGTCATTGACCTTAATAAGTGTAGCTTCAAGAGTCAGATAAATATTGAAATATTTTATTAACAAACTATGAAACAAGTTGTGTCTGGAGGTGTCTCAACATGGGCGGGAGGCGGGTTGGGGGGGTACGGGGGCATTTTTATGGACATAACCGATGTTTTTATTTCTTTTGTCTACATCTAACCCTTAATCAATGTCATGTCTCCATCAAAGCCATGTCTCCAACAAAGTCATGCCTCCAACAAAGTCATGCCTCCAACAAATTCATGTCTCCATGAAAGTCATTTCGCCAACAAAGTCATGCCTCCAACAAAGTCATGCCTCCAACAAAGTCATGTCTCCAAAAAAGTCATGTCGCCAACAAAGTCATGTCGCCAACAAAGTCATGCCTCCAAAAAAGTCATGCCTCCAACAAAGTCATGCCTCCAACAAATTCATGTCTCCATGAAAGTCATTTCGCCAACAAAGTCATGCCTCCAACAAAGTCATGCCTCAAAAAAAGACATGCCTCCAACAAAGTCATGCCTCCAATAAAGTCGTGTCTCCAAAAAAGTCATGTCGCCAAAAAAGTCATGTCGCCAACAAAGTCATGCCTCCAACAAAGTCATGCCTCCAACAAAGTCATGCCTCAAAAAAAGTCATGCCTCCAACAAAGTCATGCCTCCAACAAAGTATGTCTCCAACAAAGCAGCAACATGAATATGGATGGTATAAATAAAACAAACTGTCTATGAATAGACAACGACTGACAACCAAACTCAACTATATCAGTTTTTATCTAAATATTTTTACGCTATTCTTATTTGAGTATAACCCAATCAAACTGTGTTCAAGTGAAATGTTTGCGTACAGACAGTGTAACTTACAGCTTTTCATATATTTGATATTTTTAGTAGAGTTTTGATTTTGGAAAAACGAAAACATTTTGCATCTTCTTCGATGAGGTTATAAATTGTTTGTTTAACTCTACTAAAGCCTCTACCCCCCCCCCTCCACACTACAACATAATTGTATTCGTTATTTCTCATTTATACCTAAATTTTGTTTCGTTTTCTTGAAGTAAAATTACAGCATGGCAACCATTGTCATCACAATTTATTATTTTTAGTCGTTCATTATTTCTGAAATAGTTCACAGAATGGAAACAAAACAACGTTGACAGCACACAACGTTGACAGCACACCACGTTGACAGGTTGACAGCACACAACGTTGACAGAACACAACGTTGACAGGTTGACAGCACACAACGTTGACAGGTTGACAGCACACAACGTTGACAGGTTGACAGCACACAACGTTGACAGAACACAACGTTGACAGGTTGACAGCACACAACGTTGACAGGTTGACAGCACACAACGTTGACAGGTTGACAGCACACAACGTTGACAGGTTGACAGCACACAACGTTGACAGGTTGACAGCACACAACGTTGACAGAACACAACGTTGACAGGTTGACAGCACACAACGTTGACAGAACACGACGTTGACAGGTTGACAGCACACAACGTTGACAGGTTGACAGCACACAACGTTGACAGGTTGACAGCACACAACGTTGACAGAACACAACGTTGACAGGTTGACAGCACACAACGTTGACAGGTTGACAGCACACAACGTTGACAGGTTGACAGAACACAACGTTGACAGGTTGACAGCACACAACGTTGACAGGTTGACAGAACACAACGTTGACAGGTTGACAGCACACAACGTTGACAGAACACAACGTTGACAGGTTGACAGAACACAACGTTGACAGGTTGACAGCACACAACGTTGACAGGTTGACAGCACACAACGTTGACAGAACACAACGTTGACAGGTTGACAGCACACAACGTTGACAGGTTGACAGCACACAACGTTGACAGGTTGACAGCACACAACGTTGACAGGTTGACAGAACACAACGTTGACAGGTTGACAGCACACAACGTTGACAGGTTGACAGAACACAACGTTGACAGGTTGACAGCACACAACGTTGACAGAACACAACGTTGACAGGTTGACAGAACACAACGTTGACAGGTTGACAGCACACAACGTTGACAGGTTGACAGCACACAACGTTGACAGAACACAACGTTGACAGGTTGACAGCACACAACGTTGACAGGTTGACAGCACACAACGTTGACAGGTTGACAGCACACAACGTTGACAGGTTGACAGAACACAACGTTGACAGGTTGACAGCACACAACGTTGACAGGTTGACAGAACACAACGTTGACAGGTTGACAGCACACAACGTTGACAGAACACAACGTTGACAGGTTGACAGAACACAACGTTGACAGGTTGACAGCACACAACGTTGACAGGTTGACAGCACACAACGTTGACAGAACACAACGTTGACAGGTTGACAGCACACAACGTTGACAGGTTGACAGCACACAACGTTGACAGGTTGACAGCACACAACGTTGACAGGTTGACAGAACACAACGTTGACAGGTTGACAGCACACAACGTTGACAGGTTGACAGAACACAACGTTGACAGGTTGACAGCACACAACGTTGACAGAACACAACGTTGACAGGTTGACAGAACACAACGTTGACAGGTTGACAGCACACAACGTTGACAGGTTGACAGCACACAACGTTGACAGAACACAACGTTGACAGGTTGACAGCACACAACGTTGACAGGTTGACAGCACACAACGTTGACAGGTTGACAGCACACAACGTTGACAGGTTGACAGAACACAACGTTGACAGGTTGACAGCACACAACGTTGACAGGTTGACAGAACACAACGTTGACAGGTTGACAGCACACAACGTTGACAGAACACAACGTTGACAGGTTGACAGAACACAACGTTGACAGGTTGACAGCACACAACGTTGACAGGTTGACAGAACACAACGTTTATTTCTAAAAAGATTTTTTTGGATGTTTCTTTTTCTCATTTTGTAGGAACCACTGAATGTTAGTCCCCCCACCACCCCCCACCCCTCCCTTACCCAGTCCTTTTTATATACCATCAAATAAAGTTCACATCAACTACTTGAACTAGATTGTGTGTGTGCTGCCTTACAGTCTCCACACGTTGAGTTCCCCGCCCACACTAAAACTCACATTCAGTTCCGTCATTAACAAAAAATCTCAACAGTGAAGAAACATGGATACTTTGCCTAATGTTTGTAGAACATGTGAATTGAACAAAATCTCTTGGACCAACTTCTGTCCACCACTGACTCTCTTCAATGTGCATTATTCAGTCCAAGAGACTTCTTTGACGTGGGGGGGGGGAGGGTAAGAATGAAAAGAATGTATATATCAGTTTGTTATTGTGTGTGTGTGTGTGTGGGCGTGTGTGTGGGCGTGTGTGTGTGGGCGTGTTCTTGTGTTATGAATGTCTCAATGGTAACCAGAAGCTGTTGGACCAAAGTAGCGCAAAACCTAAAATAATAAAAAAAAAAATAGCATAAGTTAACGCCTCATTATTTGGTTTACTTTACTGTTGTAAATAAACTGCAAGTTTGCACAAATTTCTAAAAAGATCCGAAAAAGTTTGATAATAAACCCAGGTACTAGGGAGAAAAAAAAACAATTTATTAAAGTGCAGCAATACCTCGAAATCCGAACACACTAAAAATCGAGCGACAAGGAACCCGAATATTAATTTTGATCTGTGAATTCCCTGTAACGATGATATGTCTATCTGTGAAGTCCATACTAAGAAGATGTATTTATCTCTTAGATTCCATAAACCACCTTCACTTTAGAAAAAATGTACAGGTGATATTTCTTTTATCCCCACCATAGCCAATAGTGCAATAACCATGGAGACACCACTGGAGACATGAAGGGGACTATGAACTGAAAAATGTCTTCAGTTCTAACCGCAGATTGAAGAACTGAACCATTAGGTCAACAGTCCAGCGCTTTACCGCACAACCAAGTGCGGGATCTTTCCTCACAATTTTTTTAAAAATAACTTTGCCCCACAATTTAAAAGTACTTTGAGATTCTAACGTCTTCAGTTTTTTTCTTGAATATTGAGTGCTTTCCCTTGCACTAATGCAACTAGTATACCACCTTTATGTTTCTAATCCTAGACTCAAGTGAAACTATGTCATGTGAATTTTTTATACCGGCGTGTGACTTAGAGGTTTACTACTAGCATATACCTGAAGTCCTTTCCACTGTCATTATTTAAAGTTTAGTATTAACTTAACCCAAACAAAAAAAATGTAAGCAAAAGGCCCAAATAATACAATAGTTCCACCTCTCGACGTGCCTCTAAAAAGCTGAAAAAGACTTTGGAGTTATGCCAATCGCGACCAACTTTGTCCCCGCCCCTCTAGCGGTTCGAGACCCAAACTTTGAGAAGCACTGTAAGTGAAATAATTTCGCAATAACATTGTGTTGTTTTGTTACGTATTAATTGTTCTTGGTAATAGATTTCAGATTAGCAAGAAAGTCTATAAGTAATCGACCTATTTAGCTGGAGAGAAAGAGATTAAAAAAAAACAACATCTAAACTATGTAACTCTGTATCTTCCTTTGTTTCCATTCCCATTAGCACCTAGCCACCTCCATCAAGTGACATATGATTTGTTCAATGCCACAATTTACACTGACAGTGGCGTCAACCGCCCCATCCCCAACCCCTCACACACACACGCACACACACACACACACACCAATAATTCCAAGTCTTCTGCTTCAATCTGCACAAAAAAGTTGATCTCAAACGGCTCCTTATTGTCTACTGTTGTTGTGCAAGTTGATTGGTTTTTTTTTTATCATATCATGACCTCTGTCATCACAACATACAACCTGAGCGTAATTATCTCCAGTGTCCACAATTTATTGCTACTTCAATAGGGGGAATCACCCTCCAGCTAATATCATTTGCATACAAACTCTTCAACAGTCCTTGACCCCATGCTCATGTTTAACCCTTTCACTTTGCATAGGTCAAGTTCTAACTCGTTTTAAACTCTTGTCAATATTCTTGATACAAGTTGATTGTGTCACTGGATATAGACACACAAGTTGATTGTGTCATTGGATAACAACACACACACGTTGATTGTATCACTGGATAACAATACACTCGTTGATTGTATCGCTGGATATAAACACACAAGTTGATTGTATCACTGGATATAAACACACAAGTTGATTGTATCACTGGATATAAACACACAAGTTGATTGTATCGCTGGATATAAACACACAAGTTGATTGTATCACTGGATATAAACACACAAGTTGATTGTATCGCTGGATATAAACACACAAGTTGATTGTATCACTGGATATAAACACACAAGTTGAGTGTATCACTGGATATAAACACTCCATACTTTACGTCAATATATTATCACTGATAGAAATATTAACAGTCGACTCTCAATATTGTATAACTGTTGTACATTAGGAGTTCATGACCAAAATACATTTTTCATATCGATATTAATTATTGAAATCGTGAAGCTTTAAGAATATCAAAATCCAAAAAATGTTTACACTCATGTCGACTTAAATCATAAATTATTCATCAAATTATTCAAATTATAAAGTAATACACTTATTAAAACCATTGACATTTTGATACATAATACTGATAAAACATTACATAACACATCAGACAGAATATCTGACATTTTGAGAGAGTATACTGATAAAACATTACATAACACAGCAAACAGAATATCTGACATATTAATTGAAACAAATTCCATTTGAGCATGTCCGGTTTTTTCAATGAATAAATAAAAATGATACACTTTTAGCAACAGCAACAATGTTGTCTAAACAGCAACGATGTTGTCTAAACAGCAACAATGTTGTCGAAACAGCAACAATGTTGTCTAAGCAGCAACAATGTTGTCTAAACAGCAACGATGTTGTCTAAACAGCAACAATGTATTATAAACAGCAACAATGTTTATTAAACAGCAACAAAGTTGTCTAAACAGCAACAATGTTGTCTAAACAGCAACAAAGTAATCTAAACAGCAACAATGTTGTCTAAACAGCAACAATGTTGTCTAAACAGCAACAAAGTATTCTAAACAGCAACAATGTTGTCTAAACAGCAACAAAGTAATCTAAACAGCAACAATGTTGTCTAAACGCTGTTTGTTCATGTATGAGAGTTTTCACAACAACAAAGCATTTTTTTCATGTTTGATTCTCCCCCGGCTTACCAGGAAATCTTCTCTGCCTTTCCCTCACTGAGTGCAGTATCTGCTACATGTCATACTGCCTGACATCAAATATCACAAACGACATTACTTGTTACTCACCGAGTGTAAAACGATAGGCCAGAAACATTGGCAGCTCGATGCCTTGACCTTCACCCTCCAGCTGAGTGGACCTCCATGTCGAGGGACCGAAATTTGATTTCAATGTTCGATAAATATCAGATTGACTCGGACATTTTACTGGCGGAGTGATCTGCGCGTTGAGTTGGACATTTTACTGGCGGAGTGATCTGCGCGTTGAGTTGGGGGGTGAAGAGGTCTCAATGTTAGGAACATTTTCTCACTAAGACATTTTGTATCACAATATATATTTGCCTATCTATCTATCTATCTATCTATCTATCTATCTATCTATCTATCTATCTATCTATCTATCTATCTATCTATCTATCTATCTATCTATCTATCTATCTATCTATCTATCTATCTATCTATCTATCTATCTATCCATCCAATATCCATCTATCTATCTATCTATCTATCTATCTATCTATCTATCTATCTATCTATCTATCTATCTATCTATCTATCTATCTATCTATCTATCTATCTATCTGTCTGTCTGTCTATCTGTCTGTCTATCTATCTGTCTATCTATCTATCTATCTATCTATCTATCTATCTATCTATCTATCTATCTATCTATCTGTCTGTCTGTCTGTATGTCTGTCTATGTCTGTCTGTCTATCTCTGTCTAACTATACGTATAAATTTATTTTATTTTCATTTTCCTATCTATAGAGTGATATATCAGTCTTTATAGTGTTATGTTTATATATATATATATATATATATATATATATATATATATATATATATATTATTGGCTTCTGTACAAATCTGTTAATACTGTTGATCTACCATTTTACTCGTCTGTTAACCTATCAACCTATTTATTTATCTAACTTTCTGTAACTTAATAACGATCTTTCAAACACAGTTTTTAAAGGTAACTGAATGTAACGGTTAGAATTCAGAATGCTTGTAATGTTTTATAATTTTCTACTGTAAGCATACGTTGGAAACATCACCTGTAATTTTTTTCTAAACTGAACAGTTACAGTGACCTCCAACTTAAGTCGCACATGTACCTGTAACATCTTACTCAAGTCAAACAGGTACCGTAACATCTTACTAGAGTCAAACAGGTACCGTAACATCTTACTCAAGTCAAATAGATACCTGTAACATCTTACTCAAGTCAAACAGATACCTGTAACATCTTACTCAAGTCAAACAGGTACCTGTAACATCTTACTAGAGTCAAACAGATACCTGTAACATCTTACTCAAGTCAAACAGATACCTGTAACATCTTACTCAAGTCAAACAGATACCTGTAACATCTTACTCAAGTCAAACAGGTTCCAGTGCCACTGTCAACGTATAAACTGCAAAACGTTTGATTAGCTCATGATATAACTTATAGTACTCTAGTTACTGACAGAGTGTTGTGTTGTGCTCATGATATAACTTATAGTACTCTTGTTACTGACAGAGTGTTGTGTTGTGCTCATGATATAACTTATAGTACTCTATTTACTGACAGAGTGTTGTGTTGTGCTCATGATATAACTTATAGTACTCTAGTTACTGACAGAGTGTTGTGTTGTGCTCATGATATAACTTATAGTACTCTTGTTACTGACAGAGTGTTGTGTTGTGCTCATGATATAACTTATAGTACTCTAGTTACTGACAGAGTGTTGTGTTGTGCTCATGATATAACTTATAGTGCTCTAGTTACTGACAGGGTGTTGTGTTGTGCTCATGATATGACTTATAGTACTCTAGTTACTGACAGAGTGTTGTGTTGTGCTCATGATATAACTTATAGTGCTCTAGTTACTGACAGAGTGTTGTGTTGTGCTCATGATATAACTTATAGTACTCTAGTTACTGACATAGTGTTGTGTTTACATCAACACAATTAATACTTCCTCCCCCAACAGTCTGCACATCTAGAGACTCATAGCCTTCCAAAAAGTCTATCTACCACACCCACCTTAACCACAGACCCCAGGCATGAGAGTGTTTCTGTGTCTGTCTATTGGACTGTGTGTGTGTACGTGTGTCTGTGTGTATATCTGTGTGTGTGTGTGTCTATGTGTGAGTGTGTCTATCTATGTGTGAGTGTGTCTGTCTAAGTGTGTGTACGGGTGTCTGTGGGTAGTGTGTGTGTGTCTATCTATGTGTGAGTGTGTCTATCTATGTGTCAGTGTGTCTGTGGGTACGTGTGTGTGTGTGTGTCTATCTATGTGTGAACGTGTCATTCTATGTGTGAGTGTGTCTGTCTAAGTGTGTGTGTACGAGTGTGTCTGTGTCTATGTATGTATACAGAACTGATACTCCGGACTACCGTCTGCCATTCTCCATTTTGTCATTTTCCACGTCTGCTTTTTGTTTGCTTCTCTTCCCGCCAATGTTTATTGACACAGGCCACCCTACTACCTCCGTCCCTCCAGCACAACATCATGTACTCACGCCCAGCCCCTTCTAAAGTATTCACCCACCATTTTCTTACTATTTTTGAAAAACAAAAATCACCTATTAAGCTCATTGTAAGAGGAGGATGGGTGGGGTAGGGTGGGGGGTGGATAAGGGTAAGTTGAGGTAGATAATGTTAGAAACTGGTTAGAGAGCTTAAAGGTGAGTACACAATCAGACACAGTGTGAGCTAAACTAAAATAAAGGCACGCACAGTGTATGAGCCCCCATAGTGTACGGTGTATAGTCGTGGGATTAGGGCGTGGCGCATTAAAGACACAGGAAGGTGACGTGGGGCTATGGTGGAGTTATAACTGTATCAATGGTTGTCTTTGTTTAACATTTCCTTATCTGATGATCCGACTACCTCCACCCCCTACTCCCACCCCCCCCCCCCCACAGTCGGGACAATGTCAATATTTGGTGACCTGAAGCCTTGTTGTTTTGACCTCCAGTGAATACAAAAAAAAGGGAAGGAAATGGAATTATTTCGTAAGAATGAAATAGTTGAATGGTGTATATCGGATTGCTTGGTGAGTACAATGATCGAATGTTGTATACTGGATTACTCTGAGAGTACAATGATCTAATGTTGTATACTGGATTACTCTCCGAGCACAATGGTCGAATGTTGTATACTGGATTACTCTGTGAGTACAATGGTCTAATGTGTATACTGGATTACTCTGTGAGTACAATGGTCTAATGTTGTATACTGGATTACTCTGCGAGTACAATGGTCTAATATTGTATACTGGATTACTCTGAGAGTACAATGATCTATGTTGTATACTGGATTACTCTGAGAGTACAATGGTCGAATGTTGTATACTGGATTACTCTGTGAGTACAATGGTCTAATATTGTATACTGGATTACTCTGTGAGTACAATGATCTAATGTTGTATACTGGATTACTCTGCGAGTACAATGGTCTAATGTTGTATACTGGATTACTCTGCGAGTACAATGGTCTAATGTTGTATACTGGATTACTCTGAGAGCACAATGATCTAATGTTGTATACTGGATTACTCTGCAAGTACAATGGTCGAATGTTGTATACTGGATTACTCTGTGAGTACAATGGTCTAATGTGTATACTGGATTACTCTGTGAGTACAATGGTCTAATGTTGTATACTGGATTACTCTGCGAGTACAATGGTCTAATGTTGTATACTGGATTACTCTGCGAGTACAATGGTCTAATGTTGTATACTGGATTACTCTGAGAGTACAATGATCTAATGTTGTATACTGGATTACTCTGAGAGTACAATGGTCGAATGTTGTATACTGGATTACTCTGTGAGTACAATGGTCGAATATTGTATACTGGATTACTCTGTGAGTACAATGGTCTAATGTTGTATACTGGATTACTCTGCGAGTAGAATGGTCTAATGTTGTATACTGGATTACTCTGAGAGTACAATGGTCTAATGTTGTATACTGGATTACTCTGTGAGTACAATGGTCTAATGTTGTATACTGGATTACTCTGTGAGTACAATGGTCTAATGTTGTATACTGGATTACTCTGTGAGTACAATGATCTAATGTTGTATACTGGATTACTCTGCGAGTACAATGGTCTAATGTTGTATACTGGATTACTCTGAGAGTACAATGATCTATTGTTGTATACTGGATTACTCTGTGAGTACAATGGTCTAATGTTGTATACTGGATTACTCTGTGAGTACAATGGTCTAATGTTGTATACTGGATTACTCTGTGAGTACAATGATCTAATGTTGTATACTGGATTACTCTGCGAGTACAATGGTCTAATGTTGTATACTGGATTACTCTGCGAGTACAATGGTCTAATGTTGTATACTGGATTACTCTGCGAGTACAATGGTCGAATGTTGTATACTGGATTACTCTGTGAGTACAATGGTCGAATGTTGTATACTGGATTACTCTGCGAGTACAATGGTCTAATGTTGTATACTGGATTACTCTGCGAGTACAATGGTCTAATGTTGTATACTGGATTACTCTGAGAGTACAATGATCTAATGTTGTATACTGGATTACTCTGTGAGTACAATGGTCTAATGTTGTATACTGGATTACTCTGAGAGTACAATGGTCTAATGTTGTATACTGGATTACTCTGCGAGTACAATGGTCGAATGTTGTATACTGGATTAGGCTGTGAGTACAATGGTCGAATGTTGTATACTGGATTACTCTGAGAGTACAATGATCTAATGTTACTCTGCAAGTACAATGGTCGAATGTTGTATACTGGATTAGGCTGTGAGTACAATGGTCGAATGTTGTATACTGGATTACTCTGTGAGTACAATGGTCTAATGTTGTATACTGGACTACTCTGTGAGTACAATGGTCTAATGTTGTATACTGGATTACTCTGTTAGTTCAATGATCTAATGTTGTATACTGGATTACTCTGCGAGTACAATGGTCTAATGTTGTATACTGGATTACTCTGCAAGTACAATGGTCTAATGTTGTATACTGGATTACTCTGCGAGTACAATGGTCTAATGTTGCATACTGGATTACTCTGAGAGTACAATTATCTTATGTTGTATACTGGATTACTCTGAGAGTACAATGGTCGAATGTTGTATACTGGATTACTCTGAGAGTACAATGATCTAATGTTGTATACTGGATTACTCTGCGAGTACAATGATCTAATGTTGTATACTGGATTACTCTGCGAGTACAATGGTCGAATGTTGTATACTGGATTACTCTGAGAGTACAATGGTCGAATGTTGTATACTGGATTACTCTGAGAGTACAATGATCTAATGTTGTATACTGGATTACTCTGCGAGTACAATGGTCTAATGTTGTATACTGGATTACTCTGAGAGTACAATGGTCTAATGTTGTATACTGGATTACTCTGCGAGTACAATGGTCGAATGTTGTATACTGGATTAGGCTGTGAGTACAATGGTCGAATGTTGTATACTGGATTACTCTGAGAGTACAATGATCTAATGTTACTCTGCAAGTACAATGGTCGAATGTTGTATACTGGATTAGGCTGTTAGTTCAATGATCTAATGTTGTATACTGGATTACTCTGCGAGTACAATGGTCTAATGTTGTATACTGGATTACTCTGCAAGTACAATGGTCTAATGTTGTATACTGGATTACTCTGCGAGTACAATGGTCTAATGTTGCATACTGGATTACTCTGAGAGTACAATTATCTTATGTTGTATACTGGATTACTCTGAGAGTACAATGGTCGAATGTTGTATACTGGATTACTCTGAGAGTACAATGATCTAATGTTGTATACTGGATTACTCTGCGAGTACAATGATCTAATGTTGTATACTGGATTACTCTGCGAGTACAATGGTCGAATGTTGTATACTGGATTACTCTGAGAGTACAATGGTCGAATGTTGTATACTGGATTACTCTGAGAGTACAATGATCTAATGTTGTATACTGGATTACTCTGCGAGTACAATGGTCTAATGTTGTATACTGGATTACTCTGAGAGTACAATGGTCTAATGTTGTATACTGGATTACTCTGCGAGTACAATGGTCGAATGTTGTATACTGGATTAGGCTGTGAGTACAATGGTCGAATGTTGTATACTGGATTACTCTGAGAGTACAATGATCTAATGTTACTCTGCAAGTACAATGGTCGAATGTTGTATACTGGATTAGGCTGTTAGTTCAATGATCTAATGTTGTATACTGGATTACTCTGCGAGTACAATGGTCTAATGTTGTATACTGGATTACTCTGCAAGTACAATGGTCGAATGTTGTATACTGGATTACTCTGCGAGTACAATGGTCTAATGTTGTATACTGGATTACTCTGAGAGTACAATTATCTTATGTTGTATACTGGATTACTCTGAGAGTACAATGGTCGAATGTTGTATACTGGATTACTCTGAGAGTACAATGATCTAATGTTGTATACTGGATTACTCTGCGAGTACAATGATCTAATGTTGTATACTGGATTACTCTGCGAGTACAATGGTCGAATGTTGTATACTGGATTAGGCTGTGAGTACAATGGTCGAATGTTGTATACTGGATTACTCTGAGAGTACAATGATCTAATGTTACTCTGCAAGTACAATGGTCGAATGTTGTATACTGGATTAGGCTGTGAGTACAATGGTCGAATGTTGTATACTGGATTACTCTGAGAGTACAATGATCTAATGTTGTATACTGGATTAGGCTGTGAGTACAATGGTCGAATGTTGTATACTGGATTACTCTGCGAGTACAATGGTCTAGTGTTGTATACTGGATTACTCTGCCAGTACAATGGTTTTAAGAATATTAGGGGCCCTATATTTGCTAGCGGCGGCCTTAAAATCTTTTTCACAGAGGGCCGCAAAATTGACCTTTGTCTTGGGCCCCCAATCACTGTTTCGCCTGCCGCCATAAAAACGTAAGACGGCTATCTTCTTTAACTTTCACTAGCATTGTAAAGGTGACCAGTATGAATTCAAAACGTTTTCTATTGACCTCTGAGCTCATACATACATAATGATCATTATTGATACGCAACATAAGTGACCAAATAGGGCCAAAAAAGGAGCCCCTTCAGGTAATAATTTGAGTGAAATATGATACTGAGATAAGATTGACTAAGATCCCTAACATATCTCTGGAGGTCCTTGTTGTGAAACATCCATGAAACTTTTCTCACGTTTTGTTTTTTTCCCTTCTGCTCTCATTCTGTTCCCCAACACATCCGGACTACTTGGACATGCACCGGAGAGGGGGGTGGGAGGGGAGTGGTAGGGCAGCTTACTGTGAGACCCGTCACGATAAGGCGATACCGCTGACACGATCTGAGTACTCGACTACACTTCCGCCTGGATCGCGACATCGATACCCACACGACACGCAAGGGGGGCGACGATACACCGATACAGGCACCGACACCAACACCACCACCAACACCACCAACAACAACACTGACACCACCACCACCAACAACAACAATAACATGGTATAAGGTTGTGGAGCAACTAAATAGAAATCTAATGACTGCATTGACGACAGCTGCTCTTCTGATAAAACCTGGCAGGGACGCCAGTGGTGGCCAGACTTCCAGCGGCAGACACAATCAAAATGAGCCTCCAGACGCCTTCCCCTTTAACACCCCGCTCCCCTCCCCCATCGCCAGTCTTTAAAAATAAAACGAAAGGAAGGAGGGGGGGGAGGAAGGAAGGGAGGGGGAAAGAAAGTTTTAAAAAATTGTACACGTACCGCTGGCAGGAGATGAGCGGGAAATTCCAGAGAACGCGTAGCAGAGAATGGGTTAATGGAAGGCGAAGCACTTTGACATTAACAGGGGAGAATCAAAGTTGGCTCAACGTAGGGCCACTGGTGAACCTTGACCTCTAAATATTCTCACACTAAACAGCATGACTTTTTTTTATTATGGTTTGAGTTTGGTAATGTGTCTTATATCTATTTTATTATTGTTTAGAATTGGGTAATGTGTCTTAGACTTGGGTTCCATTTCATAGCCTCCCGAAACAAAACTGATTAACTCAAGTGTTTGATTGTTCCAGTCATATATATATAATGTCAACTTGACATCTTGGGATTCAACCCTATTTTATAAATTCGGTGTTTTGCTGGGGGTACGTGGGGGGGAGGTACTGGCTGCACCGGGCTGAGAACATTTGGTAAACAGTCACGACTAAAGCGAAAACAATGAAATAAGGGGAAAACCATGACCTTAAAAAACAATATATGTAAATTAATTTTTACTAGCTGTAACCCTGCAAAACCTTTGCATAGAGTTATATCCCCTTAGGCTTGATCGGTAGGCTGGGTTACTTTTTGGTTTCGGGCAGATCCGATTTTTTCATGATTGAATTTTAAACTAGAATACTGTTGTAAAAATTCTTTACTTTCGATTTAACGCAGAGCCCAAATGGCTTTTATATATATTATTAGGGGGTACTCAGTGTTATGACAGTATGGGAGACACTGAATTGATTAAACTTTTGCTCAAATTATTTCCTCCATACGATGTTCATCAGTCTTCTTTTTCATCATTATCTTACAAACAAACAAACATATTTCTAATAATGTAAATATAACTGATTTAACCCTTCCCCCCCAGCCCTCCTCCCTAATTCGAACACACCAGGCCCGTAGCTCCCCCTGCTTATTTGTTCTACTTAATAAAATCTATTACCTGCCCCCCCCCACCCCCCCCACTCCCGCTATTGCCTAGCCCCTGCTGTAGAATACCTGGCCCCTGCTGTAGAATGCCTGGCCCCTGATGCAGAATTTTCACGCTACGGGGCTGGAGCACGCACAGTAGGGTAGCGACTCAAAGTGTAAGGACCTCTGGTACTATTACGGTCAAAACTATGTTTGCACTAACAGCAGGATGTGACTGTGTGTTAGACGTACACGGACACACGTCATTAAACACAACTCCGTGAGTGAGAGGTGAAATGATACATCTGACGTTTCCCCCCCAAGTACTCACACTGCGAGCATCATCACGAGTACATGTGTGTGTTGAAGCCATGCGTGGATCAAACAACAATGTTACTACATCATACTTCTAATGATGCTTGTATCAGTGGCACGCAGAAAAGCTGTTAGAGCGGCATCGCCCACACAAAAAGTACAAACAAAAAAACACGAAGAAGATGAAATAGAAATGTCGAAGATGGTAGAGAAACCGTTCGCTGTTCTACTCGGAACTTTGATAGATGCATTTCCCCCTATCTCCCATCCCCCAATTTTTTTCTTCTTTTTATAATGGACCCCCGGGGGGGGGGGGGAAAGGGGTGGAAGTTACAGTGAGGAAAGATTTATCACTCACCTCCAGTTGTCTCCCTTCGTCATCTTCTAACAGTTTGTTACAATTAAGTCGGAGAGGTTCAGTCTAGGTCTCCGG
Source organism: Bulinus truncatus (assembly GCA_021962125.1). Taxonomy (NCBI): domain Eukaryota; kingdom Metazoa; phylum Mollusca; class Gastropoda; family Planorbidae; genus Bulinus; species Bulinus truncatus. The sequence goes on along the minus strand of JAGDYQ010000206.1, from coordinate 245,168 downwards.
GGATGATAAACTGTAGTCTGTGACAACAATACATTCATTTTATCTTCATATGATAAACTTTAGTCTGTGACAACAGTACATTCATTTTATCTTCATATGATAAACTTAAGTCTGTGACAACAATACATTCATTTTATCTTCATATGATAAACTTTAGTCTGTGACAACAATACATTCATTTTATCTTCATATGATAAACTTTAGTCTGTGACAACAATACATTCATTTTATCTTCATATGATAAACTTTAGTCTGTGACAACAATACATTCATTTTATCTTCATATGATAAACTTTAGTCTGTGACAACAATACATTCATTTTATCTTCATATGATAAACTTTAGTCTGTGACAACAATACATTCATTTTATCTTCATATGATAAACTTTAGTCTGTGACAACAATACATTCATTTTATCTTCATTCTAAACATTGGGGGGGGGGGATTTTTTTTTGTTGAGAATATCATTAGAGAGAAAAATAAATCATTGTTATTTTTTGTGAACAGAAAAACATAAGTTACATGGAATAGCATGGCTTTTTGACAATGCAATAAAATGCTGCTTTTAGTATTTCAGTACGATAAATTGTTTCTACAAAAAAAACATGATAAATTGTCATTACAATATGATAAAGCGCTACTACAGTGTGATGAATTGTTACTACAATTTATATTGTACCAATTCATACATTGTTGTCTATTAACAAGTTATAAGTTAAATAATAATGAAGTCAAATTGGTTGATTTAATTTTTTATAATCATGTTTAAAATATCTGTTGTTAATTTTTAATATGGTTACAAAAAAATACATCAACACATCTGACTTCATAAATATTTAACTGTACAATTAAACCTCCAAATCCTGGAATCTGAAAATACAATGTCGTCTAGAAAAGTTTGTCTCGAAACCAAAGTGTGCATTGTAGTTCAAAATTCAAAGAGCGCAAGACACAAGCTCCTGTCACAAATAGCTCCTGTCACAAATAGCTCCTGTCACAAATAGCTCCTGTCACAAATAGCTCCTGTCACAAATAGCTCCTGTCATTGTCGTGATCAGAAAAAGTCATTTCGTCGATGCCAATTTTAAGTTTTCCATTCTGTTTTGTGTTGTTCAGTAAATAATCTAAAGTGAGAATGTTTCGCAAACAGGGCTGCCAATGCGTCGATTTTACACCCAATATCTGGTATGTTTTTCTTGGATCTTGGGTTTTTTATCAGCTTAATCTTGGGTTTTGGAAAAAATACTCCATTGGTACCCCTGTTCACAAGCTATGTGTTTTGAGTCCCGTAGGAAAGCCATGTGCGATCAGTGGATTTAATGTTTCTATTCTGATATTCAGGACGTGTATAAAAAGTAAAAAAAAAATTCTACCTGTAGACCTAATATAAATCCAGCCGGTCACAACTTAGTCTGTAGGGGTCTGTACAGAGCTGGGATTGTTGAACACTGAGCTATAAAACATCAGGCGAATTTAATGCAGAAAAGAATTTATAACATTACGAATTTTAACGGGGTTCACAAAAGAATTTAACCAATTAAACTGCATTGAAACCTTAAAAGAACAAATAATTGAGAATACGACAGACATTCATTACGGATTAAATTTGGAAAGTGTTTTGTAATCGACACAAAAAGATGCAGCTATACCGTCGTGATTATATATCGCCGCACTGACATCATTATTTATTTACTAGCTGTACCCTGCAAAATCTTTGCATAGAGTTATACCCCCCTTTGCTTGATCGGTAGGCTAGGTTATTTTTGGTTTCGGGCAGATCCGATTTTTTTCATGATTGTATTTTAAACTGGGATACTGTTGTATTAATTCTTTACTTTCGATTTAACGCAGAGCCCAAATCCCTATTATTTATATTATATTAGGGCCCTGCGCTTTTAATCACAATCGAGTAATTCAAACCATCTATAAACATCACGTGACACACAGAAAAATGGCATTGAGAGGTATTCCCATCTTCTAAGCTAGTGATTGGAACAATTTCTATCTGTGGTTCACCTGTATAATACACTGACATCCACACACACACACACACACACACACACACATCCACACACACACACACACACACAAACACAAGCGCACATAGACAGACATGCATTACTTGACTTGCACAAGATAACTAGAGAAGATAGAAATTTCTGCCAGGCACTAGTTTTAAAATCTTCCATCTCCCATTTAATTCACTGATAAGATGCTCAGTTACGTAATGGAAATCTGCTGGCTATATTATCCACTATCTATTTGGCTGTTAAGTGGAACGTGAAATTCCTAGTTCGTCAAATTACATTAACTTGTTTTACTGTTATTTATTTTTTATATATTCTTGTATCGAAGAAATCTATATGATATATAGCATACATATATAAATTTAATATATATATATATATATATATATATATATATATATATCTAGAGAGAGAGAGAGAGAGAGAGAGAGAGAGAGACAGCCGATTCCTGACTAACGTGATCGCTAAAGGTCCTGTCACTGTACTATCCCGCTTCTGTAAAACTCGGTCTAGTTAAACACTACATTCCTGTCATAGGGTTAAAACTAAGTGTGACTTACTGTAATACAAAATACTTGCTTTATTGTTATGGTCTATATTGGGTTATGTAGAACATGATTATTATAGAAATAAGTATATATGTCTAGGCAGCATGAGGCACTCCATGCATTGTATACGACTCTCTCTCTCTCTCTCTCTCTCTCTCTCTCTTTTTCTCTCTCTCTACACACACACTTTCTTCCCCCCTCTCTGTCTCTCTCTCTCACTCTCTCCCTCTTTCTCTGTCTCTCTTTCCCTCTTTCTCTCACTCTCTATCCCCCTCTGTCTCTCTCTCTCTCGCTCACTTTCTCCCCCCCTCTCTCTGTCTCTCTCCCCCTCTGTCTCTCTCTCCCCCCCTCTTTCTCTGTCTCTCTCTTTCCTCCCTTCTCTCTCTCTCTCTCTCTCTCTCTCTATATATATATATATATATATATATATATATATATATATATATATGTGTGTGTGTGTGTGTATACTAGTATGTTCATATTGACTCTGCATTGCACGAAATTTGTTTGTAAACAAAATAATACAAACTACTTAACGTTAAAACACTTGCTATGTCGGTGGAATAGTTATGTTTTCTTTTTGTTATTATTATTATTATTTTTTTGTTGAGGTTTCTTCACCCCCCCCCTCCCTGGAAACATCTCAATTTCAACCCCCCTCCCCCGCCCACCTCAACCCATTGACTCGGACGGGACAAAATGCAACAAATCAAAAGTTCCTCTCCCTGCTGCCACCTGGCGGGGATCAGATGTCAAGGGAATGTCAAAGCAATGTCAGGATCCCGGGCGACTCCATTGGAGGTGCCGCACTCGTCATTCCTTGCACGGAAAATTCAAACATCTTTGTTTATTACTGTTAAGATTGTGACCCCCCCCCCCACGGGCTGTGCGGGTTCACGGCCCTCCTTTGTCAACCCCCTTCTGACCCTGAACGCCCCTTTTCTCCAGAATTATATATATTTTTTTTTTGCCAACACTTCCATGTTTTTGTTTTGTGTACGTGGTTTTTTTTTCTACGTTGTTCTTTTATTATTTGTTTTTAAAATTTCCACCTTTTGATAACAAGGTAATTAAATCTATAAAGAAGGGCGGCGAGGGGGGAGTGGCTCCATTTAATGCCCATCCAGCGCGCCCTTTGATTTTTGTCTTTTCAATCAATCAACGTCTTTGATTCCACCGCGTGCAGGTGTGGCTTTGATTGCAAGGCGAGTGTTTTTTTTTTTATTTTCTCTTTTTCTATTTTTATTTTTCGTAAGTATCCGTGAGGTGTCGTCTCACTCACACATCCATCTTTGATGCCACTTGAACCTCAAGACAGGTGTCCTGCTTGTAATTATCTGCACTTTCATACATTCTGGGATTCTTACCTCCTGTAGACGTGTTCATTTACTTGGAGAGGTTCACGGAAGGGGAGTTAATTTCTGGACAAAATCTTATTCATTGGCTGTAACTTACCTGTAACTTACCTTTAATTAGCGTCGACCCAGACAATATTAACCAGATATCAAGAAATGCAGATTCAAAATTTTTTTATGCTAAATCATTATAAATATATTTTGTTCTATTTCAGTGGATATCCCTTAGGCAATTACATTATTAGAGTTGATTAAGTTATTAAATTTGTTTAGAACTGAAGGTTTGTGTAAAATATTTTCCTGTATCTTATGACAGATATCTACATTATTCGCTAACAAAGATTAATTGTACGGTACGGTTTAGAATAATCGAATACTTTGTATCCTCTCCGTGGAGAATTTGCATAAAAATGCGATTCCGAAATCACGATTTTATTTGGATTCCTTTTTGATCTATTTTTTTTTCTGGCTGGTTTCAGAGGTGTGGGGGTGGGGAGACCGTGTTCGTTTATTTCGTTACGATTCTGATTGCGCCCTCTAATTTATGACTGGTGTTTATGTAAGAGATTCTGTTCCACTAAATAAAAGAGAAATAAGGACGAAGTAATCGAAGTGAAAACACCATATCAGCTGAACGCTGTATGACGATATAAAGACTTAATGTAGTAGAATCGATTACAGCTTGGGGATTTCCAAAAAAAATTGGTGGCTCCATTTGATACGTGGGTTGTTCTGATGCACATTTGCATGGCGGGTAAAAAAATGCTTTGTGTGATGCACCAGGAAACAGCAGGAGTGACCTGGATGGTGGATGGATGGAGTTAAGGGTTGCGGGTCAGGATCGTGTCAAGATGATATGCATATTTATAGTTTTGCTCAGCGAAACAAAGAATACAGTCTGTGGAGGCAATTGTGGTACCAAACAATATTTCCGGTCCGAATGAGACGTTTATCTCTGTAGCGAACAACTAACTTCTTACGGGGCAGTGTTTGTCCATTCCCAGCATAGACGAGGGTACATTGGCCATGGAGGCACAACAGAGGCTACGGGAAATGTGCAGAACTATGGGCTCAGACCTTTTACCAACGCGAAACCTAGTTACCAAATGTTGAGGATCCCAGACGGGCCCTCAGATGTTGAGGATCCCAGACGAGCCCCCAGATGTTGAGGTCCCCTTTGAGGGTATCCTTGGCTTGTTGCTAAGAGTATGAGGGCTGACTCAATGATGACTCGTATTTATATTTGTGTTTCTGCCACACACAGTCTCGCCAACAATTAGACGTATAACAAGTGATGAATAATCAATTCCACAAGCGTGTGTACAACACTAAGATCTGTTTATTATACAAAGGCACCAGTCCGTAATAGGGATCTGGTGACTTGTCAAAAGCAAAGATACTTCAAACTGCAGCAAATAATCCAATATAAAATGAATGATGGGAACAAATGCGTTATCGCTAGTTAATTCTCTCTCTCTCTCTGTCTCTCTCTCTCTGTCTCTCTCTCTCACTCAGAGACACAAAAATCGACTCGGTCACTACTCAGACCCTCCGTCGAATGCTATTCACTAATCGACCCTCTCACTCGAGAGCCCACCGTCGAATGCCCGCAAATCTATATTTCATTCTTCATATCCCTTTCTCCCACGTGACCCTTAGCCAATCAAATATAATATAGGTTTCTTTCAAACTTTCAAATTAGGGGGTGGAGCCTAGATGAGGAGGGGGGGGAGAAATACGTCGTATAGACAAAGACCTTAGTAACTGGACATCGAGCGGGTCGCTGTCCCTTTGAAGAAGCCGACCGGAGAATAGTCCGGTGGTCAGAGAATATTTCCCCTGGAATGTAACGTGTTTCTGTTACCTCCCTGCCTCGTACACCTGGCTGATGACGCAATTAACGGGGGTGGGTTAAAAGGGGGGAAACTGGAGCACGGGAACGTATATTACTATACATGGTATAATATACACCTTAACGTTAGTAATATTATTAAGTTAAGGGTTGGAGTAAGGGGATAGTTTCGACATATTAGTCACAACCCGTGACACCAAACAATATTTGAAATACACATAGCTACCAAACAGTCTATGATATATTCCTATTGTGTGTGACACAATACGTCCAAACATTATGTGATACATTCCTATTGTGTGTGGCACAATACGTCCAAACATTATGTGATACATTCCTATTGTGTGTGACACATTGCTAGCAAACAGTCTATGATATATTCCTATTGTGTGTGACACAATACGTCCAAACATTACGTGATACATTCCTATGATGGATACCACCAAGCCACTAAACAATGTGTGCAATATTTCTATTGTGGGTTGTACGGATATGGAATCTGTTTAAGTCTGATACATCTCAGACTTATATTTTCTCTCAACTCCCTAATCTCAATACTCTGACACTGTGAGAGACATTACAGTCTGTTAATATTAAACACCAACAATAATTTTAAAAAAAAAAGTTAATAATTAGATAATTTCTATGTCCCAACTTTTAAGTTTATCTTTTATGTTTAAAAATAACACTCCATTTTGTCTGTGTAGCTCATTTCGTCTCCACCAGGTCACTCTGATGGCGGCGTGAATTACAATCATAAATGGTCAAGGGGTTTGTGTGAGGGATTGGGGAAAGGGGGAAATGGGGGGAAAGGGGGGGGCTAAACTCATTTTGTAGAGGGGAGAGAACTTGTATGATTGATGATGAGAGAATGTCTCGTCACTATGTTCACGTTGTCAGCATTCATTAACATGAACATAACGCGTACCCTGGACATTGTGTGGGGGGAAAAACAGGCTAATCAAGGGAAGGCACTGAGACAATTACGGCGCCATTTCCGTGCTCTTGAGTGACCAATCGGGTAAAATTACAGATTTACTTCCGGTCCTCTTGACAAGACAATAAGACCTGAGTGAGTGATTGTGTTCAGAAGTTGTTTTTTTTTAAAAAATTGTGTTTGCTTTTATTTTAATTTGATTTGTATCTATTTATTAATCAATAAAGACAATACAGATAAAAATAATGTGTACTTTCGAAATCTATTTATAAATCGAGTCAAACAAAAAGTAGTGTGCATTCTCTAAGTCTTGGCTGTATTTCTTTTAAATAAGTTATTTTAATTAATAAGACCTGTCCAACTCTTGATGTGGTTAGGTTAATTATAAAGAGAGCAGTTTTACTGGAAGACAGCTCAAGGACAAAAAAAGCGTCCAATTATGTCGGAGTTAATTTAAATGATGACTCAATGCAGTTGAAACTGTAGATCTGAGAGTAGAAAGCATAAACAATCAGCGTAGCTGGGGATGAAAGGTGAGAATGGCTTCTTTGGTCTGGAACATAAAGTCTTGGACAATTACTCTTGGAGTCATGAGAAGCATTCAGAGACAATGACTACTGGAGTCATGAAAAGCATTCAGAGACAATGACTCCTGTAGTCATAAGAAGCATTTAGTGGCCATAAATTTTCAAGACTGAAGCGAGAAGTTTTTGACAATTTCTCAAAGACCAGTAAAAGAAATGAGCTAGATGCAAGAAAAACTTAGATACCGACCCTAGGAATAAAAAAAAATATATACAATTTAGTTTCTCAAATTCCAGAATCTGTAGCTCTCCTTTTGTGAGGGATTTTTTTTTATTTGAAGTACCGATAGCTTGTGTACTTCCAGTCAGTGGCGCCGAGAGCCAACACGGGCTCCAGGGCAGGACATCATTGCAGGCCCCTTAATAAACAATAAGTCGTGAAAAAATTGACATGGTCGGGGCGGCCGGGCCCCCTTACAGATGCGGGCCCCCTGGCAATTACCCCCTGCCCCCCTCTCGGCGTGCCTGCTTCCTAGTACCAATAGTATGCTTACATACAGTACCAATAGCTTTTGTACTTCCAGTACCAATAGTATGTGTACATCCAGTACCAAAATCCTGTGCACAACCAATAGCTTTTGTACTTCCAGATCAAATACTGTCATATATACTTAGTTTAGTCTGATTGCCGTTAATATAGATAGTGTTCAGCTGGTAGTCTATTTCTAGAATATTCTCTCTATCACTCATCTCAACTTCTACTTTCAACTATCTCCCAAGAAATAGATTTGTTCGTTCATCTGTTTATTTTTTTTGGTTTATTTATAAATATCTCCACTATCGTGCCTAAGGTCCTGTTGATTCTGATATTTAAGAACATAAAAATTTACTTTGCGTGGCTCAATATTTTACTTTTTTTCTTCACGTTATTGCATCAACTGTGACAGGACGGGATCATTTCATTTAATGATCATACCTGACCCTACTAGAGCAGTCTAAATATTTACCTGCCCACTGATTGACTTCGTCTTCCCATCCAGGTAGAGTTTTTTTTATATTTTTATATTTCCTTGAGTGACTGCTATCAAATTTTGATACACAATTTCTTCATTTATTTCTGTCAGTCCCTCCGAACTTTTTTCTTCCTGTATTTTATTTTTATTACTTCCCCTTACCATCGTCTCATGTACTCAGTGACTCTTGGGAAAAAAAAAAATTTTTGGTTTTTTAAAGTATGGAGGAGGTAAGGGGGGAAAAAAACCGGAGAGTTCTTAAGCAAACAATTGAATGTTTTTATATGGAAAGTGCAGAATGAAGTTGTTGAAAGTGACACGAGGAGTAACTCCAGTGCCACTTTCAGTCTTCAGGGGAATGGGCCGAAGTAAGTCTGTTTAAAACCAAACCGGATATTCCGGTAGCTCGTCAAGTTGATACTTTCATAAAGCACTTCACTGGGTTCTGTTGCTGCACCGTCTTCTGATGCTATAACTCCTTTTTTAGATAAACCATATCACTCAATAATACAATATCACTCAATAATACAGTATCACTCAATAATACAGTATCACTCAATAATACAGTATCACTCAATAATACAATATCACTCAATAATACAATATCACTCAATAATACAATATCACTAAATAATACAATATCACTCAATAATACAGCATCACTCAATAATACAATATCACTTAATAATACAATATCACTCAATAATTTAATATCACTCAATAATACAATATCACTCAGTACTAAATCATCGATATTGAAAATGGCTTTTTCATAGCATAAGCCAGTTTTTTTTTTACCACATTGACGATTTGATCATTAAGGTAAAGAAAACAAACTTTTTCTAGTAAGAATAATACATGTTAGTGAAGAGTAGTGAGAGATAGTGAATGTTTATCTTTCATTTCCCAGTTGCGGCCCCTACATAGTGACAGGGGGAATAACTTACCAGATGGGAGATCACTTCTTTCATAATTATTTTTTTTAACTAGAAAACCTGGAAACGTTGAATTTATTTTTTTATCAATCTTACTTATAAACCTAATAAACAGTTGACTAAATATAGACATCAATATCTTGAGTAAACAGTTGACTAAATATAGACATCAATATCTTGAGTAAACAGTTGACTAAATATAGACATCATTATCTTGAGTAAACAGTTGACTTAATATAGACATCAATATCTTGAGTAAACAGTTGACTAAATATAGACATCAATATCTTGAGTAAACAGTTGACTAAATATAGACATTAATATCTTCAGTAAACAGTTGACTAAATATAGACATCAATATCTTGAGTAAACAGTTGACTAAATATAGACATCAATATCTTCAGTAAACAGTTGACTAAATATAGACATCAATATCTTGAGTAAACAGTTGACTAAATATAGACATCAATATCCTCAGTAAACAGTTGACTAAATATAGACATCAATATCTTGAGTAAACAGTTGACTAAATATAGACATCAATATCTTGAGTAAACAGTTGACTAAATATAGACATTAATATCTTCAGTAAACAGTTGACTAAATATAGACATTAATATCTTCAGTAAACAGTTGACTAAATATAGACATTAATATCTTCAGTAACTCTTAGAAAATAAATTAATAATAATAAATTTAGTTCCGTGCTATTGGATAAATTTAAATGGACTTTTGAGCTGCACTTGCTGCTTTGGCTTCGGGACTGAGAAACTGCTGTCATTTCACTGTATTTTAAAAAAATCGTGTTGATATTATAAAATGTTCTTTCCTAGAACATACATCAAACCATTAACGACCATGTCTTCACATTTTCTACTACAGGCTACATTCTTATGGTACCAAAAAGTATAATTAGTCACTTGTTATAACTCTTGAGGGCTTAAACCGGCAGGCAGCGACAGAGCTACCGTCAGCTGATGGTCAGACGCTGACCATATGCAATAACTGGGGCCCTCTCTAGCCACACACCCACAAAAAGCCAACAGATTGCACCACTTGCACTGAATGTATTACTAAGCATCACAGTTCCTACTTTCAGACTAAGTCCATATTCCCCAAGCAAAGTAAGTCAGAGTACCAGACAGGCGCATTTTTAAAAATGTATAACTGAAGCAGAAATGATCGTAGTTTATTATAAGTTTAAACTATATATATATATATACATATATATATATATATGTATAAATGGTATAAACACACACACACACACACACACACACATATATATATATATATATATATATATATATATATATATATATATAGTCGATTCCGCTTAATTGGGACACATCGGAACCGAGGCTTTTTGTCCCAATTAAGCGGCTGTCGCAATTAAACATACACATTTACTATTGGCTTCTTGGTTTGGTTTCTTTGAGATTTGTCCCAAATAAGCGGCTGTCCCAATTAAGCGGTGTCCCAATTAAGCGGAATCCATTTCATTTTAAAAGTTGTAGCACCTATATTTCAGAACATCATTTTCATCAACGAACCCAGTGAAGTTTTATGTACATGAGGCTATTTTGAAAGACTATTAAATATTCTAGACACCTCCATGTACTAACAGGAAACTACCAATATTGTTGTTCTATAGGACCGACGTATTGGGGATATATATATACAGTCAACGAATGGTTTAAACTAACAGTCTTGTCAAATAGATCCAAATTCTTTTTTTTTTTTATTTTACAAATTCAGAAACTCGAGAAATCCCGTTAATTAATTGTTTTCCCATGTGGCCACGTGGTATATTATTTCTGGCCAATGGTATAATATTTCTGGTCTCACTCTGGTGTTAGATATTTCATATTTAATTCTTTAAAAAAATATTGAATTTTTGACAGTTACCCACATTCCCTTTCCTTATCTCCATTTCCTCCTTTCAAGAATGGGATAAACCCTCGCTGATTGGCTGAATCTGAACTAAAAAGAAATATTGTAAAAAAAAAATGTTGTCCCTCACTAACATAACCTCCAACCCACCTCCCCCTTCCCTCTACCCTCAGATGTTTCGTTACGATTTTTCCCCTCCGTTTAATAATTAGAATCTTCGAATGGGTTGTGTGTGTGGGGGGGGGGGCAGATATTTTAAAAAAAATCAGTCTCGATGTTCTAAATCTGACTGAATCTGACCAAAATTATAAGAGATATAGAAAATATTTTTAGAGAAGTCCCAGTTGTGGGATGTAGCTGGTCCCAGCTGTGGGATGTAGCGGGATAGCTGGTCTCAGCTGTGGGATGTAGATGCGATTAGCTTGTGTTTCTATGCCAGGTCTATAGACATGGTCGGAGTCCTATGAAAAGTATCTCTCTTTTCCTCTGGTATGTCTGTGTGGAATCTCGGGAGACCATCAATTAACCCATACACGCTTTTACTTCTTCTTTACTTTTAAAATAAATATAACTCTTCCTTCCTCTCCCTCCTCCTCCACCCCCTCCCCCCCCCCATCCCGCCCCTTTCCCTTCACCCGATACCTCAATGCTATCGCTGCTAAAATAAAATTTTATCTGTTGAGTTTCCTGCAATGAGGAAAATTGAATACTGAGTTGAAAAAGCGAAGCCATATACATTAGGAGCCATAATATATATATATATATAAGCGATTTGGGCTCGTCGTTAAATCGAAAGTAAAGAATTAATACAACAGTATTCCAGTTTAAAATACAATCATGAAAAAATCGGATCTGCCCGAAACCAAAAAGTAATCTAGCCTACCGACCAAGCCTAATGGGATATGACTCTATGCAAAGGTTTTTGCATGGTACAGCTGGTATACATATATATATAGAAGAATTTCCTGTGGTGTCATATAATTCATTACTGTAAATATTTTTCATTTTAATTTCAAATATTTTTTTAATCTCATCATCGTCTTCTATGTCTATTGTATACCGAGTAACTTTGGACTGTTGGTAGGTTGTTATGTATCAAGGATGTATCTATAGCTTTGCTGGATGAAATCAAACTATTGGTTGCAAACTTAATTTGTAAATCAGTTATTGTTTTGCTTTTTAACAGTTGTATATTATAGGAATACTGGTTGACATACAATATACTAGTCTAAAACCATCGTTTTTTTTTGTTTTGGTTTATTGTCATAAAACTTAAATAAATATCTTTGTCTTCAATTAATTCCGTGTCAGGTTTGTCTGTCGATTTTCAACGTTTTGACTTCTATCTTTGTATTAATTTACATAATTTACATTGTGACTTCTATCTTTGTATTTATTTACATAATTTACATTCTGACTTCTATCTTTGTATTTATTTAGATAATTTACATTGTGACTTCTATCTTTGTATTTATTTAGGTAATTTACATTGTGACTTCTATCTTTGTATTCATTTACATAATTTACATTGTGACTTCTATCTTTGTATTTATTTAGATAATTTACATTGTGACTTCTATCTTTGTATTTATTTACATAATTTACATTGTGACTTCTATCTTTGTATTTATCTAGGTAATTAACATTGTGACTTCTATCTTTGTATTTATTTAGATAATTAACATTATGACTTCTATCTTGGTGTACCTGTACTCTTGTGTTTTTTTTTTCGGAGTGACTCACTTAAATATTTCAAATTTACCTTAAAAATGTATCTAATATTTTTAAAGAAAAAAAGGATATGCTTACGTCCCTTAGGTCAGGGGGTTGTACCGAAGTATTATGGATGCCGATTCACTTAACGATATATCTCCAAAAGTCAAATTCCCATGTGATTTCTGACTGCGATGCATATGATTGATGGGATATATAGGTATGTCAAGAAATGGGTTAGACACTCGAGAATAAAATTTCAAAGATTTGGTTTAGGATGATGAAATTTAGAATAATCTCCTGTATTCCGATATTATTCCAAAATCATGTAAAAGTATCGATGTTTTCGGGTTCTAAATCATGTTCCAGTGTATCGACACATAATTATGTTATTTTATAACATAGTTATTTTTGGTTTTGGACAGATCTGATTGTTGACGATGTATTACAATTTAAAAATGCCATATTATGTAGAAATACAAAAAAAAAAAACAAAAAAAAAAAATTAAATTGAATTATTTCACATTTTAGCCTTTGGATTTCCTGTTTAAAAACCGCATAAACTATTCAAAATTGTAGATTTTTAAAAACATTTATCGAATCGAGACGCTGACAGAAAGCCATTGTGAATTCTTCATTCCTACTTTCAGTCTAACGCAGACGTGAGACCGCTATCATTTACATAGAAATTTATATAAAAGACAAAGATCTCTATATGGATAAAGATAGCCAGCTGAAAATAGCGGGTGATTAATAGTTGAACTGAGCAGGAATCAAGTATATGGATGTAAATACATTTCATTCGCTTACATTTACATTGATCTTACACATGTAAACATATTTCTGCTCTTATTTTTTTTTATGATCCACGTTCCCGCTCACCAGCGAGTCGTATATTGAAACAGCCCCCTCCCACCCCAACCACGCCGTTTGGCCCATTGACATGAAATGACGTCACGGATTTTTTTTTTAAAAGCGAATAAAACATCGTTTACTTCCCCTTCCCTCTCATCCTCGTGATGAATTGCGGCACTTGATTAGCTCCGTTTCGTTTATTTATCCGAGTAGGTTTTTTTTATTTTATTTTATTTTAAACCAAATGTTTGCTTGAAATAAATAATTATGTCTTAGATTTTTGTAAAGAAAGAAAAAAAAATAGATTTGTTGAAAACATGGCGAATAGCTCCAATTGCCGTTGTACCCACGGCCATGTGGTGAATAGACATTAATTCTTTACCATTAAATGTAAGGATTATCATGGGGGATGACCCTAAACATTTATTTTATTATCATCTGTATTTATCTCCCTTGGTTCAAGCGATGTTTTTTATTTAGGTTCTTCGAGAGACAAACAAAGGGATAGAGCATTCAATATCAGTTGTAACTCAGTTATATTTTTGTCTGTTATCGTGA
>JAGDYQ010000206.1:218456-225956 GCA_021962125.1 Bulinus truncatus | reverse complement strand
ATAGTATTGTATAGTATTGTATTGTATTGTATTGTATTGTATTGTATTGTATTGTATTGTATTGTATTGTATAGTATTGTATTGTATTGTATTGTATTGTATTGTATTGTATAGTATTGTATTGTATTGTATTGTATTGTATTGTATTGTATTGTATTGTATTGTATTGTATTGTATTGTATTGTATTGTATTGTATTGTATAGTATTGTATTGTATTGTATTGTATTGTATTGTATTGTATTGTATAGTATTGTATTGTATTGTATTGTATTGTATAGTATTGTATTGTATTGTATTGTATTGTATTGTATAGTATTGTATAGTATTGTATTGTATTGTATTGTATTGTATTGTATTGTATAGTATTGTATTGTATTGTATTGTATTGTATTGTATTGTATTGTATTGTATAGTATTGTATTGTATTGTATTGTATTGTATTGTATTGTATTGTATAGTATTGTATTGTATTGTATTGTATTGTATTGTATTGTATTTGAACAGCCTGTTTCCATTATTGTTATCAATATTCTTCTAACGACATTCTCCTGAGAAAGTAACACATTTCAGCCCCCCCCCCCTGTTGTTTACTGTTATCTCACTTCTATTAAACTCCCATTAGTTGCTGTGTTTTCCCCAATCACGATGTATTGTTTTTGTTGTAGTCTCGTGTGATCCATGTTTTTATCTCAGTTTATGTCTTGCCACACTATCACATCTAATAACAGTTTACTACAGCTGTTTACCCCACTTGGGTTTTTTAGTTCCAGGGGCAGTCACACAAAACTCTGTCATTTGTGGGGGCCTAGACAGAGATTTACACATATTTGGGGTTTGGGGGCCCTCGGTAAAAGGACCTGTCTGTTGTGGCCCTCTGTACACCAGATTTAATAGAAAAAAGTATATTGGAAGGGCCCCCTTTAGGCAGTGACGAGGGTGAGGGGCTGGAAGGTCTCCAAGATTTTGTTGTTTATACCCTGCCAGTGGGGGCTTATTTAGCATTTTGTTATAGAACCACTAGTTTATACCATGACAGTATTGACACTTTATTATCAACGTGAGTAGTTTGTTTACACTATGCGTTTATATCATGACAGAATTGACACTTTATTATCTACGTGAGTAGTTTGTTTACACTATATATTTATACCATAACAGTATTGACACTTTACTATCTACGTGAGAGTAGTTTGTTTGTACTATGTATTTATACCATAACAGTATTGACACTTTATTATCTACGTGAGAGTAGTTTGTTTACACTGTGTACAACTTTCTTCAATGTAAACAAACACATATTGGTTATCAAGACTAACACGTCTGCTTTCCTAATCCGTATAATATTCAACTTATTATGTACCTTTATTTTTTTTTCTCCTGTAAATGAAAACTCGTCCAAGTTCATGTCTGTTTAATTTTAAAATGTTGTCGTTGGTTTTTTTTTAAAAATAAGTCTAAATTGAGGTAATCTCCAGCATCAAGTTGTCTGGGGGAAATCACTTGAGCATCTTACAAACTTTTCTACGTGTTTTCTTGTTTAATTATGGCTGTTAGCTTTAGAGAACACAGCTTGCAGTAACTCTGCATGTAGCCTTCAGACTGTGGTAACGTTACATGTACCTTGACTATCTCAATAACATATCCATACAATAAGTGTCTCTTACCATAGTTACTCAATATTTATAAGTGTCTATAGACTTTGGTGTCTTTGGACTTGAATGGGTGTCTGTGTCTAGTGACTTGCATTGGTGTATGTGTCTGGTGGCTTGAATTGGTGTCTGTGTCAATTGACTTGAATTGGTGTATGTGTCTGGTGGCTTGAATTGGTGTCTGTGTCAATTGACTTGAATTGGTGTCTGTGTCAATTGACTTGAATTGGTGTTCGTGTCTAGTGACTAGAATGGATAGATGAATGAATGGGCGGGTGAGTAAATAGGTAGTTAGATAGATAGATGGAGAAAGAGAAGGCTGCATATGAGTTCTTGTGTTTCCATATATTTCATAAACAACAAAAAAAGAACTAAGTAAAGTAAATTTGACCTTTACCTGAAATTTTCCACAGGAATCATGAGGTCAAAGGTAAACAGTTTATACATCGGTCTGTCCGTCTGTTCGCTAATAGGTAAGTCAGTTCATGTCACTGTTCAGTCCTCACCATCTTTGTTCACACTCTCCATAGGTCATACTTCTGGTCATATAACATCAGTCTCTCCAGCAAGGTCCATTGTGTACCACTCTGAATAAACCCAATATTTTTCAATATTTCAAAACATAATTATACGTGAAGATATTAATTTAAAAAACAGCAACAATTTCCCAAACATATACAGATAGACTCACCGATATCTCGTCAAAATAGACAATACATTAGACATAGTGACAGACAGATAGACAGACCGACAGACAGACAGACAGACAGACCGATAGATAGATAGATAGATAGATAGATAGATAGATAGATATAGATAGATAGATAGATAGATAGATAGATAGATAGATAGATAGATAGATAGATTGATAGATAGATAGATAGATAGATAGATAGATAGATAGATAGATAGATAGATAGATAGATAGATAGATAGATAGATAGATAGATAGATAGATAGATAGATAGATAGATAGATAGATAGATAGATAGATAGATAGATAGATAGATAGATAGATGATAGCATATAAAAAGATAATTCAGAAATACAATTCCAGAAATACATTTCTTTTTTTAATAGACTGGCCAAGAACATTTCTCCTATACAATATCTAAAAGCTCTGAACACAGTTTTTTTTTAAAGACAATATTAAAGTATAAAACATAAGGGACATAATTATAAAGATACATTGAATCCAAATTAAAGGGACATAATTTTATAATGTAAATTTCGTCATTCCACACTATAAGGCGATGAAGACCAAACAGATGAGACCAAACGTTTCAATAGAGAAATATTATACCTGAACATTTTGCTCGGAATAGAATTGGCTGAAACAAAGAATACTTTCATTTGTAATGAAATTGTTCTCATGAGTGGACTATCAGTTTCATTCACAACGGCCTCATCAGCACTGGAACATCGGATCACACCTGACGTTAATTACCTTCATCCACAACGTCACCTCAACCCCCCCCCTCCCATCCCCCACCTACCCCATCTCTACTGAGACGATTTCACAGACATAAAAAAAACCTTCCACCTGTTTTCAGGTTACGTTGACACAGCAGAAGATAATTTGGAAAAGTGGTCACCATTTTGGCTCACGGCGCTGATGTACACAAACACATTTAACACGTGACGGGAAGGACCGAGTTCATTGGTCAATTGGCTCTAGTCGTGTTTCATAACAAATAGCAGTTAGCTAGAACGAATTAAATAGGTCCAGACTTGAACGTTTAAAATTGTTGTAGACTAAAAAAAATAATAACGGATGGTTAATTCAAAAGTTTCGCAAAGTTGCCAACTGGCTCCAGTAGATATATGTCTCGCCCACTGTTCTCTGTAAATATATGTCTTGCCCACTGCTTTATGTAAATATATGTCTTGCCCACTGTTCTCTGTAAATGTATGTCTTGCCCACTGTTCTCTGTAATATATGTTTATAGATCCGTGTAGAGTGCTCGACTGTCGACATTAGAGGTCAAGGTTCGATCTTCGGTCAGAGGCTAAAGGAATTGTTCTAGGTCCTGGTGAAAATTGGTTCAATTACCTCAAATCCACCCATCTTTAAATGGTGGCCTGACTTACGTTGGGAAGGGTAGGGCGTTGTGGTAAATACATAATCCCTCTATATGAAACTGATCAATTCTACACCTCATCAACCCAGATGGCCCTTAAGGATAATGCTACTTTCTTTACTACTTACTTTCTGGTCTCTTTATATCTCTTTGTCGCCCACTGGTTACTGTATATCTCTGTGTCGCCCACTGGTCACTGTATATCTCTGTGTCGCCCACTGGTCCCTGTATGTCTCTGTGTCGCCCACTGGTCACTGTATATCTCTGTGTCGCCCACTGGTCACTGTATATCTCTGTGTCGCCCACTGGTCCCTGTATATCTCTGCGTCGCCCACTGTTCCATGTATATCTCTGCGTCGCCCACTGTTCCCTGTATATCTCTGTGTCGCCCACTGGTCCCTGTATATCTCTGTGTCGCCCACTGGTCCCTGTATATCTCTGTGTCGCCCACTGGTCCCTGTATATCTCTGTGTCGCCCACTGGTCCCTGTATATCTCTGTGTCGCCCACTGGTCACTGTATATCTCTGTGTCGCCCACTGGTCACTGTATATCTCTGTGTCACCCACTGGTCACTGTATATCTCTGTGTCGCCCACTGTTCCATGTATATCTCTGTGTCGCCCACTGGTCACTGTATATCTCTGTGTCGCCCACTGGTCACTGTATATCTCTGTGTCGCCCACTGGTCCCTGTATATCTCTGTGTCGCCCACTGTTCCATGTATATCTCTGCGTCGCCCACTGTTCCCTGTATATCTCTGTGTCGCCCACTGGTCCCTGTATATCTCTGTGTCGCCCACTGGTCCCTGTATATCTCTGTGTCGCCCACTGGTCCCTGTATATCTCTGTGTCGCCCACTGGTCCCTGTATATCTCTGTGTCGCCCACTGGTCACTGTATATCTCTGTGTCGCCCACTGGTCACTGTATATCTCTGTGTCACCCACTGGTCACTGTATATCTCTGTGTCGCCCACTGTTCCATGTATATCTCTGTGTCGCCCACTGGTCACTGTATATCTCTGTGTCGCCCACTGGTCACTGTATATCTCTGTGTCGCCCACTGGTCCCTGTATATCTCTGTGTCGCCCACTGTTCCCTGTATATCTCTGTGTCGCCCACTGGTCCCTGTATATTTCTGCGTCGCCCACTGGTTCATGTATATCTCTGTTTCGCCCACTGGTCCCTGTATATATCTGTGTCGCCCACTGGTCCCTGTATATCTCTGCGTCGCCCACTGGTCCCTGTATATCTCTGCGTCGCCCACTGGTCCCTGTATATATCTGTGTCGCCTACTGGTCCCTGTATATATCTGTGTCGCCCACTGGTCCCTGTATATCTCTGCGTCGCCCACTGGTCCCTGTATACCTATGTTTACCCCTATGAAGCCTGAAACCACTACAGTGATAATACTTAAAAAAGGTCCCTATTTTTTTCTACATCGACATATAACATATGACGTAATCAGAATCGTGGTTACAGTATTACGCCCCCCCTCAGCCCCCCCCCCCTTCATGGTTAAATCACTATCCCGGGGTCCCACGATCAATCCCCCAGAAGAATGAAGTTAACTTCAAGGTGACCCAGATAATTGCCGGGTCAGCCAGTGCAATACGGCCATATTGGTATGTATGGAAGAGGAGGGAGGGGGGTGGGAAGGTTGGTAGCTAGATTCTGGCTTTCGAACCTGGTCTTTAGAATTCCAATATATGACGTAAATCAAAAGGGCCCTACAAGTTCCACACAAGAATTCTTCAGAACATCTCCGTAACATTTGTCTGACTACGTCTTTCAGTCTTTATTTTATTTTACTTTATTTCGACTTGTCAGTAAAATGATGAACTGGTGAAATATTGTCTGTTAAACTTTATGGTTGACTGACTCACCTGGAAGCAGTCAAGCGTTGAGACCAATAAGTATGACAAGAGCAGGTCACGACTCTTAAAATCTCATCTCTCGTGGCATCACAATGTGTGATGGATGAACCAGCAACTCTCAGTCTACCGTGCCTCCAGTCACGTGATAGGAACATCTTGTTCAGCAATTATTCAATCCAGAGTCTTTTCATCGATGACGTTTGTACCTACATCATCACTTTCAGTTTCCTTCTATTTGTCTTATTCCTAAGAATAGAGTCGAAGACTTTGTGTTTGATCCATTTGAAAAACCCCCAACGTATTTCCTGTGTTTATCTTACTCGGGTCATCCTCGTCTAGAACAAATGTCAAGTTTCGCCTCGTTGACGAAAAGTTTCTGAAACTGTCTGACAGGGGCTAAATATGTTTTCATCATTTATTACACATTTTGTTGTTGTTTTATTTTGTGTACAAAAATGAGGATAGGATTTTAAAATTTAGAGAACGTCGTAAGAAAATATACGTGTAACTTACAAGCAACGTTATTTAGATTTACAGATTCCATATATAACTTAGGTTATAGCCAGGCCCACCGACAGAAATTTCGGGCCCCTGGGCACGGCTGTCTCGGCCCCCCCCCGTGCTGATAATAATATTTTCAAAAGTTGATTGGCCAGCTCATTCCGGGCCCCTAAAACTCGCCGGGCCCCTGGGCATTTGCCTCCCCTGCCCCCCCCCCCCCGCTCGGCGAGTCTGGTTACAGCTATTACAAATACTGATAGTCTAAGATATCAAACTGGATTTATGGAAAAGAGGTCTGTAAAGAAGAAAGAGCAGAAAATAAATTTTAATAAACCAGGTTGAAATGGTTAACTTCAACATTTTGTTCATATATTTGATTTGCAAAGCCGGAGATAGCTTTTTTGACGCCTCTTACCAATCTGAAAAGTACAAAAACATCTAACATCGTTCTTTCGGCGCGCCTTCTTAGATCGGAGCCGCACAACCCGCAGTACTCATCCTACGTCACTGGTCGAGACTATATAAACAGTGAGTGATTAACTAAGTTCGGTCAGTCTAGTCCACTACACAATCCACTCCAGAGAACTGCTAGAACTGTCATCAAACTTCTCCTGAACAATGATATATTTTTTTTATTGTCTCGTGGTCGTCAACGCAATGTAGTCTGCTCCCATGACATATGTCATCCAACTTGACATGTCATCATATTGATCTGACCCGGAAGTGTACAGTTACTATGTGGAACGCCCACTTTTTATTTTCTAATGGCGTGGACCGCGCGCCGTCAATCAAAGCACGCGCCAGAGAATGGAAGCACGCGGATACATAATTACAGCAGCAGACGTTGTTTTGAAAAGATGTCTTGGTCACTTTGAGTATTTCCGAGTAGTGTTGTAAAAACATTCTCCCCTACCATCGCGGTGACCAGTACTTAGAGTACTTTGATACCTGGAGACTTCCATTAGACATTCCTGTACACAAGAAGTCATGTGAAACAACTAGTGATTGTTGGAACTAGAGGTTGTTGGAACTGGAGGTTGTTGGAACTAGAGGTTGTTGGAACTGGAGGTTGTTGGAACTAGAGGTTGTTGGATCTTGAGGTTGTTGGAAATAGAGGTCGTTGGAACTAGAGGTTGTTGGATCATGAGGTTGCTGGATCTTGAGGTTGTTGGAACTAGAGTTTGTTGGAACTAGAAGTTGTTGGAACTAGAGGTTGTTGGATCTTGAGGTTGTTGGAACTAGAGTTTGTTGGAACTAGAAGTTGTTGGAACTAGAGGTTGTTGGATCATGAGGTTGTTGAATATAGAGGTCGTTGGAACTAGAGGTTGTTGGAACTAGAGGTTGTTGGAACTAGAGGTTGTTGGTGTTACTGAACGGTGATTGATGTTACATTTG
>JAGDYQ010000206.1:192107-217956 GCA_021962125.1 Bulinus truncatus | reverse complement strand
TAGCGCATTTTATTGTTATTAAATTAATTTCAATTGGTGCAGAAATGAACAAAAGTTAATAAAAATGTAACATATTTCTCTGAAAAGTTGTTCATAGATTTAGAAAAAAAAATTATATCTGAATCCATTCCTCGTACACAGGAAGATGTAATTCCTTCAGTTATGTTTATTTCTGTTGACCAAAGATGAATAAATTAATCCTATAATGTAGGATTACTTAGGTAAATAAAATGAAGGAATTAGTGTCATATAGTTTTTTTTTTTAAAACTTGGTCGTTTGAAGTTTATTTTTATTTAAAAAAAAATGCTTTCATCAAATGAAATAAATTCAGATAAAAAAAATATGGGTGTATTTCCGCCTCGACCTGCCACGTTGAATTCACCTCATGTCTGGGGCTGAGACTTGAATTTTTAATTACCTTCACTAGAAGAAGAATCTAAGATTCATAGTAATACCACAGGTAATAAGTTCATATTTTATAGTTCACCTTTATGTCGGTTTCACAGGGGATAGAAAGAAGATGAGAAATGTACAGAGTAAAGAAGGACAGAGAGCAGAGAGAGAGAGAGGGAGAGAGGGGATGGAGAGGCATTATAGATGCTTGAACAGGAGAGCTTATAAAAATATAGTAATAGGAAC
The DNA here is from genome assembly GCA_021962125.1 of Bulinus truncatus. Taxonomy (NCBI): domain Eukaryota; kingdom Metazoa; phylum Mollusca; class Gastropoda; family Planorbidae; genus Bulinus; species Bulinus truncatus. Next base: position 217,316 of record JAGDYQ010000206.1, on the reverse strand, counting down.
ATATGCACAGAGAATGAGAGAGAGAGAGACAGAGAGAGGGGGGGTGGAATGTAAAGAGACGGTGTGAAAATGGCTCACAAAGGAGGTTATTATTAGTGACCACGTGACTGTAATGTGATCTACGCATGTAGATCTTTGAAACAAACGTCAGCTGATGAATTGTACAGTTTCGTGGTAGGACGCACTGGATACTACAGTGTGAGAAAGTGACACAGGTGGAAAGGAGCTCATAATCGGACATGACGCCATCCAGTGTCACGTGATGCCTTTCAGTGCCACGTGACGTCCTCCAGTGTCACATGACGCCATCCAGTGTCACTTGACGCCCTCCAGAGTCACATGACGCCCTCCAGTGTCACATGACGCCCTCCAGTGTCACATGACGCCCTCCAGTGTCACATGACGCCCTCCAGTGTCACATGACGCCATCCAGTGTCACAGCACATAGGCCAGGTGGAGATGATATATCACAGACGAGGTGTCAAAATGTTGACAGTACTAACGGACACTGACAGTACAAATGGTCAGTGGTAGTTGTGGGGCCTGGTCACCAAGGTGCATAGTGCGGGTGCTAGTTCCAGAACTAACAATAAAACAAAACCTACCTGTTGCTTTGATCAAGAAAATGTAGCACATAGATGTTCCAGAAGTAGTTGGTGATTAGTTAAAAGCTTAACAGGTAGTTAGATAGGTAACTATGCAGGTTGTTTTGATGACATATAGATAGATAGATAGATAGATAGATAGATAGATAGATAGATAGATAGATAGATAGATAGATAGATAGATAGATAGATAGATAGATAGATAGATAGATACTGCACATTGAGTTTAAATGAGATAAAACATTGTTCAAACTTATATTATAACAGGAACAACCAAAAGGTATTAATATATTCCTATCATCGATTTGCAACGTAAAAATTGATATTTTTCAAACATCAGCTATAAACTTAAAAAAAAATAAAACGTCCACAATAATAATAACCCCACCATTAATAACCCCACCATTAATAAATCCACCATTAATAACCCCACCATTAATAAATCCACCATTAATAAATCCACCACTAATAAATCCACCATTAATAAATACACCATTAATAAATCCACCATTAATAACCCCACTTTTTAAAAAAAAATCCCACCATTAATACATACGTTTTAAAAGCCAATAATGTCAATTTTTGTTTTTATTTGTTTTGTTTTTTTTAGTGAATGCGTTGCAAGTATTTTTTTTTATAAAACAAATTTATTTTGTTCAATTTTCCACCTGAAGTGAACAACTTCACTAGCCACTTCTCATCACTGGCTTGATGTACCTTCAACCTTACCCCGGTGCAGTAACATTTCCCTTCTAGTACCTGAGGCTTCACTTTGTAATGACACATTCAAGAGACTGTTGGTTTGAATAATGTAAAACGATAGCTGCTGGTAGTCCAAGTGCACAGGAGAAGGTGAGTTGAGGGGAAGGGTAGGAGTGGGAGGGGGTCACGTTCCTGCTGACACCAGAGGGGTGGGGGAGTGGGGCGTTGAGACCGTTCCCTGCAAGACTAATGGCGTTTCTCATAATTTCTCTTGAGTCTCAAGTCGAGAGTTGCAGATAAACAATACTCTGTGCCCAGTAGAGCAACATGGGGCGTCGTACGTGGGGTAGCAGGGGCGTATGGGGCGTGTCTGTGTGCGAGAGATTAGTGTGCTGCCCAGTAGAACATCATAACAGTTGGAAGAGAGGGCAATGAAATCAGTCGATCGGCAACACAACACCAACACAACACAACAGCACTACCTGGGTGGTGAAACTGTTCACTACTTCACACATTTACTCCATCCATACCAACATGATCTTGTTACCAACATCAATGTCCATTTTTTTTTATATTTCATTTTTTTTTATAAATCAGTTGAAAAAGAAATGGATTTAACTGTTCAAAAGAAATTTGACAAGAGAAATCCAACATCCAAATTTTGTTATTCTTTGATTTCTTTTTCATCCGTTACATAAATAAATTCTTTTCTTGGCTTCACATTTAGAAAAAAATAATCAACAAAACAGACAATCCTACAGTAAGCATGTGGAGACAATCATACAGTAAGCATGGGGAGACAATCCTACAGTAAGCATGTCGAGACAATCATACAGTAAGATGTGGAGACAAACCTACAGTAAGCATGTCGAGACAACCATACAGTAAGATGTGGAGTCAAACCTACAGTAAGCATGTGGAGCCAATCATACAGTAAGCATGTGGAGACAAACCTACAGTAAGATGTGGAGATAATCATACAGTAAGAATTTAGAGACTGGTAAAATAATTATGGTAACATTCAAAATGAAATGTTGATTGACTTTTTGGTAGGTTTTATGCTTTGTACATATCGTTATATTATTATACATGTATATTATTGTGTATACAGTCAAACATGGAAGATATTATCAAATATAACGTCTGACAAATCTATATAAATAATAGCGATTCTGGTTCTGCTTTAAATCGAAAGTAAAGAATTAATACAACAGTATTCCAGTTTAAAATATAATCATAAAAAAATCGGATCTGCCCGAAACCAAAAATAACCTAGCCTACCGATCAAGCCTAACGGGTTATAACTCTATGCATAGGTTTTGCAGGGTACAGCTAGTATACATATAATTGCATTATTCTAATAGAAGCACATCTTGTACATTTTGGTGTAGCGCTGAAAGAAAACTTGCTAGTGAACAGATGATTGAATGTGTAGCATGAAACAAACTATGAGAAATACATAATGGCGTGTTGACAGATGAGCTGATAGATTTAGATAGCTAGATAGACAGGCAGATAGAAAGATAGATAGAATGATAGACAGACAGACGGGCAGACGTACAGACGGGCCAACAGATTGATAGATAGTCAGACAGACAAACAGATAGATAGATAGATAGATAGATAGATAGATAGATAGATAGATAGATAGATAGATAGATAGATAGATAGATAGATTCCATCGATCCCTGTGAAGTCAATCTGTGAAACGCGCTGACAATGAGTAACGCTCCAATGTTCATCTGTGATGTCTACAGCAGTGTTGCTACTCCTTGGGTTTTTTCACAAGATCTTGGGTTTTCGGACTCTAACTTGGGAAATGGTGTTTTCGGCTGTAAATCTTGGGGTTTTTTTTTGTTTTGTTTTTTTCTCTATTGTACAAGTGCCCCCCCCCTTATCTGGGTCATTTTTGGTGGGAAAAGGGTGAAAAACTGAACGTAGGGCCTAGAAACATCCCGACCGGTAAATTGACACCAATAGGTGTGAGGCGACAGGCGAGGGTAGAGAGAAAAAGTGTTGCGGAATGTACTTGGGGACTCACGGGGTTTGAGTTTTCCCGAAAGTATCGCATGTCCTGTGTTTAGTCTCTTCTCAATAACACAATAGTGTCACATAAAGCTGTCCCAGACCGGGTTGGAGGTTGGTTGGGCTTGTCGTAATTATCTTTTACAAATCACTCATGTCCAGACTGGGGTTAAACAGTTTTTATATCAGCTGTACGATTTTTTTTAAGTTGAGAAAACTTGGACTTTAGCTGTAGATAGTTGAGCCATAATATACAAACACATTAAATCAGTGGCACAACCAGGGGGGGGGGGGGTGCAGGCCAAATCATCAATACATAATTTACGTTATAAAGTAACAAAAAAGACTGTCAAACTGTCAAACTGTCAAACTGTCAAACTGTCAAACTGTCTTTTTTCATAATGTGAGCCCCCCCCCCCAGCATTTTTTGCTGGTTGTGCCACTGCATTAAATTAAAAAAAAAATTTTTAGAATTCGCAATATTTTTTTAATTAGTTTCAAAAACCAAAAAAAAAAATAAATAATTTTTTTTTTAGATAAAAAACAACACACAATTCAATTACATTATACTGCTTTTATGTTACCTTTTTTTTTTATGAACAACAATGGGGGAAAAATGACCTTGGGTTTTCTTGGGTTTCTTTAAGGGTCCCAACTTGGGTTTTTCATATTTTTAGAGTGGCAACACTGGTCTACAGTAGCCAGTTGAATTAACTCCCACCGTCCGCCAGTAACTTCTGTACTTCAACTCATGAATTTGGTTCAACTCGTTTAACTTTCTATCTCAGTTATCTCATTGGATCTTACTTTCAGTGTATGTGTCTGTGTGTGTGTGTTGTGTGTGTGTGTGTGTGTGTCTGCTCATCTCACACTCTGCGTGTCTGGTGGTAGATGCGATGGTTGAACTCAACATTTTGTTTACTTCAGTGACTTCCATGCTTGTCTGTCCGTGAGCGCCTTCCCTCCACCACCCATCAGCCCCCTATAAACAAAATTAATTCTACACTATCAGTCACCAGGCACCGTTGAATTAATTCTCCATAATTTTGTTATTTTACTCAGTTGATCCAACGAAGCGATATCAGTACTCACTCGAACATTAGAAATGTTTATATACGTCAATGTATTAGGCCAGAACATTAAAGGCGATTTTATACAGTCATTGTATTAGGCCAGAACATTATAGGCGATCTTATACAGTCATCTATTAGGCCAGAACATTATAGGCGATTTTATACAGTCATCTATTAGGCCAGAACATTATAGACGATTTTATACAGTCATGTATTAGGCCAGAACATTATAGACGATTTTATACAGTCATGTATTAGGCCAGAACATTATAGGCGATTGGATCAATATTTCATAACAGGTTTTATCGGGCCATTATAGAATGCCATAGGAATGTTGTACATAAATGTTGTACAGGAATGGTGTACAGGAATCTTGTACACTTCCTTCTACCCTATGAGCTGGTACTGATCTGTATAGATGTATACTAGTTATATGTATTTCAGGTTTGTTGAAATCCAAATGATGTTGACATATATATGTATTGTTGATATACAATACTAGGAAACGAAGTAGACATATGGATGTATTGTTGATATACAACAGTAGACAATGAAGTGGACGTATGGATGCATTGTTGATATACAATACTAGGCAACGAAGTGGACGTATGGATGCATTGTTGATATACAACACTAGACAATGAAGTGTCGTCATCTACATGAACATATTAATACCGAGAATGTACCCAGATGATACAACTATGACGGAATGATTGTGTTAATGACGGAGTATCTGTGAAATGAAGGGGGGGGGGGGTGCTACAGGATATCGGTCGACAAGATATGACAGGAAAATGTTGGCTTCCTACTTTCTCTTCTCACCTGGGGAGTAGGGGGGGGGTAGATTTAGATGACTGAAACACATGCAGAACATCTCCCTTCGACTGGAAAAGTTATTTTAGGTGAAGTGGCAGGGGAGAGAAATATAGAGGATTACACGAAGGATACAAAAGGGAGGTAAATAGATTTGAAAAGAAGAAAAGAAGAATGTATGTGTGAGGGTATACGTACGTGTATATTTGTGTGGGTATATTTGTCTTTCGGTCTCTACACGTGCATGCATTTTGAATATTGTGACGTCACTTCCTGTGCGTGAGGTACATCTGTTGTCTCGTGCGGTGTAGGTGTTTCATTGTGCTGGTTTTACATTGCAAACATGTAACGATCCATGAGGTGGGGGGAGGGGTGGGGGCTATGAGCCAACCCGTGGTTCCATCTGTGACACGGCCCACACAATAACACAGACACTGTGCTTCATTATCATAGACACAAACACAAAGACACGTATAAACACGGTCACACACATTTAATCAGACAGACACACATAAACACAGTCACACACATAAACACAAACACATAAACACTGACCCTCCCGTGGCTGAAATTACGTTCAATAGTTTTTGGATGAAATCGTTGTGTGCACAACACACTCTCCTTCTTACTAATTAAATAACGTGCGCATGAACATACCACTGGTCATTGCAGTGGGGGGGGGGGTAGTGATGGAGAGGGCGGTCCAACATCCAAGGCCGGCACCTGCCGTACTTAGGTAGTAGTAGTAGTAGTAGTTGTTGTTGTAGTAGTTGTTGTTGTACTAGTAGTAATAGTTGTTGTTGTTGTTATTGTTGTTGTTGTTGTAGAACTAGTAGTAGTAGTTGTTGTTGTTGTTGTAGTAGTAGTAGTAGTTGTTGTTGTTGTAGTTGTAGTAGTAGTTGTTGTTGTAGTAGTAGTTGTTGTTGTTGTAGTAGTTGTTGTTGTTGTAGTAGTAGTAGTAGTAGTAGTAGTTGTTGTAGTTGTAGTTGTAGTAGTAGTAGTAGTTGTTGTTGTTGTTGTAGTAGTAGTTGTTGTTGTTGTTGTTGTTGTAGTAGTAGTAGTAGTAGTAGTAGTAGTAGTAGTAGTTGTTGTTGTTGTTGTAGTTGTAGTAGTGGTAGTAGTAGTAGTTGTTGTTGTTGTTGTAGTTGATGTTGTAGTATTATTATTAGTAGTAGTAGTTGTTGTAGTAGTATTAGTAGTAGTAGTAGTTGTTATTGTTGTAGTTGTAGTAGTAGTTGTTGTTGTATTAGTAGTTGTTGTTGTAGTTGTAGTTGTAGTAGAAGTTGTTTTGTTGGTGTAGTTGTTGTTGTTGTAGTTGTTGTTGTTATTTTGGTTGTTGTTGTAGTAGTAGTAATTGTTGTTGTTGCTGTTGTTGTTGTAGTAGTAGTAATTGTTGTTGTTGCTGTTGTTGTTGTAGAAGTAGTTATTGTTGTTGTTGCTGTTGTTGTTGTAGTAGTAGTAATTGTTGTTGTTGCTGTTGTTGTTGTAGTAGTAGTAATTGTTGTTGTTTCTGTTGTTGTTGTAGTAGTAGTAATTGCTGTTGTTGCTGTTGTTGTAGTTGTTTTTGTTGTAGTTGTTGTTGTTTATTGACCATTACAAAACTATTTCAAACACAGTGGCGCTAAGAAACAAATTGTTTTCTCTTAACCCAAGTAACTTCGCTCAATAAAAAAGATTGTCTGTAATCGTCAATAATTCAATACAGAACTGCATTGAAATAGTTCTGTAATCGTCAATAATTCAATACAGAACTGCATTGAAATAGTTCAGTAATCGTCAATAATTCAATACAGAACTGCATTGAAATAGTTCTGTAATCGTCAATAATTCAATACAGAACTGCATTGAAATAGTTCTGTAATCGTCAATAATTCAATACAGAACAACATTGAAATAGTTCTGTAATCGTTAAATAAAAACAACTAATAAAGTTTTAATTCGTTTTCTGTAAGCAAATATTTTGTTTATTCATGACATCAGCAGACGTTGCACGGCGGAAGCTCAAAAGTTTCAGACATTTCAAGGTCATGTGTCACAAGTCTTCTTTCAACTTGAATTTCCGGTTCGTTTTTTTTTCTCTGCAGTTCTTTTTCCTTTCTCAAAATGTTTACGTTAATTGAAGTTTCCTATGTGGTCTGTGTGAGAATGACATGTCACGATATAACTGTACATCATCACAGACTAGACAGTATGAAGTCTGTTTCAGAATGACATGTCATGTTATTACTGTACGTCACCACAGACTAGACAGTATGAAACCTTTGTGAGAATTGCATGTCATATAATAACTGTACGCCATCACGGACTAGACAGTACCACAAAATATATAAGAATGGATCAGTGTGTATAAAACACATTAACAACCTTCACGATGAACTCAGTTCACTACTCACCATAATAGCGTGTGGTACTCTTAAACAGGCGACATGTAATGACGTCATCAAAACAAGCTGATTGGTCTTTGTTCGATGACGTAACACGGATGAACGCACGTGAGACAAGCAGAGACAGGTCAGAGACAACGTCATAGAATAAAGGTTTGATTTATTGCATTGAAATTTGATCTTTTGGATTTGGTCACATACTAAACAGACTAGATCAGTGGTGGCGCACCTTTTTGGGGCCGGGTGCCCAAAATTCAACACAAAAAAAAAAAAAACACTTACTTATAGCACAGTGCCAACACTGTGAAGTCATATTTTAGTCGCGTGTCGACTGATGAATCTCTGCGTGCAGACTGTGGCAAGCGTGCCATAGGTTCGCCACCCACTGAATATGTGCGTATAACAGGACTTCCGCCAACTTGACTTGGACCCCCCCCCCCCCGACGATATTCACCGACAGAAGGGGGGGGCTCTTTGATCACACACACCCACACACACGCATACACAATCACCATATTATGTTTGTATTCCCTTGGCATGACCCCTAGATGTGTTAGGGACACCAAACCAAAAGTATCTAAGGGGGGGGTCGCTACTTATAAGAGTTAATACTTGAAGGGACCCTTGTTTGATGTACTTCCGGTTCATAAGAACAACCCTGTGCATAAAATACTAGGTTAATATAGATTATTACAGCAGATCGATGAACTTAATATCGATGGGTGGGGGGTCCTTGAAAGGCAGAGCCCCTGGGATGTATGTGTTCGGGCAGCCCCGTGTACTGCATAATTTTGTTATCTACGGGACAAGAGATTAAGTTTAATTGTTTTACATATCAACGCACATCTGATGCTAAATAATGTGTTTTCACTATGAAAGTCATATGATGTGCCTGTCAGTACATAGGAAGGGTAAAGCGGGTAGTGCGGCCGCATAGGGTGCCGAGCTAGGAAGGGGCGCCGAAAATGCGCTGTTAATTTTTTTTAACCGTTCAGATTGGAGGAGGGCGCCAAAAAAAATGTAACTCGCACAAGGCGCCACAATAGCTGGCTACGGCTCTGGTCCCTGTATCTTTTATTGAAATGATGGGTAGCTGGCTACGGCTCTGGTCCCTGTATGGTGGGTAACCACTTTTGGGGCGATGTTAAAGTTCCCTCTGTACGCCCACTTTCTTGGTCATTGACGAGGCCCTGTGAGCCTTTTGTTTGCGGAAAACACTGGTCACTAACGTGACCACATTTACCGGACATCCAAGACAACACCACCATTTAGGACCACGTTTCCTCGTTTCAACCCAGACGGTTGTATCCCACGTGATCAAAGATAAAACTTATTTCCCGTGGAACTAGCCCTGATTCCCGTACGTCCTATAATTCAATCAGCCCCTCTGGTCTCCGTGTTTAGACCATCTGCCAGATAGAATCATTAGTGCCAGTCCTACAGCGGGGGAAGGGGAGGAGAGTGTGTGTGTGTGTGTGTGAGAGAGAGAGAGAGAGAGAGAGAGAGAGAGAGAGAGACTACGTGTAGACCTGCTTCCCTAATTTCATCAAGAACTTTTTTTTATGGTTAAATCAAGGCCCGGCGTAAACAACGCGTCAGGCAGACAGTCCCCGGGGCACCGACAGAGTAAACTAAGGCCCACAACTGGCTGCATTCTGGGTTAAACAGGGGCTTATCTGCCGCTGTGTCTCTCATGACCTGCAGTGTAGCTTTAAGAAGTTGTACAAAAATCATGGGAATAAGCTATTTATAGTCAGATTGGAAACAAATAAATGTGCAATCAATACGAAAAATAAAAAAAAATACAAAACAAATACTATTTAAAAAGATTCAGGGGATTTAAAAAAAAACAAAAACTGAACGACATTCAACAGTGAATTACAAAGTGACTTGTTCACTGAGTGACTTGTTCACTGAGTGACTTGTTCACTGAGTGACTTGTTCATTATTGTGACTTGTTCATTGTGACTAGCTTATCGTTACTTTTCATTGTGACTTGTTCATAGTTATTGTTGTTTGAGACAATACACTCATAGGGAAGGTAATTTGATATATAATTGATTTTGCCACCGAAAAATAAAAATTAAAACTTTCTTTTTTACCCCCCCCCCACCTTTTCCCTGCTGTTAAGTTCAACAAACTCTTATTTCAGCAGTGCCACATTTTCGCGCCATTTACTGAACATGTTTCTCAACACCTACAGTCGATGTACTCCATCTTTGCCCCCCCCCCATGGAACAATCCACGCCCATCCACCATCTACGTACTTTGTTTATGTTATTAATAATTTTTATGACAACCCTGGCAAAAAAAAAACTGTCGTCAGATGGGAGGGTGGAGGGGGGGGAGATAAACACGTATTGTGCTGGAGGGGGGGAGATAAACACGTATTGTGCTGGAGGGGGAGATAAACACGTATTGTGCTGGAGGGGGGGAGATAAACACGTATTGTGCTGGAGGGGGGGGGATAAACACGTATTGTGCTGGAGGGGGGGAGATAAACACGTATTGTGCTGGAGGGGGGGAGATAAACACGTATTGTGCTGGAGGGGGGATAAACACGTATTGTGCTGGAGGGGGGGAGATAAACACGTATTGTGCTGGAGGGGGAGATAAACACGTATTGTGCTGGAGGGGGGGAGATAAACACGTATTGTGCTGGAGGGGGGATAAACACGTATTGTGCTGGAGGGGGAGATAAACACGTATTGTGCTGGAGGGAGGGAGATAAACACGTATTGTGCTGGAGGGGGGGAGATAAACACGTATTGTGCTGGAGGGGGGGAGATAAACACGTATTGTGCTGGAGGGGGAGATAAACACGTATTGTGCTGGAGGGGGGAGATAAACACGTATTGTGCTGGAGGGGGGGAGATAAACACGTATTGTGCTGGAGGGGGGATAAACACGTATTGTGCTGGAGGGGGGGAGATAAACACGTATTGTGCTGGAGGGGGGAGATAAACACGTATTGTGCTGGAGGGGGGGATAAACACGTATTGTGCTGGAGGGGGGATAAACACGTATTGTGCTGGAGGGGGGAGATAAACACGTATTGTGCTGGAGGGGGGATAAACACGTATTGTGCTGGAGGGGGAGATAAACACGTATTGTGCTGGAGGGGGGAGATAAACACGTATTGTGCTGGAGGGGGGAGATAAACACGTATTGTGCTGGAAGGGGGGAGATAAACACGTATTGTGCTGGAGGGGGGGAGATAAACACGTATTGTGCTGGAGGGGGGGAGATAAACACGTATTGTGCTGGAGGGGGGGAGATAAACACGTATTGTGCTGGAGGGGGGAGATAAACACGTATTGTGCTGGAGGGGGGAGATAAACACGTATTGTGCTGGAGGGGGGAGATAAACACGTATTGTGCTGGAGGGGGGGAGATAAACACGTATTGTGCTGGAGGGGGAGATAAACACGTATTGTGCTGGAGGGGGGGAGATAAACACGTATTGTGCTGGAGGTGGGGGAGATAAACACGTATTGTGCTGGAGGGGGGAGATAAACACGTATTGTGCTGGAGGGGGGAGATAAACACGTATTGTGCTGGAGGGGGGGAGATAAACACGTATTGTGCTGGAGGGGGGAGATAAACACGTATTGTGCTGGAGGGGGGAGATAAACACGTATTGTGCTGGAGGGGGAGATAAACACGTATTGTGCTGGAGGGGGGAGATAAACACGTATTGTGCTGGAGGGGGGGAGATAAACACGTATTGTGCTGGAGGGGGAGATAAACACGTATTGTGCTGGAGGGGGGAGATAAACACGTATTGTGCTGGAGGGGGGGAGATAAACACGTATTGTGCTGGAGGGGGAGATAAACACGTATTGTGCTGGAGGGGGGAGATAAACACGTATTGTGCTGGAGGGGGGAGATAAACACGTATTGTGCTGGAGGGGGGAGATAAACACGTATTGTGCTGAGAGGGGGAGGGGGAGATAAACACGTATTGTGCTGGAGGGGGGAGATAAACACGTATTGTGCTGGAGGGGGGAGATAAACACGTATTGTGCTGGAGGGGGAGATAAACACGTATTGTGCTGGAGGGGGGAGATAAACACGTATTGTGCTGGAGGGGGAGATAAACACGTATTGTGCTGGAGGGGGGAGATAAACACGTATTGTGCTGGAGGGGGAGATAAACACGTATTGTGCTGGAGGGGGGAGATAAACACGTATTGTGCTGGAGGGGGGGAGATAAACACGTATTGTGCTGGAGGGGGGAGATAAACACGTATTGTGCTGGAGGGGGAGATAAACACGTATTGTGCTGGAGGGGGAGATAAACACGTATTGTGCTGGAGGGGGGAGATAAACACGTATTGTGCTGGAGGGGGAGATAAACACGTATTGTGCTGGAGGGGGAGATAAACACGTATTGTGCTGGAGGGGGGGGAGATAAACACGTATTGTGCTGGAGGGGGGGAGATAAACACGTATTGTGCTGGAGGGGGAGATAAACACGTATTGTGCTGGAGGGGGAGATAAACACGTATTGTGCTGGAGGGGGGAGATAAACACGTATTGTGCTGGAGGGGGGAGATAAACACGTATTGTGCTGGAGGGGGGGAGATAAACACGTATTGTGCTGGAGGGGGAGATAAACACGTATTGTGCTGGAGGGGGGAGATAAACACGTATTGTGCTGGAGGGGGGGAGATAAACACGTATTGTGCTGGAGGGGGGGAGATAAACACGTATTGTGCTGGAGGGGGGGGAGATAAACACGTATTGTGCTGGAGGGGGGGGAGATAAACACGTATTGTGCTGGGAGGGGGGGAGATAAACACGTATTGTGCTGGAGGGGGGAGATAAACACGTATTGTGCTGGAGGGGGGAGATAAACACGTATTGTGCTGGAGGGGGGAGATAAACACGTATTGTGCTGGAGGGGGGGAGATAAACACGTATTGTGCTGGAGGGGGGGAGATAAACACGTATTGTGCTGGAGGGGGAGATAAACACGTATTGTGCTGGAGGGGGAGATAAACACGTATTGTGCTGGAGGGGGAGATAAACACGTATTGTGCTGGAGGGGGGAGATAAACACGTATTGTGCTGGAGGGGGAGATAAACACGTATTGTGCTGGAGGGGGGAGATAAACACGTATTGTGCTGGAGGGGGGAGATAAACACGTATTGTGCTGGAGGGGGAGATAAACACGTATTGTGCTGGAGGGGGGGAGATAAACACGTATTGTGCTGGAGGGGGAGATAAACACGTATTGTGCTGGAGGGGGGAGATAAACACGTATTGTGCTGGAGGGGGGAGATAAACACGTATTGTGCTGAGAGGGGGAGATAAACACGTATTGTGCTGGAGGGGGAGATAAACACGTATTGTGCTGGAGGGGGAGATAAACACGTATTGTGCTGGAGGGGGAGATAAACACGTATTGTGCTGGAGGGGGGAGATAAACACGTATTGTGCTGGAGGGGGAGATAAACACGTATTGTGCTGGAGGGGGGAGATAAACACGTATTGTGCTGGAGGGGGGAGATAAACACGTATTGTGCTGGAGGGGGGAGATAAACACGTATTGTGCTGGAGGGGGAGATAAACACGTATTGTGCTGGAGGGGGAGATAAACACGTATTGTGCTGGAGGGGGAGATAAACACGTATTGTGCTGGAGGGGGGAGATAAACACGTATTGTGCTGGAGGGGGGGAGATAAACACGTATTGTGCTGGAGGGGGGAGATAAACACGTATTGTGCTGGAGGGGGGAGATAAACACGTATTGTGCTGGAGGGGGGAGATAAACACGTATTGTGCTGGAGGGGGGAGATAAACACGTATTGTGCTGGAGGGGGGGAGATAAACACGTATTGTGCTGGAGGGGGGGAGATAAACACGTATTGTGCTGGAGGGGGAGATAAACACGTAGCTGGAGGGGGAGATAAACACGTGTGCTGGAGGGGGGAGATAAACACGTATTGTGCTGGAGGGGGGAGATAAACACGTATTGTGCTGGAGGGGGAGATAAACACGTATTGTGCTGGAGGGGGGAGATAAACACGTATTGTGCTGGAGGGGGGAGATAAACACGTATTGTGCTGGAGGGGGAGATAAACACGTATTGTGCTGGAGGGGGAGATAAACACGTATTGTGCTGGAGGGGGGGAGATAAACGTACGTATTGTGCTGGAGGGGGGGAGATAAACACGTATTGTGCTGGAGGGGGGGAGATAAACACGTATTGTGCTGGAGGGGGGGAGATAAACACGTATTGTGCTGGAGGGGGGAGATAAACACGTATTGTGCTGGAGGGGGGGAGATAAACACGTATTGTGCTGGAGGGGGGGAGATAAACACGTATTGTGCTGGAGGGGGGAGATAAACACGTATTGTGCTGGAGGGGGGAGATAAACACGTATTGTGCTGGAGGGGGAGATAAACACGTATTGTGCTGGAGGGGGGAGATAAACACGTATTGTGCTGGAGGGGGGGAGATAAACACGTATTGTGCTGGAGGGGGGAGATAAACACGTATTGTGCTGGAGGGGGAGATAAACACGTATTGTGCTGGAGGGGGGAGATAAACACGTATTGTGCTGGAGGGGGGGGAGATAAACACGTATTGTGCTGGAGGGGGGGAGATAAACACGTATTGTGCTGGAGGGGGGGAGATAAACACGTATTGTGCTGGAGGGGGGGAGATAACACGTATTGTGCTGGAGGGGGGGAGATAAACACGTATTGTGCTGGAGGGGGGGAGATAAACACGTATTGTGCTGGAGGGGGGGAGATAAACACGTATTGTGCTGGAGGGGGGGAGATAAACACGTATTGTGCTGGAGGGGGGGGAGATAGACACGTATTGTGCTGGAGGGGGGGAGATAAACACGTATTGTGCTGGAGGGGGGGAGATAAACACGTATTGTGCTGGGAGGGGGGGAGATAAACACGTATTGTGCTGGAGGGGGGGGAGATAGACACGTATTGTGCTGGAGGGGGGGAGATAAACACGTATTGTGCTGCAGGGGGGGAGATAAACACGTATTCTGCTGGAGGGGGGGAGATAAACACGTATTGTGCTGGAGGGGGGGTCGGGGGTGCAGTAAAACAAAGAAAGCCAAGTGAATGAGGTTTTATCCCAGCCATTTGGTAACACATTTACTGAAGGCAGTTGAGATTGGAAATAAAAAGAAAGTTGAAGGTTGCAGACTACAGCATGACACACCCACCTGTGGAGTCCCAGATTGAAACAAAAATGAAGAGAGAGAGAGAGAGAGAGAGGGGAGAGAGAGAGAAAGAGAGAGAGAGAGAATAATTCCTTTCTAAACGGTTCTCATTCTGTTGAACCTCAATGATTGGTCTGAACTTTTGACAGACTAAAGGTTGGGGGGGGGGGAGGGAGACTTCATAGCTCAGCGGTTAGAGAAGGCTACAAGTTCTCCATCATTAACAGAAAAGTGGAGCACAGTGTTTTCTGCCAGATCCCCTTCCCTCCGCCCTTCCCCTAACCCACAAGCCACCAAACCTATTTCCCCCCCCCCCCCCACCATTCCCCCTTTTTTTTAAAATCGCGAGTTACTCTTAATGTAAAAATAGAAAGAAGAAAAGACAACCGTTCTCACCAACTAAAGGTTGTCTGCTCTTTGTGAAGAGCAGTAGTAAACTCTGGGAGACGGGACAGCAGATTTTTGGTGAGTTTTTTTGGGTGTGTGTGGTGTAGGGCGTAGAGAGGAGAGACGGATGTCATCTAGACGTATGTCACTGACATATAAAATATGACAACTCATCGACAGTTGATTATATTTCTAGTCCAATGAAAACATGAACATGAGAGTCGGGGACTGCTTTGTTAACACCATGTCATGTATTGTCATGTATTGTGATGTATTGTCATGTATTGTACTGTAACAATAGCATCGTCAACAAGCGGCACTGGCGCGACCAACACAATCACTATCTCTCTCTCTCTATATATATATATCTGTCTCAAGTACTCTATCCCACTCTCTTTCTCTCTCACACACAGACAAACACACCCACACAGACATACACACACTCGGTTCACCAAGTGCTACATGTAGCAATGTAGCAAGTATTTCTTCCTGCTGACAAAAAAAATATGTTTTCTCCATCAGCAACGCCTGTTGTTACTACCGCTGTCCTTCAGAGCAACCCCTTCCCACACACACACACACACGCACACACACATGTTCACATAGACCCCCCTCCTCCCCCCTTTAGTTTCAGTGTTGCTCAGTTCATCTTTTGTTAAGGGCTTTAAGGACCTTCACTACATACACACACACACACACACCTCATTTCTCTACAAGAACAAACACTTTCATATTCCATTGTCCACCTGTGGTCTTTCAACTTGAAATCTAGTGATTTAGAAAATACTAAGGGGGAGGGGGGCAGCTCATAAAAGAATCCCAGGGCCGTCATCCAACAAAAGAATTAAAATTCCACGGGGTCTGGATGTGCACACTCAACACACAAGTGTTGTTGGAATATGAATGGCAGATTGAAGAACTTGGCCGTGTGCTCAACACACAATTAAAAAAGTTGAAACATGAAATGGAAATGGAATATTCATACAATAAATCAAAGATTGAATGTCTCCACATCAATAATAGATTGAATGTCTGTACATCAATAATAGATTGAATGTCTATACATCAATAATAGATTGAATGTCTATACATCAATAATAGATTGAATGTCTATACATCAATAATGGATTGAATGTCTATACAACAATAATAGATTGAATGTCTATACATCAATAATAGATTGAATGTCTATACATCAATAATGGATTGAATGTCTATACAACAATGATAAATTGAATGTCGTGTCTACTGTTATTAGAACGAATGGTACTTTTGAAACAATGTTGACAAAACAATGAATTCATGTCTGTGGAGCTAAAGCACTTTGAGAACGAAATATGGTTTAACTAATCACAGTTTTTTATAATGAACCTAATTGTGCATGTACCGTTGTATAGTAGTTGCCGCAACAGGCGTACGTCAAAAGGAGTGCACAACGTGGAGTCATGATTGTCAGGGTGTTAAGTGGTACCATTGTTCTCTGCCATCATTGTCTGGGCATTACTCTCTCAACATTATTGATGAGGCATTGCAGAGTTTAAATATTATTGTTATTATCTTGGAGGCGTGTTTGTGGTAGCTGTGGCTCTTCTTTCATTCCACTAATCAAATACCAAATAATGCGCGAAGACAGTGTTCTTTGCTGATTGAAGTTTATTTACGATACAATAATATAGAAAATACGATAAAATAAGTTCACTGTACACATTGTAAAAATAATCTGTTAGATCACCACATTTCTAGTAAGAACTCCATTATGTTCTAATGATACATCTGTATTATATCCAAGTACAAATACACAAAAACTTATCTAGAAAATATATCTCCATCATGGAGGTGAACTGTTACTCTCATGATCACTCACAATAATAATTACAATATCCTAACAAGGAAAAAAACATCGACACGTCTGTCGTGTACGAGAGTGATCCTTCAACTGACTAAAACTCTCTTCCGGAAATATAAAAACCCGGATCTCAGTTAAATAAAATGTGATCCTAATGTTTACGAAACAATTATACCTTTACAATGATGTTTAAATATCTATTTACATATCAGGATGTTTTACCTTAATATCTTCTCGCTACAGGTGATTTAATTATATATATTAAAATACATTCCGCCAGGTGAATTATGCATAATTTAAATGTCTAATTAAAACAGGGCAACTGAGTTCGATTCACTTAAGGAATTATTCACTCAAACCGACTTACACAGCAGCGTGACTACCGTTAAATGGGGGAGGGGGGGGGGGCTAAAAATACCACCCCCTTTTCCGAAAACAAAATTTACGAAAGATTTGACAATGTTAGCCCTTGTCAGAGTAAGAGCTGTAGGGGCGGACCTCCCCTCCCTGGATACGCCACTGTTTGGACACACTCAACAATAACAGACATATAACTCCAAAACATGAAACCCAAGTGTGAAGAATGATCTTGTTGGCTCCAGGGCAATTAGTTTTGTCACAATGTGACATTTTGTTGAATGTACATCTTCTCCATTGTTTGGATGTTTCAATTTTATGGAGAAGACAAAGGAATGCAGCCATTAACCGACACAGAAAATACTAAACAACCCAAGTGTCTGTTTAGACAAGTCTGTCTATGAGAAGAAGAATTCTGCTTGCTGCCTGGTCTGTGTGATGGCTGGAAACGTCAAACAACTTCAGACTCCATCACGTCATGGCCACCCCACCCGACCCCGTCCCGCATCATGTACATCCACAATTTAAGTTGTGTGCTGGTTAGGTCTTATAAAAATGAAAACGTTGAATTTATTGACCAATATAACGTGTTACGAACAATTAATATTTTATTTAAAATTGGGAAACTTGTAATGGTTTTAAAGCAGCGGAAATTGTATGCTTTTTTAGCGCTAGAATTGTAATTTATTATTAAACATAAGAAAGTTGTACTTTTCACAAATAGTAACAATTATGCTCTCATTAAGCACCTTGAACCAAAGAAAGTTGTAATTTGATAAACAATGCAAAATGTTGTTTTTTTTCAATATAAACATTTTTATATAAAGTAAACGTCACAAAAATGTCAGTATAGAGGAAGCTAGAACAAAGTTTACTGTCATGAATAATACGTAACATATGGACACAGTCTCAGTCGCAAAGTTTACTGTCATGAATAATACATAACATATGGGTACAGTCTCAAAGTTTACTGTCATGAATAATACGTAACATATGAATACAGTCTCAAAGTTTACTGTCATGAATAATACGTAATATATGGATAAAGTCTCAAAGTTTACTGTCATGAATAATACATAACATATGAATACAGTCTCAAAGTTTACTGTCATGAATAATACGTAACACATGGACACAGTCTACGTGTATATTCACATTCTCCTAAAAGGAATAATTAACTAAAACAAAAACAAAAAAACCCTCATCAGTAGTGTATGGCTGTAACATAGCAAGACATTTATAATCTTTTTTTTTTTGAATAGCTTTAACATAGCAAAGACATGTTTCATTAAATAATCTAATTTGCATGCTTTTAAAGACAGAGTGTATTAGGAGCTAGAAACACATCGTTAAGCGATGTGCACAAATAGTCTCGGTTGTATTTTACTTATTGCTGTTAAGATTACACTCCTTCCCCAACACCCCTGCCCGTCGTAATGTAGCTGTCATAAGTTATGACACAGAATAGCACATTTACTAAGCGGCATTTAGAATTCAGAGCAGACCTTCGCAAAGGTTGTTTGCGGTCTGGGAGTGAATTTAATTAGAAATAAATTAAGGTAGTACTGTTTTACCTGTGGGGGGAAAAGTGAACAAATGGGTGAAAAACATTATCTATAAAGAACTAGAAGTTTCAACTGTCAGCTGTTGTCACTAAAATGAGATTGAAACTTGGAAACAAATTTCAACAAGCAACGCTGACATGGCCAACACAATCACAAGTCTAGTTAATATTTATTTCGTCTTGATTTGAAAGGGACATAATGTTAACTATGTGAGATGTTTGTTTTGTACAATTAATTCTGTCCTAATGATATTCATACTAGGAGTAAATTTAGATATATTTTTTTACAGCTAGTCTTTGTAACTGGTCGTTTTAGTCATTGTAACTAGTCGTTTTACAGCTAGTCATAGTAACTGGTCGTTTTACAGCTAGTCAGTGTAACTAGTCGTTTTATAGCTAGTCTTTGTAACTGGTCGTTTTAGTCATTGTAACTAGTCGTTTTACAGCTAGTCATAGTAACTGGTCGTTTTACAGCTAGTCAGTGTAACTAGTCGTTTTAGATAGTCATTCGTTAATCAGTACCGTAGCCAGGACTTTTTTTTTTGGGGGGGGGGGGAGCTGTTCCAAGTTTTTGAAGGCAAATTTTTGCCAATTTTTAATGAGTTACTATCGGCAATAACATTTTTATTTATTTGGAGGGAGGGGGCTGCAGCCCCCCCCCCCGCTACGGTCTTGCAACGAATTAAAGCATATGGCCATATCATCAAATTATTCCAATCAGCCATACAATTAAAAAAACAGCCGACATATATTGCACACACACACACATTCCAATCTATTCATTTAAAGTTTTGAATTAAAAAAAGGTGTAGAAAACTACTGGATCAATAATCCACCCAATGGTCAAGAACTGGACATTTCAAATGAAGTGTTGTTTAGATAAACTAGGGAGCAAAGTGAAGTGGTGATTGATTGATCCAAGTATACAGCCGTACTCAATGGATATTATTGAAATCAGTGACTTAAATGTCATGGATCGATACTTAATCAGACTGATCGATACTTATACAGATTTAAACATACTCATTTAAAACAATAGAACCAATGTAACTCATTCCAGACACTTTAAGATATAATATCAAAAACAACATTTGGTAAAGTGTCTAAAGAAACTAAAATAAACTTACTATTTAAAAAAACAAACAAAACAAAGTGATGAATAAACAAGCTTAAATTGTGCTAATTATACAGGTCAGTGATGCGGTGCTAATAGACACTCCGAGAAACAAACATCGGTTATGGATTTATGACTTTGGGGATGAATTTTTCAGGACCGCAGGCTGAAAATGAAGTTTTCGACTCCCAGCTAGACCTCAAGAGTGAAACTCTTCGACATCTTTCTATCCCCAAAAGTCTATATAACGGAAGTCTTCTACACCCAGCTAGCCCCAACCACCGATTCCTTTTTAAGCAGATTATGGCTAGCACCGTGCTCCCAACTTCCTAGGGCCCCAATGTTGACGGGCCCCAAAGTTCATGGACCCTAATGTTCACGGGCCCTAATGTTCCCGGTCTTCTGGCAACTGTATTTGTTATCCCTATCGTTGTTCACATGTTTTCAGTAGACCCTTAATTGCGTTGTTTATGACGCTTTCTGTTAATGACTCTGTCGGTTTACATTGACGGCTAAACTGAACTAGTCAAGTGCTGGGTTCAACAGGAGTGTTGTATTCTGCCAGACGTGAATGGCAGTTCGACGTCATCTTGCTTCAACAGTTTCAGCAGAAATCATGTGACCCAGGTCAGGGTGACACATCACATCCGATAACAGAACCTCGAAAAAAAAAATGTAAACATCGGCTCGGGCCGCGAGAGAGAGAAAGGTCAATTTATGATTAAACTGTTAACCACCGGTATCGCCGCCGCTGGTGGAAAAGTCCCATGGGACTCGCAACGTTCAGCGAAGGGCCAGTAGTGACAGTTTACACCATCTTGTCACTAATTTGTTATTGATGTTTCGTGTGGTTGCTTTCTGACTTTATCACTTTATAATCTCACCCTTGTCAATCTACAACCAAACCCGTCCCCCGTCCCCCACTTTCTCTCACTGTAGCTATACGAGTCTTTCTTCCCTTTTAAAAAAGTTGTTAATTGAGACAAATAGACGGGTGGGGTGTGTATGGTTGGGAAGGGGAAGAGAGGGAGGGGGGGGGGTAAATTGTTTGTTTTTGTTTTTCCGTGTTCGAGGCTACCCCGGGTAGATATCTGCAGATAAGCCTGATCCAACTATATGGTGACACTACAAATATTTGATCGAGATAAGTTGTCAGTTTAGTCCCAGACCTGTCTGCCAGTCCTCACTGCCGGAATACTTAACGTAATCATATGGAGACTTGATCCTGATCCCTGTACACGGCTACCTACATACCTACCTCCCGCCACTCCCCACCCACCCACACAAACACACACACACACATTCAAGAGACATGCAGTTGCACCTGGGGGCATTTGCTGTTGATGTTGTTTCTTTTTTAGTCAGAGGTTGTCAAAGTATTAGCTCGCGATCCCCCGGTGAGTCGCGAACTAATTTAGGTGGGTCGTCAACAGGCTAATATTTAATCGGAAAATGAATATACATATACATTATAATATACATTATACATATACATCCTACATATATAATATACATATACATGATACATATACATTATACATATACATTATACATATACATTATACATATACATTATACATATACATTATACATATACATTATACATATACATTATACATATACATTATACATATACATTATACATTATACATATACATATACATTATACATATACATTATACATATACATTATACATATACATTATACATATACATTATACATATACATTATACATATACATTATACATATACATTATACATATATGTTATACATTATACATATACATCCATGGGCGTCGCTAGGAATTTTTCCAGGAGGGGGGCAAAGATTTTCCAGGTGGGGGGGGAATAACAACTTTATGACATTTTTTTTAAATGTAAGGGGGGGGGGGAGCAAATGCCCCCCTCTTATATGACATTTTTAGAGCATTTTCGAAAAAAAATGCTCTATTGTCCCCTTTTTGTCTGTCTGTCTGTCTGTCTGTCCGTCATCACCCTAGATCTCAACAACCATAAGTCCTAGACCCATAATGTATATATCATTTTGTAGGTCTTGGCCTGCCAAGAAATGACTTTTGTCCGTTTCGCGATCTGACCTCTGAGGGCCGTAAAAGGGGGCTTGTAAAGTACCGTTTTTTACTATATAAGCTATATTGTCATAGGAGCGCCCTATATCTCAGCAACCATAAGTCCTAGACCCATGATGTATATATCATTTTTTAGGTCTTGGCCTGCCAAGTGTACATCAAAAGTCCATTTCGCGATCTGACATCTCAGGGCCGAAAAAAAAGACTTTCCTAGGTACCGTTTTTGCTTATATTTTAAATGTATAATATAATAATACCCATTTCCAGTGTGCGTTAAATCGAAAGTAAAGAATTAATACAACAGTATTCCAGTTTAAAATACAACCATGAAAAAAATCGGATCTGCCCGAAACCAAAAAATAACCTAGCCTACCGATCAAGCATAAGGGGATATAATTCTATGCAAAGGTTTTGCAGGGTACAGCTAGTAAATAATAAAAGCTAATCAAAGGGGCGTATTCATTATTTATTTTTGTAACAGTTATTCAGCATGATTACTTCCCTCTCTATTTATCAAAACACGGAAAAAAAATACGAATTTCGTTCGGCGAAAATGCTCTAAAATGTCCTTTGTCCGAAACGGAAAAGACTTAAATTGCTTGTTTCAAAATGCCCCCCCCCCCCATGAATACGCCCATGTATACATCATACATATATATTATACATTATACATATACATTATACATATACATCAAACATTATGCATATACATTATACATATACATTATACATATACATCAAACATTATACATATACATTATACATATACATCAAACATTAATCATATACATTATACATATAATTTGTCTCAGATTTTACTTCATTTCTACTTTCTTTTTTCTTTCTTATACAGAGGCGTCGCGACAACCAAACACTTGCAAACCACAACAAGTGTGAGAACCCCCGCTGTTTGTTATTGATGACGTCTTCAGTTTTATCAATGTTGATCAATCATATCAAGTATATCGATATAGTGGGTCTTTTTTACTGGACGTCCAGGAATGAATTGAGGGGGTGGTGAGGTGGAGTTAGTGTTTCTACTCAATGGACGGGTTATATATGATGGTGGACAGTAGTGGACAGTACTGGACAGTACTGGATAACAACTGAGGCCACCTCAACGGGCTGTTGGGGTCCCCACTAACACAGGGGCTCCGACTGTTACAATTTAATATGTTGATAATGACTTAACAATGGGTGTGTATATGTGAATCAAAGGAGGGGCTTCAGAAGTTACGGAGGATTGTAATGGGGGCTCATGATAAAACTTTGCTGGCAGGCACTGCAGCAACAAAAAAAGCTGTCACTTAGATCCGCTCTTGGATATAGAAACATGTAATTGATTTAAATTGTTAGTGTTATCTGTCTGTATTCTTTAGAGCTTCTTATAACATTGTGTGAAGTAAAGTAAATAGATCAATAGACAAATCTGTGTTTGTAAGATTGAGTGATATCTTGCCATTTTATTTCCAACACAGGTAAACATTCGACACATAGTGCAAGTCATATAGTTTCTTCTCCATCAATCCATAATTTTCTTCATAAAGTTCAAAACTATCCATGATCTTGAGTATATACCTGCAAGTCACTATGTAGTATGAACACCATTGTGGATAGGTCATAATATTACTGGTAAATACCACTACAGTCGATCTGCTTACATGACGAAAAGGTAACTAATTAACTTCCATATACATCTAAGGTCTTTAGGCAACACAACTCCTACTTTAAATTACAATTTAATACAGAGCTAACCACAGGCTGGTCACTACTATGTCATGGTCGACATCAAAGTTTATTTTGCCCAACAAGCTACGCACAGCAACAATGGAGATAGCGACTAATACACAGGGTGTTAATAAGATATAAAAAAATATATGGCTTTGTTACATGTTCATTTCTCAAAAATTATAATGTTTGCACATAAAGAAGGAAAAATAATTGTTGTGATTCGGTTTAAATATCTTTTCATTCTTTTTTTTCAATTCCCCCTTTTTTTTTATCGGTGTCTTCAAATATTGTTGAGAATAATTGGCCTCAGATATAACACAATCACCAGCCTGGTAATGTGCCACTACAATTGTACACGCTTTTTTATTATTAGTTCATTGTATTCTAGTTAATCACGGTGTAACTCTCTGCCACCTCGCGATCAGTGCTGTAGCAGTAAATCAATGATCTTAAAACATAGGTTCACTGGATCATTGATTCACAGAGTTCCTCACCATAATACACACACATACAATATACATTTATAACACTTTTTCGGATTCTTATTATTAACCAACTAGTCCTCTATATTTTGTTATTCTTCATTCATAATAAATGATGAACTATGAACACTTTTGGCATGATGATCTCAATGCCTACAACCTGTTAGTAAGGTTATTAAATAAGCTGGGCGAGGGGGTGGGGGGGGGGGGGTGGGGGTATGTTGCCCCACCCCCCTTCCCTTCACACACATACTAAAATTCAATATTTATATCAGCAATATCATTTATTGAACTAGAACTAAAAAAATAAATAAAGGGAGCGCCATTTATATGTATTTAAATTTGATCTGCATTTTGGGGCCGTGAGTTCGTAGGACTCCCGAGGCAGTTTTCTTTTATAACAACATTTTGTTTACAGCCATCAACGATAGTGAAAAAAACTGGACATATTGAACGACGACATATAGATTGGATTAGAACATCAATAATAATGTATTCGAATATGTGTAACAATGATGACGACAGTTAGAGTATATTGTAAACAATGATACACGACAGATTAGAATATATGTAAACAATCATATTCACGATATCTTGTAATAATGATAGACGATTAGAATAGCAATAAACAACGTATTAGAATATATTATCAAACATTAACCGATAAATCAATATTAAACAAACCAATGTTAGAATATGTGTAAACAATTATGAACTGACAAGATTAGAATATTAGTAATATGTATTAGATATAACAAGCAATATATTAGGAATATGTGTAGCTAATGATAAGACGACAAGATTAGATATGTGTAAACAATGATAGAACAAGATTGAG
>JAGDYQ010000206.1:178581-191607 GCA_021962125.1 Bulinus truncatus | reverse complement strand
ACTGTACCCATATGTTACGTATTATTCATGACAGTAATCTTTGAGACTGTATCCATATGTTATGTATTATTCATGACAGTAAACTTTGAGTCTGTATCCATATGTTATCCTGTCAAAGTTTACTGTCATGAATAATACGTAACATATAGACACAGTCTACGTGTATAATTAACTAAAACAAAAACAAAAAACCCTCATCAGTAGTGTATGGCTGTAACATAGCAAGACATGTATAATCTTTTTTTTTTTAAATAGCTTTAACATAGCAAAGACATGTTTCATTAAATAATCTAATTTGCATGCTTTTAAAGACAGAGTGCATTAGAAGCTAGAAACACATCTTTAAGCGATGTGCACAAATTGTTCTCAGTTGTATTTTTACTTATTGCTAACGTTCAAGATTACACCCCCCGCCCGTCGTAATGCTTAGCTGTCATAAGTTATGACTACAGAATAGCACATTTACTAAGCGGCATTTAGAATTCAGAGCAGACCTTCGCAAAGGTTGTTTGCGGTCTGGGAGTGAATTTAATTAGAAATAAATTAAGGTAGTACTGTTTCACCTGTGTTGGGGAAAAGTGAACAAATGGGTGAAAAACATTATCTTTAAAGAACTAGAAGTTTCAACTGTCAGCTGTTATCACTAAATTGAGATTGAAACTTGGAAACAAATTTCAACAAGCAACGCTGACATGACCAACACAATCACAAGTCTAGTTAATATTTATTTCGTCTTTATTTGAAAGGGACATAATGTTAGCTATGTGAGATGTTTGTGTACAATGTAACTAGTCGTTTTACAGCTAGTCATAGTAACTGGTCGTTTTACAGCTAGTCAGTGTAAAAAGTCGTTTTAGATAGTCATTACAACGAATCAGTACCGTAGCCAGGTTTTTTTTTTTTTGGTGGGGGGGGGGGGGGGCTGTTCCAAGTTTTTAAAGGCAAATTTGTGTCAATTTTTAATGAGTTACTATCAGCAATAATTTTTTTATTTATTTTGGGGGGTGGGCGCTATAGCCCCCCCCCCCCAGCCTCCCCCCACCCGGCTACGGCCTTGCAACGAATTAAAGCATATGGCCATATCATCAAATTATTCCAATCAGCCATACAATTAAGAATACAGCCAACATATATTGCACACACACACATTCCCATATATTCATTTAAAGTTGTGAATTAAAAAAAAGGTGTAGAAAACTACTGGATCAATAATTAATCCATCCATTGGTCAACAACTGGACATTTCAAATGAAGAGTTGTTTAGTCTGATACTTATACAGATTTAAACATACTCATTTAAAACAATAGAACCAATGTAACTCATTCCAGACACTTTAAGATATAATATCAAAAACAACATTTGATAAAGTGTCTAAACAAAACTAAAATAAACTTACTATTTAAAAAAGCAAACAAAACAAAGTGATGCATAAACAAGCTTAAATTGTGCTAATTATACAGGTCAGTGATGCGGTCCTAATAGAAACTCCGAGAAACAAACATCGGTTATGGATTTATGACTTTGGGGATGAATTTTTCAGGACCGCAGGCTGAAAATGAAGTCTTCGACTCCCAGCTAGACCTCAAGAGTGAAACTCTTCGACACCTTTCTATCCCCAAAAGTCTACATAACGGAATTCTTCTACACCCAGCTAGCCCCATCCACCGATTCCTTTTTAAGCAGATTATGATTAGCATCGTGCTACCAACTTCCCAGGACCCCAATGTTCACGGGCCCCAATGTTCACGGGCCCTAATGTACACAGGCCTAATGTTCCCGGTCTTCTGACAACTGTTTATGTTATCCCTATCTTTGTCCACATTTTTTAGTAGACCCTTAATTGCGTTGTTTATGACGCTTTCTGTTAATGACTCCGTCGGTTTACATAGACAGCTAAACTGAACTAGTCAAGAGCTGGGTTCAACAGGAGTGTTGTATTCTGCCAGACGTGAATGGCAGTCGACGTCTCCTTGCTTCAACAGTTTCAGCAGAAATCAAGTGACCCAGGTCAGGGTGACACATCACATCCGATAACAGAACCTCGAAAAAAATGTAAACATCGGCTCGGGCCGCGAGAGAGAGAGAGAGAGAGAGAGAGAGAGAGAGAGAGAGAAAGGTCAATTTATGATTAAACTGTTAACCTCCGGTGTCGCCGCCGCTGCTGGAAAAGTCCCATGGGAGCTCGCAACGTTCAGCGAGGGCCAGTAGTGACAGTTTACAGTAGTTTACACCATCTTGTCACTAATTTGTTATTGATGTTTCGTGTGGTTGCTTTCTGACTTTATCACTTTATAATCTCACCCTTGTCAATCTACAACCAAACCCGTCCCCCCCCCCCCCTTCCCAACTTTCTCTCACTGTAGCTATACGAGTCTTTCTTCCCTTTTAAAAAAAGTTGTTAATTGAGACAAATAGAGGGGTGGAGTTTGTATGGTTGGGGAGGGGGGGAGGAGGGTTAAATTGTTTGTTTTTGTTTTTCCGTGTTCGAGGCTACCCCGGGTAGATATCTGCAGATAAGCCTGATCCAACTATATGGTGACACTACAAATATTTGATCGAGATAAGTTGTCAGTTTAGTCCCAGACCTGTCTGCCAGTCCTCACTGCGCGGAATACTTAACGTAATCATATGGAGACTTGATCCTGATCCCTGTACACGGCTACCTACATACCAACCCCCACCCACACACACACACATGCAAGAGACATGCAGTTGCACCTGGGGGCATTTGCTGTTGCTGTTGTTTCTTTTTTAGTCAAAGGTTTTCAAAAGTATTAGCTCGCGATCCCCCGGTGAGTCGCGAGCTAATTTAGGTGGGTCGTCAACAGGCTAATATTTAATCGGAAAATGAATATACATATACATTATACATATACATTATAATATACATTATACATATACATCATACATATATATTATACATGTACATTATACATTATAGATATACATCAAACATTATACATATACATTATACATATAATTAGTCCCCAATTTTACTTCATTTCTACTTTCATTTTTCTTTCTTATACAGAGGGGTCGCGACAACCAAACACTTGCAAACCACAACAAGTGTGAGAATCCCTGCTGTTTGTTATTGATGACGTCTTCAGTTTTATCAATGTTGATCATTCATAACAAGTATATCGATATAATGGGTCTTTTTTACTGGACGTCCAGGAATGAATTGAGGGGGTGGTGAGGTGGAGGTAGTGTTTCTACTCAATGGACGGGTTATATATGATGGTGGACAGTAGTGGACAGTACTGGACAACAACTGAGGCCACCTAAAAAGGCTGTTGGGGTCCCCCCTAATACAGAGGCTCCGACTGTTACAGTTTAATATGTTGATAATGACTTAACAATGGGTGTATATATGTGTATAGAGAGGGGCCCCAGGAAGTAGAGATTGTCAGGGGGGCCCAAGATAAACTGCTGGCAGCACTGCAGCAACAAAAAGCTGTCACTTAGATCCGCCCTTGGACATAGAAACATATAATTGATCTAACTTGTTGATGGTGTACCTGTCTGGTGTTACCTTTAGAGCTTCTGCTAACAACATTTAGTATTAAGGTAAGTAAATAGTCAATAGACCAATCCATTTGAGATTGAAGCCAGTATACTTTCACATTTTTATTTCAACACAGGTAAAATATTCGACACATAGATACAAAACATATGAACAACATATCAATCCATAATTTCTTCATAAGAAGTTCAAAACTATCCATAATACTTGAGCCTTATACAAGTCACTATATGCGTATGAACAGAACATGGATTTGTAATAATATTGCCTGACCATCTACTACGCCCTGATCAGTCACTTACATAGTGACAAAAATTAACTGGTCAACTGTCCATCTCAAAGGTCTGTAGGCAACCAACTCCCTACTTCAGGTTACAAATTTAATACAGAGCTAACCACCAGGCTGGCCACTGCTATGTCATGACTGACATCCAAAGGTTATTTGTCAACAAAGTACACAACAAATAGGAGGAATAACTTGACAACTAATACACAAGGGTGTTAACTCAAGATATAAAAAAAATAATCTTTATTTTATATCCATTCCTCAAAAATTGTAATGTTTACTTTTATAAAAAGAAAGGAAAAATATAGTCCAGGCATATTGATTTACCGTTGAATATTTTATTCCTTTTTTTTTTAAATTCACCCCCTTTTTTTTTATCGGTGTCTGCAAATCGTAATTTGAGAACCGGTAATGCCTTCGTTAGAACACAATCTTTCCGGCACTGGGCCGTCATGCCGCACTACTGAAGTGTACACACGCTTTTTTTTTTTATTTATTAGTTTAATTGTATTCCAGACCTGGCGTCACGGTGTAACTCCTCTATACACCTCACCCGAGCCGTCTAGTGACAACCCAGCAGTAAATCAATGATCTGTGACAACAGAGTTCTCTCCGCCTGGATCATTAGTTCTGAGTTCTATACACCCACTGACACACACATACAATGTTCGTTTGTCAACACTTTTTAGTTTCTTATTATTAATATTTTCTTTCAACTAGTCCACTCTATATTTTTGGTGTCTTCATTCATAATAAATAGATGAACTATGAACTTACTTTGGCATGATCTCAATGCCTACAACCTGTTGTGGAGTTGTAGGACAAGCTGGGCGGGGGTGGGGGGGGGGGTGGGGGGAGTATGTTGCCCCACCCCCCCCCCTTCCCTTCCACACACACACATACTAGAATTCAGCTGTTATATCAACAATGTAGTGTGAACTACAGAACTAAAGAAATAAATAAGGGAGCGCCGTACATGTACTGTGTTAGGCCAAATGCGGTTTGCAGGGCCGTGAGTTGTGTAGGACTCCCACATGAGGCAGTTTTGTTTTTATAACATTTGTTTACAATTTCTTGATAAATTAAAAAAATAATAACTGGGCATGGCTCTTAATGAATATATAGGTCTGGATTAGAATATGTGTAAACAATGTATTAGAATATGTGTAAACAATGATAGACGACAAGATTAGAATATGTGTAAACAATGATACACGACAAGATTAGAATATGTGTAAACAATGTATTAGAATATGTGTAAACAATGATAGACGACAAGATTAGAATATGTGTAAACAATGATAGAAGACAAGATTAGAATATGTGTAAACAATGATAGAAGACAAGATTAGAATATGTGTAAACAATGATAGAAGACAATATGTATGTATCAAGTACATTGCTACTGGCAGACATTTAAGTTGCGTTGCTTCCATTTTTTAGCCAATGGTAGATGTCATTTTAAAAAGCGATGTGTGTTGTGTATAATATGCATTATGTAGGCCGAATATACTGGACAGTGTAGATATTATGGATTTAACCATAAATAGAATATTTCAATTAAACGGTGTGCAAGTATCTATGATATTTAACGTGTTGTTTGGAACCAGAAAATATGTTTTATTACTTTCGGTAGGACTGCCATCTTCGTCTTGCCCCCCCTTGCCCTACCCGCCCACTAACCAATGTGGCGTTAAGAGTTTGGTACCAATATATCCCCCCCCCTCCCAAACTTTTTTTTTTTTAGATTTATTTCTTGCATGTTTTTTTTTCTGCATAAATCAAATTTTTTTTTTTTTATTTTCTTCATTCAGCTCAGAGCAACAATTCTGTCTGTGGTATCCTAGACACATAGCTCAGAGAAATCAGTCCCAGATAATCCTGTGGACCTGGGATCTGTCTCGACCCAATACTTTCAAATTTAAGCCACCACCCCACCCCATAACTGTACAAGTTTCTTACTGCAGATCTTGAACATGAATTGTCTTCTCTTTGGTTTAACACAGGCGCCACGATTGCCTCCACTTGTCAAGGGAAGCAGAAATGTCTGTGTTATGAAACAGTTCATTGAATTATTCTCTCCCCTTCCCTGTTTTTTTTTTGCAAATACAAGAGACAACAAATGACATGGACCAATGCTACGCAGTGTTGAACATATTCACATTCATGACAATCAAATTACAAGGACCAGGTATGGCACCAGGGGAAGACAGTAACACTAATTATACATTATTTTCAATGTCTGGGGGGGGGGGTCTTATGGTAGTTAAAACAATATGGCATTCACACTACAGTTAGTTTAAATATTACTGCCTGTTATGACTTTTTTTTTTAAACCTTAAAAAAGCTCCTGCGACCTGTTATCTATTTCCAGTGTTAAGAAAGTGGGGTCCACTGCTAGAAATATTGCAGCAATATTCTGTTTAAATCTGAGGTTGCTGCTGTTGTTTTAAAATTATGTGCTTGTACGAAAAGAATAATAAAAGCAAATGAAGAAATCATCAACATGTTCTGTATGCACAGAGCTGACCCCATGAGGTGCGAGGCCCGATTTCGAACAATTAAAATGGTGCTCCAAATCGTAGAATTAGGGAACTTGTATCGTATACTTCACAAACCAAGGTGTGGCATTTACTAGCTCTGGGCACCATTTTGTACTAGGGTCAGTTTAGGTGCTTTTGGTGCCGACCCTTAATTAAATGTCCATTTCGGCGTATAAAAAGCAAGTGATAAGTGCGATAACTGTGAATACAATAACTGTGAATACGTGAGTTTATCCGCCAAATGAACCAGCTGAGAAGAGCTGCAAAACAGTGCAACACATGGTGAACAATGTGGACTTGATGACGTGCAACTAGATGGCGTGCACCACTCTCATTTGAAATCAACTGTGATGGACATTCAGCGTACAGAGAGAACGTCAAAGCCCTGGTAGTAGTATGTGTGTTGTGTTTTAAAACGATAAAATGGAGTTTCCAGTTAAACGCCTTGCGGTGAAACACAACACCTTCCAGCAAATGTTTGAAATCACGCGCCACTGTTGACAGTGTGGTGTGTACATTTCATTACTATATGGGTTAGTTAGTCTAGACTTGTGTGTTTGTAATGTATGTATGTGTCTGTTGACACTGGTGTGTACATTTCATTACTATATGGGCTAGTTAGTCTAGACTTGTGTGTTTGTAATGTATGTATTTGCGTGTCTGGGTGTATGTATGTCCTAGAATCTGAGCGTGTATTTATATATAAGTTGAAAGTCTATGTGTGTGTGTGTGTCTGCATGTGTGTGTGTGTGTTTGTGTTTAAATGGGTATGCATGTGTCATAATGTGTGTGTGTTTGTGTCTGTAGTTGGGCAGGTGGGAAGGTCATAATATTTCTACTTCTGATACATAGCTATTACTGTCAGTCATGAAAGAGACAAAAGGACCTAGGACAATAGCGAATGACAGTAGCTAATGAGAAAAAATGTGTAGAATATCACTCCACCTTCACAGTAGCCAACTAATTCAAGTTAACACCATGCCAGGCTGGATGTGCACCCTAATCCACAGTGGTCAGCTTTGACACTCGCCGTCCATTTTGTCCATGCTACATTACTCAGTCTCACGACTAAATCAGTGATTTAAACAATCGCAAACTACAATAACGACAGTCTGATTCACCATGAGGGTAGGCAGCCATTGCAGGAGATGAAATAATAACCACATATCCACACACATCCACACACATCTCCACACACACACACACAGAGAGAGAGAGAAAGAGAGAGAGAGAAACATACAAACAAACAATAAAAAAATCACACAACAACACAAACAAACTCGAGTTGCGGGAAGTCCCGGAGATTCACAGCCGACTTGATTACAGGCCTACTTGATTAGAGTAAAGTAGAAAAACAAAAGAGACCGATACGTCCTTTGTGGAACTTTACCTTTTTGTTCTGTTTTGTTTGTTCTATGCTCAACAGTGGGGGGGGGGGGGAATCTATAGAAACTCACGTGGACGTCGGCGATGCCAGAACATTTATCAGGAACAGAACAGACGGAAATGGAAGCATGGATTCGAGCAAGATTTACTGCCGCGGTCACGTGGTAGACAAACTGTGGGAGACGCCAGCTAGGGTGTTGGTGGTAGGAGGGAGGAGGGAGGCTGGCGTTGATGTAATCCGCACAGGCGCCGTAGTCAAAAGGACGGTATTAGTTATTTTATGTAACAGCTATATGTGTGTGTGCATGTGTGTGTGTGTGTGCACTTCTGGCGTTAGGGGGGTTGATTAAGGGGGGAGGTAGGGTGGGGGTAATTTAATGGAATACATTACCATCTTTTTCAGCAGTCCAGAATAATGGACTTTTAAAGTTTTCTTTATCGCATTATGTCATTACATGATTACATATTATACAGCTGCCTTATGCGGTCCCTTTGTTGGGCAAGATGTATTTTGTTACATGGAGACGAAATAAAAATAAAATAAGATTTATTATGATATGTTGCGTGGTATAAAAGTCGGTGTGATGGAAGTAGAGGAAATGTGTGTGTTTAGCTCCATGCAGTCAGTCAGTGTTACAATCAGCTCAGCTGTGTGTGTGTGTGTGTGTGTTCCCATTAATATATGGGTGATAATGACATTGATAATCATATTGATCATGGCATTCAGTTCTAAGGCACAACGCTGATACCCACAACAGAGGTTTATGGATAACACGTTGAGTAAATTATCTCTCATTATTCCACACATTTAAACAGACAATTATTGTTCAACAACACTGTCCACTCTTTTCTCTTAAAAAAAAAAGTAAATACAGGTGACACACTTGGAGACTACAGCAGGCGTTCGCAAAACTTTTTTGAATCGCCGGACACAGTGGCGCCGAGAGCCAACACGGGCCCCAGGGCAGGACATCATTGCGGGCCCCTTAATAAACAATAAGTCGTGAAAAAATTGACATGGTCGGGGCGGCCGGGCCCCTTTACAGGTCTAGTTTTTCCATCTTTGGTCTAGAGGATTTTACAAAGGATCAACCAATAATTTTTTTGTAACCATGATGACGAATGGGTCGCGTGGTAGAGCACTCGTCAGTCGATTGGTTCGAATCTTATAATTTCCATTATAGGGGAGGGGGGGGGGCGCGATGTCCAGTAGTCCATCCTTGCAAACCGATGTCAACCAACGTGTTCCAACATTTTCTTTTTTTTTAAACACATTTTGTATTGTAAATCTCTAAATTCTAAAACTCATGATGGGCCTAGTTAATTTACTGTATGCGTTAATAGTGTTCCTGACTTGTGTTATTTGTGGCGGACAGAAGGGGCCGCGACTAGGACAACCACCACAGGCCGCGCGCCTCAGGTTTGGCCGCGCAACTCTTGTGTCGCCTGGTTGTAACAAATGTCAAAGTATATTCAAGGGCAAACTACTAAGGCCCGCAGTTGACATTTGCCCTCGGCCCTACCAATGGCATTTGCCCTCGGCCCTGATAATAACATCTGCCCTTGGCCCTGCTAATGACACTTATCCTAGACACTGCAAATGACATCAGCCCTCAGCCCAGCGCGCCGCCTCCAGTGATATTCCAGAAACCCCTGGTCTGTGCACTAGGAACCTCTGGTATAGCACTTAGAGCAGTTAATATGTGCACTCATAAATCCTGGTATGTGCCCTTGGTATGTGCACTTGGTATGTGCACTAGAATCCCTTGGAGTTCCACGAGTGACAGCTCGAGAACCACTGATCGGAATTACTAAAATTTGTTT
The DNA here is from genome assembly GCA_021962125.1 of Bulinus truncatus. Taxonomy (NCBI): domain Eukaryota; kingdom Metazoa; phylum Mollusca; class Gastropoda; family Planorbidae; genus Bulinus; species Bulinus truncatus. The sequence continues at coordinate 182,041 of JAGDYQ010000206.1, read as the reverse complement.
CACACAGAGAAGTGTCTGTAAGGTGCGGAGAGAGGCGGGAGGTGTTTGGTGCGTGGACGAGATCCATCTGTCTTCTGTCCTGTCTAATTATCATTTAATGAGGTCAAGTCCGTCACCTTGTTGATTATTCCCGTTTGAATTTCCCCGTTTATTACACCTTTATTTTGTTACAATTTGATGCAACTTCTTGTTGTTGGAAATTGGACAAAATCATCTCATCAAGTTCACTAGTCATAAGTGTAGTTTCACGAATTGTTTTTGAAGACCATCCATGGCTCGGGGTACACTTTAGTTTATGAAAAAAATAAATTTCAAAAATGTACTGAAATATATACAACTCTTAATGTGGAAATAAAGAAAAAAAAATATTTAAAAAATAATTTACTTTTATTTGGAGCGTATGTTTTCTTTTCTGATTATATTTTTTTTTTATAAAACTTTTTCCGGTTTCACCCATATTCACTATTGTATAGGTTCACTATTGTATATGTTCACTATTGTATAGGCTCACTATTGTATAGGCACTCCATTGTATAGGCTCACTATTGTATAGGCTCACTATTGTATAGGCTCACTATTGTATAGGCTCACTATTGTATTAGTTCACTATTGTATAGGCTCACTATTGTATAGGCTCACTATTGTATAGGCTCACTATTATATAGGTTCACTATTGTCTATGTTGCGTTGTTCGGCGGCATTAAGATGTTAGCTCGTCCCCCTCACAATTGTATGAAAGACCATGAAATGATGACAAACGTATCACTGAGACTCTATGTACCAAATTATGGGATGGGATGTGTAGTGCCCTTCACTCATCCCCACCATACCCCGTGACGTCCTTGTAACGAAGAGACGTTTAGTATAGTGCCTTTCTTTCACTTCCGCCATAGTCGATGGCAATGTTCCCTCTAAGGTGTGATATGAAGTGAGCAAAAAATTTTGTCTCTGAGCGGCATTTTGTTTTGAGGCCAAAATTTGTGAGCGATTTAAGCGATGCCGTCCGTCGGAGTGAGCGATCGTACGTATAGTATGAGCGACGCCCTAAATTCGTGTGAGCAATCGCTCACGCGCTCAGCTTAGATGGAACATTGGTCGATGGTGCAATGGCCATGAAGGGACTACAGGAGACATGGAGGGAACTTTTCACTATGACTTGAAACATTCCCTTTGGTTATCACCACAGATCGCTGCTCAGCTCATTAACTCACAGTATGTAACATAACGCTATTAAACACAATTAACATTAATGCAAGCCATTAATCTATTAACAAACTACACCTGTTTGATAAGCTGTGAGGCGTGTAACCGATCAACCGATGGAGACATTGAAACCACAAGTTGTCATTACAAAATCGTATATAAACGTTACAGGAATTAAGTCTAACGGTGGCTCGTCAGCTTCATAGGTGTCTCCAAATTTTACATCGACCTGCTGAAGGTGATATGTTCAAGTCTGATGTATTTATCTGTTCATTACATTATTCCCTGTCATTATTGTGTATTATCTATAAAAAATGTTAATTATATATAATATTCGTTATATAATGTCCATCCATTATAAGTTCATCCTATATGTGCGCCTTGCAGAAGTGGTAGACCATATGGATATTAAATGCAATACATTTTGAGAATGTGTTAAATAAAAGTGTTTGTGTATCTATTTAATGTACAGGATCGGCTATATTCATATCAATCATAACACAAAGAACAAGTTCATGCAGAAATATATCCTATACATATTGCATTCAATCAACCCCTCGTGTCAAAAAGTAATCAATTTACACAACAATAAAACAATACATCAAGCAAATTTATTGCATGTCCGAATCATTTGAACAAATTTATTGCATGTCCGAATCATTTGAACAAATTTATTGCATGTCCGAATCATTTGAACAAATTTATTGCATGTCCGAATCATTTGAACAAATTTATTGCATGTCCGAATCATTTGAACAAATTTATTGCATGTCCGAATCATTTGAACAAATTTATTGCATGTCCGAATCATTTGAACAAATTTATTGCATGTCCGAATCATTTGAACAAATTTATTGCATGTCCGAATCATTTGAACAAATTTATTGCATGTCCGAATCATTTGAACAAATTTATTGCATGTCCGAATCATTTGAACAAATTTACTTGCATGTCCGAATCATTTGAACAAATTTATTGCATGTCCGAATCATTTGAACAAATTTATTGCATGTCCGAATCATTTGAACAAATTTATTGCATGTCCGAATCATTTGAACAAATTTATTGCATGTCCGAATCATTTGAACAAATTTATTGCATGTCCGAATCATTTGAACAAATTTATTGCATGTCCGAATCATTTGAACAAATTTATTGCATGTCCGAATCATTTGAACAAATTTACCCCCCTACCTCCCCCCATTCCACCTCCTTAAAAATATAATATTTTAAATTGAAAGAAGGAACTTGTCTATAATCATGTTAATTAGTCATGTTAATGATACTTTTAAAAAAAAATTCTCTCTCTCTCTCTCTCTCTCTCTCCCCCCCCCCCTCTTCCACCCCATTCTCCATAGATCTACGTGTCGAGTTTAAAATAATACAAACAGAAGTTGTGGGTCATAGAGCAACATGCAGAGTGTGTGTGTGTGTTGGGGGGGGAGGGAGTAAAGGTTGTAGCTGCACTCTATCAGTGTGGACAGCAGGTTGCCATCGAGTGGGTCTTCTTACATCCGGAGGTGGTCCACCACACCTGATTAAATCTCAACACAGACATTTTGTTTTGTGTGTGTTGTCGTAAGTCAAGTCTATCTGTTCCACGTATTAATGACCGACTCATCCACACACACCACACATACAACGAGTGTTTGTTGTATTTACATTGTGTAGAAATAAATAAAAGTAACCTACCACACAAGCTATCGTTGTTATTTGTTTCATCACTATCTATTTATCTAGTACCACAGAGTGGTACAGACACTCTATGATTGGCGTGAGATCATATCAAATGGACGGGCTGCTATTATCATAAAGTGTTTACATTACCAGCTATAAGTGGGTCATGTGTGGACTAACGTTACATCGCATCTGCCTGACCCTAAACAAGTGTAGCGGGTGGAAATATCTAATTTAAAAGTAGATTTAGTAAGAATATATTGTAATCATACCGTCTGTAGTATAGTACACTTCTTGTATAGTCAGTCACACAGACATTATAACACAGGGTAAACAAACAAACCAATAAATCGGTAAGCTAGATACTTTACATTCAGGCCCGGCCTTAGGGTGTTCTAGGCCCTATTTGGAAGTTTTGAACTGCTATACTTCTATTAGTAATGTTTTCTATGACCAGCTAATAGAATATTTTAAACTAGTCATCCCGCGGCGTAGCATACACCGCCCTATCAATATAACTAATGTAATTTTTTTTTTAATAAGCACTCAAACAAAATATATTGTATCATTCATTTTTATT
>JAGDYQ010000206.1:0-178081 GCA_021962125.1 Bulinus truncatus | reverse complement strand
ATGCTAAACACTTGGGAAAGGAAAATATTTAGGAAAATATATGGGCCAGTAAAGGACAATAACCAGTGGAGAAGTAGAACCAATTCAGAGCTGTACGAACTGTACGAAGAACCAAATATAACAGCTGAAATCAAAATGAATAGATTGAGGTGGGTAGGGCACATAGAAAGAATGGAAAACAACAGAGGTCCAAAAACGATTTATAAGACAACACCTAATGAGAAAAGGCCTAAAGGCAGACCAAGAAGCAGATGGTTGGAGGAAGTGGAGAAAGACCTTAAAACTATAGGAGTGAGAGAGTGGAGGAAGAAGACCATGGATCGGGAAAAGTGGAGAAGTGTAGTATGGCAGGCCAGGGCCCTAAATGGGATGTAGAGCCAAAGGAAGAAGAAGATGATAAACTATGTAAGCCCCCCCCCCACCCCAGCTTCACACCCGATCCCCTACCCTATTTCAGAGCAAAAAAAAACTAGAAATAAATTTTGCTGACAACATTTAACATACAACATTCAACTGACAACATTCAACATACAACATTCAACTGACAACATTCAACAAACATTTCAGGTACCCAAAACAAACAAAACCCAAAAAAAAATTGAAGACTTTTTTTCAAGTGGGTGATTTCCCCTTTTACGTTCCATTAGCAACGATTTTCCAAGAAATTTGGCCGCTCTCTTAAGTGTGACCGGCCAGGCGGAAATAAAGAGATTTTTCAACACCAGACCGTTGACTAAAATGGTATAGCTTGACCCTCCAGTACCCTCCTTTCTTAGCTTTAGTACTAGAAATAGTCGGGGGTGGGGGGAATGGACTAAATACCATCGACCTCTGCCCCCCTACCCCCCGGAATTTGTGGTCCATGAAGGAACAACTATTACAGACAGTATACTTTGAGAAAGGGGAAATATCGAATTTTGAAAAAGAATGGATGTCAGTGTCTACAAGACTTTCTTTGTCAAGATGTGCGACTTAATTTGTCAAGATGTGCGACTTTATTTGTCAAGATGTGCGACTTTATTTGTCAAGATGTGCGACTGTATTTGTCAAGATTGCGTTTAGTCTTTTTAGTGTCAATATAAAAATATGAAATAGACATTTTGGTAGTTATTAAAAATATAAGGTCTTCTTTTTTTCAAATGCAATTTACAGTAAAGATTAAAAAATATTACTTTTTTTTGCTGCAAACCTATTTCACCTGAAAATAATACAGTTTAGATAAGATGTTACAGCGGTTGCCAGAGTATAGGTCGGGAACCACCAGTGTGTCGCGGGCTGATGAAATGTGTATCGCAAAAAATATCCATAAGTAATCAATAAAGAATATGTACAAACAGTATTAACTTCTTTTCTCTCTATTATAATTGTTTGCACCTTGTCTTTACATTAGATATAAGTAAGAGAGAGAGAGAGAGAGAGAGAGAGAGAGAGAGAGAGGGAGAGAGAGAGAGAGATAGTGAGAGAGATATAGAGAGATAGTGAGAGAGAGATAGAGAGATAGTGAGGGAGAGAGAGAGAGAGAGAGAGAGAGAGATAGTGAGAGAGAGATAGTGAGGGAGAGAGAGAGGGAGGGTAAGGGGTGAGGAAGAGAAACGGTGTAAATATCTGTGCCTAGTGCCACTAGTGGTTCCTCTACCCTAGTCTAAGCGGACACGTGCCAACGTATGCACACTATAGTTTCATTTAGTACATCTATGTACCAGCACAGCCAACATCTTCAGTCGCACGTGACCTTTGGGAATATAGAAGGCGCCACAGAATAAAAATGACATATATTCAAAGATATACAGACATGTATAAAATGTATATATATATATATATATATATATATATATATATATATATATATATATATGTAGAGAGAGAGAGATAAAGAGAGAGAGAGAGAGAGAGAGAGAGAAGATAGAGAGAGAGAAAGATAGATAGATAGATAGATAGATAGATAGATAGTTAGATAGATAGATAGATAGATAGTGCCTACAAATTAAAAAAAAACGATATATAGACATACGAATACAAAATAATTAGATTGATAAATTATAGAGATAAGGATATACAGATAATATATATATATATATATATATAAAGAAATGTATACAAAGACAGACTAATAGACAGATAGATAGACGGATAGACTATAAAATAGACTTTGTTCTAAACTAGACTGACATGACATACTCGTCGCTCCTAAAATCAAGTACACACGTTTAGCCAGTGCTTGATATTTCAGACTCAAAATTTAAAAAAAAAAATTTCTCGACACAGTTGAAATCAACAGACTTGACAGACGTCTAACAGTGGAACTCCGGAGAAAGGAAGATGGGAATATGGAAATCAATTCCATCCTTCTTGATTCGTCCACTTCCCTAATCTGATATGTCCGGTGTGGTCAGCGGTCTATTTTATCCTTGCCCTCTGCCCTGTAAAAAACCTTCAGAGTCAGTGATTCAATGTCTTGCACTTTCTTCAACTATTTCTTTCTTTCATTTTTGTCTCTCTTTTTTTTTTTCTCTGTGTTTCTATCCATCCACTTAATTCCCCCCCCCCGCCCCCCCCCCACCTTCAGACAATTCCCCCAACCAAACCGCGGGGCGTTATTACGTTTAGTTAACTGCGAAACTCGATACTGTTGAAGTAATCGATTACCTCGCTCATCGATACGGCCCGCTGCAGTCGTAGACAAGGAAGGGGGTAGGGGATGTATATACAATTTATCAAAACATGAATTTATCTGAGAAAGGAAAAGGCATAATATTTATCTAAAACGGTTTTTTTTTTTGGTTTGTTTAGCGCATCTCGAGAATGTTGTAATTGATTGTAATCAATAAATATCGATTGAGGAAATCTAAAAAAAGAAAAGAAAAAAAACAACAGATACGAGAAATAAAAAAAAAAAATCAATTATTTCTCTCCTCACTCTGATTAAAAAAAAAACTAGAAATTTTTCAGAACAACGGAAATACGCTCGGTTGACTTATGCCGCCCTATTTACTCAGATAGGCAGACTTAGACAACTGTGGGACAATTCTTCTGTAAGATAGTTTACTGTTCGGCCTAGTCTGGTCTACTGTTCTTCCCAGTCTACTGTCGGGCCTAGTCTAGTCTACTGTCGTGCCTAGTCTACTGTCGTGCCTAGTCTACTGTCGGGCCTAGTCTACTGTGGGGCCTAGTCTATTGTCGGGCCTAGTCTACTGTCGTGCCTAGTCTACTGTCGGGCCTAGTCTATTGTCGGGCCTAGTCTACTGTCGGGCCTAGTCTATTGTCGGGCCTAGTCTAGTCTACTGTTGTGTCTAGTCTACTGTCGTGCCTAGTCTACTGTCGGGCCTAGTCTACTGTCGGGCCTAGTCTATTGTCGGGCCAAGTCTAGTCTACTGTCGTGCCTAGTCTACTGTCGGGCCTAGTCTACTGTCGGGCCTAGTCTATTGTTGGGCCTAGTCTAGTCTACAGTCGTGCCTAGTCTACTGTCGGGCCTAGTCTACTGTCGGACCTAGTCTATTGTCGGGCCTAATATACTGTCGGGCCTAGTCTATTGTCGGGCCAAGTCTATTGTCGGGCCTAGTCTAGTCTACTGTCGGGCCTAGTCTATTGTCGGGCCAAGTCTATTGTCGGGCCTAGTCTAGTCTACTGTCGAGCCTAGTCCACTGTCGGACCTAATCTACTGTCGGTCCTAGTCTAGTCTAATATCTGAACTAGTTTAGAGTCTACTGTAGTTAAGTCTTGATTCCTTCTATGTTTTATTTTAAATGAATGTTACAATATAATTTTTTTAATTCTTTTTCTTTTGCAACCATCATACGCCACCGAACCAACTCTTTTTTTTTTATTTGCTACATGTTTAGTTTCTATCAACATATCTGACATCTGCAAGGACGTCAACGCCGGACAAGGGTCAAGAAGCGGGTTCGGTTATTTGGAGAGTCCTGAGGTCTGGCGTTGAGTCAACTCTATCAAACGTATAGCGATGTAAAGAAAGGAAAATGGAAGAAAGAGGGGGGAGGGGGGTGTATTGGTGGTGGGGTCGGGAAGTTGAGGGGGGGGGAGGGTCTCCGCGACTGATCCCTCTAGCATGGAAAACAGCATAGAAACACATGGATACCGGGGGGGGGGCTAAGATTATAGACCCGACCCTAAGAGATTGCGACACGGGAGGGGGGTGGTGGAACAAGCAGAAGTTTCTGTGTGTTGATGATGAGGTCAGTGATAAGCCATGGCACCAGCATTTATTCCCAAACCCCTGCCCCACCCCACCATCCACCTTCACCCACAACGACAAACAACTAGACATTCACACATCGTGTCCCCTTCCCCCACCCCACCCACCCACTCCTCCTCCTCCTCCACCAGTGAGTACAACAAAAAAAGAAAGAAATCAGAATGGACAGAGCCTCATTGTCTCTCTCTCCTTCCCCCTCCCCCTCCCCCTACCTCGCCACCCCATTCCCTCAGGTCCAGAACATTCTTTTTTTTTCCTTTACTTCATTCTTCTCTCTCTCTCTCTCTCTCTCTCTCTCTCTCTCTCTCTCTCTCTCTCTCTCTCTCTCTCTCTCTCTCTCTTTCTCTCTCTCTCTCTCTTCTTCCGTGAGTATGAAAACATACGTTAGATTGTCCATCGCCCAGTCAATAGAAGTAATAGCACGCCTACACCCCCCTCTATGAGGAAACAGGCACACTAGTCCACCTCCCCTGCCTCTCCCCCCCCCCCCCGATGGTACTATATAAACTATAACCTAGTAAAGCAAATACAATGAAATCCATAATGCTATTCCCCCCCCCCCTTCCTCCTCATCTATTTCCTTTATTGACACACAAATTGTTCGCTTACTGTGTTACTTGATTCCGTCAGTGCACAAATGTTTTATTATGGGCGGGGAAGGAGGGGGTTAGTGGGGGGAAGGGGAGGAGATACAAACTTACACGCACATGCAATGTTTGATGCTCTCCAAGAATTCTGAGCCCTTGGTTTGGCCTCTGGGGGGTGGGGGACCATTTGTTTAACATCGATTTGTAACAAAACATAACAGTGTCACCCTTCCCCTACCCACCCACCCCCCACCACCTTTTTAAACAACCAGATTTAGATTTTTTTTCTATTATGTTTTTTTTTTGTTGTTGTCGATACTTGTTGCCAGTGAAAATGATGATTATTTGTCTAAGGCGGGGCTTGCTTGGTCAACAAACGCTCTATGTTTAGCTTACCGTGTTGTTTTTTTTTTGTGTGTGTATGTGAGTGTTCAGGTGTGTGTGCGTGTGCACGCGTGCAAGAGTGTAGGGTGTGCAAGTGTTCAGGTGTGTGTGTGTGTGGGTGGGTGTGCAAGAGTGTAGGTGTGTAAATGTGTAGGGGTGCGAGTGTGTAGGTGTGTAAAAGTGTGGGCGTGCAAGAGTGTAGGTGTGTAAAAGTGTAGGTGTGTAAAAGTGTTGGTGTGTAACAGTGTGGGTGTGCAAGAGTGTAGGCGTGTAGTTATTTATCTAGGTGTGTGGCATTGACAAATATATCATCACATTCATATAACTTCTAATACCACTTCTTGTATTTCTATTCCTTTTTTCCTCAAATTTAAAATAGCTCATTACTTAAGTTTATTTGAATGTTGTGAGGAAACAAATTAAAGTTTCTGAACGGGTTTTCCCATTAGAAGTTTTTTTTTTCCTATTCTGAGAACATTGTACGAATATATATGACTGGAACATTTGTTTTGTGTCTTTTTTTGAGGATAAGATTTGTTGTTGATTTCACGTCATTTACTTTTTTCATTGCTGAAGTAAACAAATACATAAATAATAATCTATAAATGAAACTGATTTAAAGAAGGATTGGTCGCAGAGGTTTTCTGTTATAAAACAATTTGACATCAAATGCGAATATTGTATATTTGTGGTAGTGGCGATGGTAGCTGTTAAAGCATTTTGAACATTACATTTACGACTATTAAGCTATCTAAAATAGTACAGCTACAACTGTCAAGATAATATTTCATTAAAGACATGTGTGGTACACTGGCTCACATGGCCAGTTGGCCATTTTTTGTTTAGTTTTGGTTCAGGATCTAATCGTCTCACTTGGATCTCCATTTAGCAGATTTAACCCCGTGACTTACAGAAGCTTTAACCATTTCGCCCGTCACGGATGACTAAACAAAGTCCTCTTTGTCGACAAAGCCCCCCCCCCCCCTTTTTTTTTTTACAATAACCCTCCCCCCTCTTTACAATAAACAAACACAGCAAAGTTGTCTTTTTGATCGATGTCCCAGTAACGGACCACGCATGAACCAACACTGTGGTCGCAATCATGTGTCGTTCATAGCTTCGTCTTGGAAAGACCACCAAGTTGTTGCGATTTGTTGAGCAGCCCCCAGAGAGAATGGCAGCGCCAGACGGAATGGAAGCACCAGAAAGATTGTCAGCACCAGACAGAATGGAAGCACCAGACAGAATGGCAGCACCAGACAGGATGTTCGCACCAGACATGATGTCAGCACCAGACGGAATGGCAGCACTAGGCAGAATGGAAGCACATGACAGAATGGCAGCACAGACAGAATGGCAGCACCAGACAGAATGGCAGCACCAGACAGAATAGCACTAAACAGGATGTCAGCACTAGACGGAATGTCAGCACCAGACGGAATGGCAGCACCAGACAGGATGTCAGCACCAGACAGGAAGTCGAAAACGCACCTAAAAATACCGGGGAAACTTGGACTTACACAGGAAGCATTGAGTCATGTATATCCCTGGGTGTGCTCCCATTGATTTGGGTATTACGGACTTTATGCTCACCCTGTGCAGCTGAACCAAAACCTATTTCTGATTCTTTACCTCAATCATTTTACATCAATATGGTTGCCACATTGTTTTGATTGTCGACGCTGATCAATAACTACAAGGGGTGGCTAAATTAAGAAAGTAATTTAAGTGAATTCAAGGGAAGTAAGGCAGGAAAAGCGGTTTTTTTTTTTAAATTACGCTTGTCTATTTCCGTAGGTAACTCTCAATGGGTTTCACCAATTCTGAACAGATTTATACACCTATTCTGACAAAGCTGTTTTATATATTTTTTCTTCGAAACTAGTTTATAAACTCAGTGCGAGAATAAACAAATCTATGCTTTTATGTTAGTCAATGTTGAATTCATTTCAAAGGCTTATATAATAGACAAGGCGTAAATTGCTGATAATCATAAAGACAGACTATGGTTATTGTGTAAAACCAGTTTTTATGAATGATAAAGGTCCTATGTCATGCCTGGTTGCTATTCATTTCCATTCTAAACCTTATAGAAGAGTCCTAAAAATTGCTAATGGCGCTATAGTATCAAATGTCCACGCCAAGGCTTCCAGGATCTGTCTCAAGGGTCATTGCGACCCCATTACAACATAAAGAAAATAGTAAAATAAAAAAAAAAAATTCAAACCGTTTTAAACACTATTGTTTATAATCAGAACCGTTTTTAAATCTTTGGTGGCCCCAGACTCCCCATGGGCAAACTACGGCCAGCAGTAGATTTGAAAAGTTATAGACGAGGTAAAACCGTCAAATTTTTCCTGCGTAATATTACTAACTATTGTGCTCTTTAACTTATTCATTTAAGAAATTGCCAAATGGAAAAGGAAGGGCGTGGAGCTAATTTTAGACAATGGACAGTTTAATTGTATGACTGAATTGGTCTAACGACACATCTTAACGTGGTTAATTTCTGTATGTATAGTTCTGTTAATGAACTTTGAACTTTCTTGTTTATATATTACAAAAGTAGCGCAATGGCGCTTCTTTCATGAGTTGGTTTTGTGAAATTATTTATTTATTTATTTGGTAAAAACACGACCATTTTGAGATACCGCCATTTCTGTATGACTTGGGGAGAGACCGTTGTCATCACTGGAATGGAAGATTGTGATTGTGATTGTGGGCTGTACGTTTCAGCCATGGCTTGTGAAAGAAAATAAATTAGAAATGTATGAGGAATTGATTTGATTAAGTCACTCATGGACAGAGCTACTGACAGAATGCCCGGGACCCGCGGCAAGACGTTAGAGGAGCTCTCACAAAATAAATCTATTTTTAATAAAAAAAAATATGTGTGATGAATCATTTAGACTGATACGTATATAACTGAAAATGTGAGCACATCAAGAGTAATGTTTTCTTTGAGGAGGAGTGTCGAGATATATGGCGGAGGGGAGGGGGATAGGAGAAAGTACCTGTTTGATATAACATCTTACTGGTCAGGGAGGGGGGTAGGAGAAAGTACCTGTTTGATATAACATCTTACTGGTCAGGGAGGGGGGTAGGAGAAAGTACCTGTTTGATATAACATCTTACTGGTCAGGGAGGGGGATAGGAGAAAGTACCTGTTTGATATAACATCTTACTGGTCAGGGAGGGGGGTAGGAGAAAGTACCTGTTTGATATAACATCTTACTGGTCAGGGAGGGGGGTAGGAGAAAGTACCTGTTTGATATAACATCTTACTGGTCAGGAGGGGGTAGGAGAAAGTACCTGTTTGATATAACATCTTACTGGTCAGGGAGGGGGTAGGAGAAAGTACCTGTTTGATATAACATCTTACTGGTCAGGGAGGGGGGTAGGAGAAAGTACCTGTTTGATATAACATCTTACTGGTCAGGGAGGGGGGTAGGAGAAAGTACCTGTTTGATATAACATCTTACTGGTCAGGGAGGGGGATAGGAGAAAGTACCTGTTTGATATAACATCTTACTGGTCAGGGAGGGGGGTAGGAGAAAGTACCTGTTTGATATAAAATCTTACTGGTCAGGGAGGGGGGGGTAATCACTGAGAGTTCCTAAACAGTTGCGTATTCTGCTGTTTGTGTGTGTGTGTGTGTCTGTGCGTTAAGGATGGCATTACTTTGCGTGAATGTGTTTGTCGTAGCTGTTCAGCTATTTAAGTAAGTGTGTTTGTCGTAGCTGTTCAGCTATTTAAGTAAGTGTGTTTGTCGTAGCTGTTCAGCTATTTAAGTAAGTGTGTGTGGCTAACTGTTCAGCTATTTAAGTAAGTGTGTGTGGCTAGCTGTTTAGCTATTTATGTGTGTGTGGCTAGCGGTTTAGCTATTTATGTGTGTGTGTGTGGATAGCTGTTCAGCTTTTTATGTGTGTGTGGCTAGCTGTTTAGCTATTTATGTGTGTGTGTGGCTAGCTGTTCAGCTATTTAGATGTTTGTGTATGGGTAGCTGTTTAGCTATTTTTGTGTGTGTGTGTGGATAGCTGTTCAGCTATTTAAATGTGTGTGTGGCTAGCTATTTAGCTATTTATGTGTGAGTGTGGTCAGCTGTTCAGCTAATTATATGTGTGTGGCTAGATGTTCAGCTATTTGTGTGTGTGTGGGACTAGCTGATCGGCAATTTAAGTGCACATTTCTATTTATAAAATAACAATATGCTAAAATACTTTTCAGTACATAATTTCAGTTATTGCAGTGCGGCCCCTAATGACAAAAAAAATGTGGACCAAGCGCCACTCGTGGGAATTGACGTGCTTGCTGTAGGGTACAAAAGGTTTAAAAAAAATTCTCCCCTGTGTGTGTGTGTATGTATATTGTCAGGGTATTAAGTGGTACCATTGTTCTCTGCCATCATTGTCTGGGTATGACTTTCTCAATAATATTAATGAGGCATTGCCGAGTTTAAATATTATTGTTATATTATCTTGGAGGCGTGTTTGTGGTAGCTGTGGCTCTTCTTTCATTCCACTAATCAAATACCAAATAATGTGCGAAGACAGTGTTCTTTGCTGATTGAAGTTTATTACGATACAATAATATAGAAAATACGATAAAATAAGTTCACTGTACACGTTGTAAAAATAATCTGTTGGATCACCACATTTCTAGTAAGAACTCCATTATGTTCTAATGATACATCTGTATTATATCCAAGTGCAAATACACAAAAACTTATCTAGAAAAATATATCTCCATCATGGAGGTGAACTGTTACTCTCATGATCACTCACAATAATAATTACAATATCCTAACAAGGAAAAAAACATCGACACGTCTGTCGTGTACGAGAGTGATCCTTCAACTGACAAAAACTCTCTTCCGGAAATATAAAAATTCGGATCTCAGTTAAATAAAAAGTGATCCTAATGTTTACGAAACAATTATACCTTTACATATATGTGTGTGTGTATGTGTGAGTGTGAGTGTGTGTATGCATATATGTCTGTGTGTGTGTATGTGTGGGTGTGTGTGTGTGTGCTTACCCGTAACATCACGTGTTTACGTTACATCTTAAAGATGTAAAGTGGACAAAATTACGTCATAATGATGACTCCGCACGTGCGTCAGATAACGTCCACGCAATGCCCTCCCCCACCCCTTTCCCCGCACAACTCACATACCCCCCCACCCCCACCCCCTACTCTCACACAGAACCATTACTTCCCTCATTCAATGAGGGACGTGATCACACACACAGACAGACTCACGTTCACTAAGTCATTATCACACATTATTACCTCCCTGCCGAGTGGGTGTGACGTCCTCTGCGGCGATTATTTCTACCCACACTGGACATTGGTTTTATCTTAATACTTAGAGATCCGAATGTTGACATTGGTTTTATCTTAATACTTAGAGATCCGAATGTTGACATTGGTTTATCTTAATACTTAGAGATCCGAATGTTGACATTGGTTTTATCTTAATACTTAGAGATCCGAATGTTGACTTTTTGCATCCCTTTGTCACACGGAGGCCCTGGACTTTGTACTATTGTTATTTATAGAGTTCTTGTTTTTTCTTCCTGTCATAAAATTTAGTTCTAATATAAATATGTCGTATGGCGAGGGACAGTTTTCAAAAATATGACGCATACATAGGCGTATTTGAAACATTCTTACCAGATGAAAAAATCGAGATAAGAATTTGGAATACGCATTAAATTCTTCCTAAAGCTGTCTAGTTTTATTATAAAGAAGTCTATAGTTCATAAGTGTAATATTTAAAAAAAGCTTTGAAAGTTGAAAAAAAGGACTTTTCGTTTACATAGTATTGGATCTGTGGCTTCTAACAGACTAAAGATGTAAAAAAAAAACTGTATTTATGTTAACACAGCCTGTATAATTGTTGACAAAACATATATGCATGTCAAGAGATTTTGTTTACATACTCAGAGAAACTGTATACGTCGTTAATGTGTATGTATACATGTTAACATATCTTGTGTACATGCTCAGAGAGTCTCTGTATATATATATATATATATATATATATATATATATATATATATATATATATATATACATATATATATACACAAACAAAACTTCTAAGGATATTTAAAAAAAAATTGTACATGTTGACAGAGGTTGTATAGATAATAAGGTAACCTATATAAATGTTTGTAGCTTTAGAACGTATGTCAACAGAACCGTTAATAGAGTGTTAAAACTGTTCAAGCAAATTGTGAGGCTGTTAACTCAACTTGTTCGAATTTTAACAGGATATAAAAAAAAAGTCATGTTAATATATTATAAGAGGTAGAAATGAAAAAAATAATTATTTGTGGCTTTTTAAGCCAGACTATCCCTAAAACCCTTCATACTGAAAAGTACTGTAAGATAAGTCCACTAAGCCACTCTGGACTATCCGGAAAGATGAAATGTTTATGTAGTTACGGCATACAGGGCCGTTTTAAGGTCATCGTAGGCCCTAGGCACTTTCAAAGTCGTAGACCCTAGGCACTTTCAAAGTCGTAGGCCCTCTCCGAATTCATTTTTTAATATTTTTCAGGAATGCACTTGTTTTCACTTTATGTTCTGGCTTTCGTAGGCCCTTGAAAAGTCCGTAGGCATACTGTGCCTATATGATAAAGCGGCCCTGACGGCAGATAAAGGGGTTGTGCGGCAAACGCAACGCCCAAATGCCACTTATATTTATACCAGAAGCGTTGGAAGTTAAAGTAAGTAAAGTTCCCTTAAAAACCCATAAGGGCTCATCGGGACAGATGAAGTGTAGAATTCATCTGTTTCAGTATGTGGTTAACACAACGCCCAGCCGCCTTAACCCCCACCCGCCCCAACTTAATGTCGGGTACTCATTTAAAGCTGGGTGGACTTGTGGGACTTACACCAGGACCTGAAAAAAATTCCAAGGTTCTCACATTCATGTGGAAATATGAATAGGACTTATACAAATGAAAAAAAAATTCTAGGGATGTTAAAACACCATATATAGATATAGATATATAGATCTGTTAACATAGCCTGAGTCTTTCCGTCCACGGAATATCTCCTCAACTCTCGAGTAACAATTTTTTTTTTCTGTTTCTGCCCAAAATTTGACACACACCCTGAGGTTCCCCCCAAGCCAACAATTTTTCCATATTTCATTCTCCCCCCCCCCCGCCTTCCCTTATTAATTTTCCCCTAAGTCCGTTTCTTCCCCCCCCCCCACCTCAGTTTGTAACCACCTATTTTTTTTATCTCTCTATCATACTCCCATTCTCATTCTTCCACTATCTCTCTCTCTCTCTCTCTCTGTCTCTCTCTCTCTGTCTCTCTCTCTCTCTGTCTCTCTCTCTCTCTCTCTCTCTCTCTCTCTCTCTCTCTCTCTGTCTCTCTCTCTCTCTCTCTCTCTCTTTCTCTCCGTCACGTTCGGGACCAACGAAGTGTCGCCCCTGATAATCCGTCAAATTCTGGAGCTTAAAAACAAAAATGAACACAAAAAAAAAAGACCCGACCCTTCAGTTTGTCCCGTCCATAGAGTCGTTGGTCGGGGGGGGAGGGGACCAGTGGGGGGGGAGGGGCAGCGGGCTGAAAGTACGACGTTGCGATAAATTAGTTCTTTAATTGGCGATGGATGTCGTGGACTCGATCGAGCTGACCTATTTATGTATGTACGCCGGGTGAGGGACGATGACCCCTGGGTCGGGAGAAAGATGGGGTAGTGGGGGAATTGGAAAAAAAATGAAAACGGGTCTGGGAGAGGGTTTGGGGGTGGGATGGAGAGGGTGTTGCTTGGTTAGAATGGAGATGTTCACATTGTTAAGCTTGATTGATGAAGCATTATTTCGGACTTCAGGTATTTTATGATTAGTGTGAGGGTGAGGCTGCTGAAGGCATTCAGTGCTCATCTTTATAGGTGATGGGGGGATTTGTATTAGTTTTACATTGAGGTATGTGATACTGTAGTGATCTAGTGATACCGTAGTGATGTAGTGATACTGTAGTGATACTGTAGTGATGTAGTGATACTGTAGTGATGTAGTGATACTGTAGTGATGTAGTGATACTGTGGTGATGTAGTAATGTAGTGATGTAGTTATACTGTAGTGATCTAGTGATACTGTAGTGATCTGGTGATACTGTGGTGATCTAGTTATACTGTAGTGATCTGGCGATACTGTAGTGATCTAGTGATACTGTAGTGATCTGGTGATACTGTAGTGATCTAGTGATACTGTATTGATCTAGTGATACTGTAATGATCTAGTGAAACTATAGTGATCTAGTGATATCGTAGTGATCTAGTTATACTGTAGTGATACTGTGGTGATCTAGTGATACTGTAGTGATCTGGTGATACTGTAGTGATCTAGTGATACTGTAGTGATACTGTGGTGATCTAGTGATACTGTAGTGATCTAGTTATACTGTAGTGATACTGTGGTGATCTAGTGATACTGTAGTGATCTGGTGATACTGTAGTGATCTAGTGATATCGTAGTGATCTAGTTATACTGTAGTGATACTGTAGTGATCTAGTGATACTATAGTGATCTAGTGATATCGTAGTGATCTAGTTATACTGTAGTGATACTGTGGTGAACTAGTGATACTGTAGTGATCTGGTGATACTGTAGTGATGTAGTGATACTGTAGTGATGTAGTGATACTGTAGTGACCTAGTGATACTGTAGTGATCTAGTTATACTGTAGTGATACTGTAGTGATCTGGTGATACTGTAGTGATGTAGTAATACTGTAGTGATGTAGTGATATTGTAGTGCTACCAAAAAAAAATGGGTCCCATAAATTATGTCCTTCCACATTCCATTAAGAAAGCCAAACGTATTTCCAAATGAAAGAAGTACTTTAAAAAATGTTGTGTAGTATAGCGGCAAAACAAAAATTACGAAGAATCCTATAAGTCAGATTAAAAACGGATTTTTTTTTATTCTTTGCAACGCCAAAAGCATTTTGCATTATTAGCCAGTCTGATAATCTATTCTCTGGTAGTGCTAACCTCAAGCGAAAATAAAATATCAGTCAACGGCCTTTTGTACGTGTTAACAATCGGCTCTAAGAAAATGTAAAGCTGTTAACATTCGAACTTGTTAACAAGACGTAGAGACCAGTATTGCGCTGGTGTGAAAGATTGAAACCACGTCATATGTCCAAATGGCGAGAGTACCAAACGCCATACCATTGGTCGGTTATGTCCTTCCTCCAGGGGTGGATGTTTACTTTACTTCCTATTTGTTTGAGAATGCAATGAACCTTCATTCAGCTTAACTGTAAAAATTATGAACTAGATACTAATATTACTTGTTAGTTATCAGGTGAAATGAGTCGAGATATGATTGTCACTTATAATTTATAAATATGATTGCCACTTATAATTTACAGGTATGATTGCCACTTATAATTTACAGATATGATTGTCACTTATAATTTACACATATGATTGTCACTAATAATTTACAGACATGATTGTCACTTATAATTTACACATATGATTGTCACTGATAATTTACAGATATGATTGTCACTTATAATTTACACATATGATTGTCACTGATAATTTACAGATATGATTGTCACTTATAGTTTACAGACATGATTGTCAGTGATAATTTACACATATGATTGTCAGTGATAATTTACTGATATGATTGTCACTTATAATTTACAGATATGATTGTCACTGATAATTCACAGATATGATTGTCACTTATAATTTACAGATGTGATTGTCACTTATAATTCACAGATATGATTGTCACTTATAATTCACAGATGTGATTGTCACTTATAATTCACAGATATGATTGTCACTTATAATTCACATATATGATTGTCACTTATAATCTAGAGATATGATTGTCACTTATAATTCACATATATGATTGTCACTTATAATCTAGAGATATGATTGTCACTTATAATTCACAGATATGATTGCCAATTGTAATTTAGACTTTTAAGGCCATATGCGCCATTTTGCGTACGACTGGTGCTGCAGGGAGTAGTGTGTGTGGGGGGGGGGGAGGTAGGGATTAGGCTCTAGACTTTTAAAACTCTTAAACCGCTAATTTGCTAATCGACCATCAAATTTGAATTGAAAGGAAAACTTTGTGTAGTTGGCAGATAAGTGTTCGCCTACCTACCTAGCCTCTCAACAGGACTACAACATGTAGGCTGTGTTTACAGGTTGCACCATAATAACAGATACACAAAAAAAAATATCACACGTTCAGTCAGAGCCGTTCTCACCTTTGTGAGGGCCCTAGACAAAGTTACATCTGCTGCGGGCTCTAGTAGGCCGTCACTTGGAGACTTTGGGTAGTGTTGTTTTCGTTGACGAAAACTAAAACTAAAACCTTCGTTGACGAAAATGTTGACTTTTCGTCAACGAGAACTAAAACTAAAACTAAAATTAGAAGCAAGACTAAAACTAGACGAAAACTAAAATTATTACAGAAAAAAACGAAATAAAAACTAAAACTAAAATATGACCTGGGACTAAAACAACACTAGCTTTGGGTAACTAATAATGCTTGAAAACTAATCCCTGCCCCCTCCTCCCTCCCCCCGGGGGAAAAAAAGGTGTTACTCTGTATCTAGTGATCACGTCGCCCTTCATTGCTCCTGGCAGATAAGTCAAGAAAGCCCCTTAACCCCCCCCCCCCCACACACTTGCAGAGGGACTCTATGCAGGCACTAAGTTTGCCTATCTATCAGAAAGGCCCCCGTATACAATGATAAGGATCTGTACGTTACAATTTGAAGAATAGTTGGGGGGAGGGGGTTCATCTGTTAATGACGTCCAGTGCATTTGTTAATTTTAAAAACAAATTTCTCGATTCATCAAAAAAAAAGAAAGGAACATGTCGCCATCTTTATACAAACGATCCTGTTGGAAGAAACAACAACAATTATTGATTGTTACTATAATAAAAAAAAAATAAGGGGAGAGCATTGAGAGAAGTTGACATCATTTAATACCTCCAAAGTTTGGATGCGCATTTCCCTTGAATAATCTCCCTTGACATGTAGGATAATGAAAAATGCAGACAAAAAAAAAATAAACCCCATACAAAACAGAAAATTGAATTTTAAAAAAATTGCCTTCTGTTATTTAACTTTGTTTCAATGTATTGTGTTACATCAGAGTGGAACAAATTTTCAAGAAAAGATTGCTTTGAAATTTGAAAAAAAAAACGGTACAATTTTATAGGACAGCAAAAGGAAATTGTTTATTGAGAAGTTTGGTCGAAGACTGTGTTTCGGAATTGTTTATTGAGAGGTTTGGTCGAAGACTGTGTTTCGGAATTGTTTATTGAGAGGTTTGGTCGAATACTGTGTTTCGAAATTGTTTATTGAGAGGTTTGGTCGAAGACTGTGTTTCGGAATTGTTTATTGAGAGGTTTAGTCGAAGACAGTGTCTCGGAATTGTTTATTGAGAGGTTTGGTCGAAGACTGTGTTACGAAATTGTTTATTGAGAGGTTTGGTCGAAGACAGTGTCTCGAAAATGTTTATTGATAGGATTGATCGAAGACTGTTTCTCGAAATTGTTTATTGATAGGATTGATCGAAGACAGTGTCTCGAAATTGTTTATTGAGAGGTTTTGTTGAAGACAGTGTATCGAAATAGTTAATGCGGAAATGGGAAAAGAAGTATATCAATGTGTCAGATGTATGAATGTAACAAAGTCTAAGTGTATGTAACATATGTGAATTAGGCAAGTCTAAGTCTAGATTTGTATCTGATATTTTTGGCCCTAGAAATAAAGCTGACTTTTTTTAATGAGTTCAACATTTGTACATACAACAAATTACAACGATGATGTGAAAGTTGTAGAATAGAACAATAGGTGTACAGTGCCACCTCAACATAGAACAATAGGTGCACAGTGGTCGCACCAACATAGAACAATAGGTGCACAGTGGACGCCCCAACATAGAACAATAGGTGCACAGTGCCAGCTCAACATAGAACAATAGGTGCACAGTGGTCGCCCCAACATAGAACAATAGGTGCACAGTGGACGCCCCAACATAGAACAATAGGTGCACAGTGCCAGCTCAACATAGAACAATAGGTGCACAGTGGTCGCCCCAACATAGAACAATAGGTGCACAGTGGTCGCCCCAACATAGAACAATAGGTGTACAGTGGTCGCCCCAACATAGAACAATAGGTGCACAGTGGTCGCCCCAACATATAACAATAGGTGCACAGTGGTCGCCCCAACATAGAACAATAGGTGCACAGTGGACGCCCCAACATAGAACAATAGGTGCACAGTGCCAGCTCAACATAGAACAATAGGTGCACAGTGGTCGCCCTAACATAGAACAATAGGTGCACAGTGGTCGCCCTAACATAGAACAATAGGTGCACAGTGGTCGCCCCAACATAGAACAATAGGTGTACTGTGCCAGCTCAACAAAAACATAGCCCAACCAGAAAGTGACCTAGATTAAAAACCAGTTAGCGACTGAAAGACTTACGCTCTGGCTGTTTATTTACCAGCAGCAATGGATCGGTTAGAAAATGGAGCGCTTTGGACTTGGTAGGTGGACCGATCACGATGTGTGCTGCAGGTTTATGGGTTTGAACTTTGAACCCCCAGTGACCCGTGTGACCTTAGTGGCT
This sequence comes from Bulinus truncatus, assembly GCA_021962125.1. Lineage (NCBI taxonomy): Eukaryota > Metazoa > Mollusca > Gastropoda > Planorbidae > Bulinus > Bulinus truncatus. The sequence continues at coordinate 160,238 of JAGDYQ010000206.1, read as the reverse complement.
CGTTACATCGTTGGTATTGTATGTATGACAAGGGTGTGGTCAAACATTTTAATCTACACGATGGGTTTCTTAAATTTGACGGATGGGCTGGACCAAGAGCTGATGGATGGTGTGTTTAAATGAAACGTAATGTATGACCATGTTGAGGTCCCCATTACTCTTTGTCTGTCCAGGGCCGCAGGGCCGAAGTTTGCCGATGTTTAGCTTATGGCTTCTCGTTTTCCCCGATGGGTAGTGTCTGTGCCTTTTCATTTTTTGTGCACAACATATCTGATAGGGCTGCAAGCACAATATTTCTGTACTCTGTTGTAATGTCTTTTCTTACCCGTTCGGACAGTTGTGTGCGCGCGCAAAGTGGCGCAGCTGGAAATGGAACACTATGTGTGTGTGCGCGCGCAAAGTGGCGCAGCTGGAAATGGAACACTATGTGTGTGTGCGCGCGCAAAGTGGCGCAGCTGGAAATGGAACGCACGCGTGTGTGTGTGTTGTGTATGTATGTGAGTTGTAGTAATGAAACCAGAAAAAATGCCCTTAAAATTGTTACGGCTTGAATGCATTTTTAACAGATAACTTTTAATCCTAGAAATAACTTCACAGACAGTACGATGATAGATTAAGCACCCCCCCTCTCTACCATGGTGGCAATATCATGATTACGATAATCTGAGATTAGCCTCGGACTAACCAGGCTCGCTGTGACCCTTGTTTCTAAAGAACCCTGCTAAAAAAAAAACAGTTTTATTTATTATTTAATTTTTTCGCTAATTCAAATTGGGCCCCAATATTTTCATCCGCACAAAAAGCTCCCCCCCCCCCATCTTAATCAACCAAGCCTAATGCCTAAAGTAAAAAAGAAAAATAAAAAAAATAATAAAAAATACTAAAATTTAACTATTTAAACATGTCTTTTATTTTAATAACTGAAAACAACTTAATTCGTCAACCATGTCAATTAAAATAAACCGCTATTACGAGAAATCCATTTGGCACCTGCGGCACTTTTGTATCGAGATAATAATGTGTGACGTGCAAACCGTTCGGGTCATGAACATCAGGTGATCTGAAAAGTTTCCCCAGCACCACGTTGTGGGAGAAAACTTTTTTTCCCCGTCAGCCACGAAATGAAGAAAAGAAAATGGCGATTGATAGGACCCACTCTGCGAAAAACCGTCTGGGGGGGGGGGGGACCAGCAAAAAAATGTCAGAGTGAGCAATTGTCATATATACTTAAGTATTTGGCACTGGCATATAATATCTGGATTTCAAAAGGGGCCCCATATGTCAAATAGCTAAGGGCCTTTATCAAATCTAAATCCGGCCCTAGGCCCAGCTCAAGAAGACTGACCACAAACTGAATCCGCTGGCCAGATGTTGTTGAGACCCAAAGCTCCTTCTAGGAGTTGAAAGGAACCAGAAGCAATACTGGACAACCCAGAAGCAACACTGAACAACCCAGACGCAATACTGAACAACCCAGAAGCAACACTGGACAACCCAGAAGCAACACTGGACAACCCAGAAGCAATACTGGACAACCCAGAAGCAATACTGGACAACCCAGAAGCAACACTGGACAACCCAGAAGCAATACTGGACAACCCAGAAGCAATACTGAACAACCCAGAAGCAACACTTGACAACCCAGAAGCAACACTTGACAACCCAGAAGCAACACTGGACAACCCAGAAGCAATACTGGACAACCCAGAAGCAATACTGGACAACTCAGAAGCAACACTGGACAACCCAGAAGCAATACTGAACAACCCAAAAGCAACACTGAACAACCCAGACGCAATACTGAACAACCCAGAAGCAATACTGAACAACCCAGAAGCAATATTGAACAACTAATGCAATAACTAATATAATTTTGTAATTATTTTCAACCAACGGGAGGGGGGAAAAAAGTTACAGAAAAGTGTTTTGCAATAGGGTGCAATATGTTGTCAGCACAAATCAAATGTGTTTTTGATATAAACAAAATCTGAAATATCATTTGGTGGAATGGAATGTTTGTGTGTGTGTGGAGGGGGGGGGAGAGGGTTATGATGGATCTGCACTGAGTCGACTGACATCATTTGGCGGTCAATGACATTTTTAGGGGTGGTGGTCGTAGGGGGTGATCGGTTACTGGGTTGAGTAAATTGTAGGAGGGGGGGAGGGGGTTGGGGTAGGGAGTGAAGAACGATGTTGTGAGGTTACAATATCGAGAGGGTAGGGGGAAGGGGGGAGATAATCATGACGTGCATGAAGAAAAAGTGGGTGGGGGGTGGGGGAGTTGATTATCCTCCATGTTGTCAAATGCAGTACCCTCCCTCTCAAAAAAAGCAGCTGAGAAAGGTTAGGATTATTTTTCTCTTAACCGACTTCCTATTTCTTTCTTTCTATTTCTCTCTATTTTTGTTATTGCATACTACTAATTACTACTCCAGTTGGAGCGCAACTAGTGTACTCTGTAACATTACAAGGCATTGAATGGATGGATGGCCTAGCGATTGAAACAGTCTGTGAATGTCGTCCTGAAGGGTCCTGGGTTCAAAGAAGATTGTTTGGTGCTTCCATGTCCATTTCGCTATTGGCTATGATGGGGATGGAAGAAGAGCAACACGAAAAACGTCCGATAAATTATTTTGTAATTGTTTATAAGAGATAAAATTATCTTCCTTGCAAGGACATTACATATTACATACAAGTCATTGTGTATGTCGCATTGGTCGACGTAGCCAATCGTGTGATCATTAGACCAGACAACATACAACTTTCTTTTGGATTAATAAATTGCATTACGAGACTACAGTCATACAAAAGCCACTAAAATGGAATGCCACCAGATGAACATAGCACCTTATCGCAAGGTCATGTTATAATGAAAGACCACCGATCTGGAAAGGCTACAAGCTTATAGGACCACGAATTATTAGAGTGGGGTCAGCTTCAAAATAATAACCTACACAAAGCCCCGCGCTAGGATATTTATTTATTTTGTTATTTAATTGTAGCCAAACTAAATGTCTCATTCCCACCCTCCTCCACCACCACCATCACCACGTAATATTCACTTATTTAAAATCTCTAGAGCAGGCTGGCAAGTGGCAACGTCAAACAGACCCTAACTCTAAACGAATAATAAATTAATAATAATCTCCACGGTACTGATAAATAGCCTAAACCCTTTTGGAACGCATTGGCTGACAGACCTTTATTTCACCGAGAAATTACTTATATAGTATATATACACGTGACAATCTAGTCCCGATAGGGTAGACAACAACAAAAAAATCGAATCTACTTTGAATTCTCCCAGTTGTTGTTTTTTTGTCGAGGCTACTGTGAGTTCTCCTTTCTAGACTCATGTTATTATGTAAATAAAAATGAACTCCCTCTGAACTGGCACTCACCACTGACACTGACGTCAGAATGTATTAGACTGATCGTTACGTCACCGGAATAGAGAGGGGGGCGGGGAATGGGTGGTTTCATTCTAGTGCCCTTTGACCTGAAAACAAAAAAAAAAAGAAGCTTTATTCTATTTCCAGATTTTTGTTTTAAGTTAAGTCTAAATCTATCAGTCATATTGAGCACTGTGTGGATGCTAGATTCGCACTTGTGTCACACTTCATCATTACATTATTATTTTTTTTTGTTTTATTTGTAGGACTCATTTGATAACAGACAGATGAAAGGTTCAAAGAAAAAAAAAATTACCGTAAGGTGAATATCAATATGTAACATTTTTTGTATCAGATTGGGTTCGATCTAAGAAGGAAACCGCCCCATATATTTATATATATATATACAGTCGATTCCGCTTAATTGGGACACATCGGGACCGAGGCTTTTTGTCCCAATTTTAAGCGGCTGTCCCAATTAAAAATACAAATTTACTATTGGCTTCTTTGTTTCGTTTCTTTGAGATTTGTCCCGAATAAGCGGCTGTCCCAACCAAATATGCGGTGTCCCAATTAAGCGGAATCCACTGTATATATAGCTTTAGTTAATTCTGTGACAGCTAGTGTTGAGACAGTTTTCATATTGATCTAAGATTCGGATAATTCAGTTCTGTATTTTATTTTACTTTCCAAGGCTACAGATCACTGGTTGGTTTTTATTTTAGTCCTTTTTTTTTTTAAGGGATTTGACCATCAAGATCTATATAAAGTCCACCGGTCATACTTCTTTAACGACAGCTAGTCACCCATGTTTTAGTTTTAGTTCACACTGATATATTCATCTGAAACAGTACGGCGATAGCATCCAGTCCGTGGTATGACGTTTTTTTCAACCAGATCACACATTTCATATAATTGCAGGAAAATAATATTTGAATGCGTAAATCTGCACTTCGAGCTTGATTACGGTTTGATTATAAAAATCTGAAAATATAGTTTAACTAAACATGTAAGCCTACATGTAATTTACTTAATATAAAAGACAAGAAATGGTATAACGAAGGAATACAACCCCTCCCTCTCTCTGTCTATCACGTACATATAAATACATTAATGTCTACTGTGTAGAACAGTGGTTCTCAAAGTGTGTGGGTCACGAGTGATTTGAGGTAAATCGCCGAAAATCACAACAATTGTTTTTATTCGAGAATAGATAAGCTCTGTTCTTTATCTGTTCTTTATCTGTTCTTTGCCTGTTCTTTATCTGTCCTTTATTTGTTCTTTATCTGTCCTTTATTTGTTCTTTATCTGTTCTTTGCCTGTTCTTTATTTGTTCTTTATCTGTTCTTTATCTGTTCTTTGCCTGTTCTTTATTTGTTCTTTATCTGTTCTTTATCTGTTCTTTGCCTGTTCTTTATTTGTTCTTTATCTGTTCTGTATCTGTTACCGTTGTTTCTTTCTTTGCATTTTGTTGGCGCTAAAATGTTTGAAAAACCACTGGGGTCGAACACAGCGGAACATTAAACGGCTGAGATCAAGTCTCGTATTTACCAAAGTTGACTATAGCGTGGAACTTCTAGAAGTTACTTCAAACAATCTACACAAAGTCTCAATCGAAGCCTTGGTTTCAAACCCGCGATCTCCCTCTCAAATCTAGGATGGCGACAAAGTTAAGCCAATTTTTACTCTATGTGTGTCAGCCAAGATATTTCTCAGTCACGTGCTGACTAGGAAGGGTTGAAACGGGGAGGAGGGGGGAGGGTTTACAACGTCTTTTTTACCTTTTAACCTTTGACATTAGAAGAAAAAAAATGACCCTTAATGAGGGATTCTGGGAGATCGTTACAAATAGTATACAATTTATTTCAGTACATAACTGGTTTTTTTTTTGTACAGCTATTTGTATTATAATAAAGAAAAAAACACTTCAAAAGAAAATATAGGTCTTTTGAAAAAAAGTCTAAAAATCTCGAGAACTGGACCGATGTAATAGGTAGTAGTCTGGATAAACCGGGCGCCATGTTTGTCTAGGGGAGTACACGGGGGAGACTACTACGGCCCTTCATTCACGTGAGGGGGGGGGAAGGGAGGACACTGTGGCGTACCGTCTATAAACTCCCCCCCCCTCCCCACCAGACCAACAGACCAATTATTGGTTTTAGTTCAGAGGAGAGAAGACAAGAGGAGGTAAAAAAAAACTGGCTCAAAGTGTGAATGGATGATGGCGAGGGCTGGGAGACAGAAGGGGTGGGGGGGAAGTTGAAGAGTACCAGTGATAACGAGGGACTAATCATGACCTTGAAAAGGTCAAACACACGTAGTTAGGTGCTTTTAAATTTAAAAAAATAAACCAGGGGAAATATTCGTTTTTTTTTCGTCACAGCAATTAATGGTCACAATGTGTGTGATTGTAGCTAAACATTCAGATAGATGTAGGCCTATACATCGATAAATCACACATATTCCCAAAAGCTCCTACATATTCCCATAAACTCCCACATATTCCCATAAGCTCCTACATATTCCCATAAGCTTCTTATATTCCCATAAGCTCCCACATATTCCCAAAAGTCCCACATATTCCCATAAGCTCCCACATATTCCTATAAGCTCCTACAAATTCTCATATACACCTAATATTACCATAAGATCCCGCATATTCCCATAAGCTCCCATATATTCCCATAAACTTCTACATATTACCATAAGCTCCCACATATTCCCAAAAGCTCCTACATATTCCCATTAGCTTCTAATAGTCCCATAAGCTCCCACATATTCCCATAAGCTCCCACATATTCCCATAAGCTCCTATATATTCCCATAATTATCTACATATTCCCTTAAGCTCCCACATATTCCAATTGGCTCCTACATATTCCCATAAGCTTCTTATAGTCCCATAAGCTCCCACATATTCCCATAAGCTCCTACATATTCCCATAATTTCCTACATATTCCTATAAGGTCCCACATATTCCCATAAGCTCCCACATAGTCCCATAAGCTCTTACATGTTCCCATAAACTCATAATATTCCCATAAACTCCCATATATTCCCATAATCTCCAACATATTACCATAAGCTCCCACATATTCCCATAAGCTCCAACATATTCCCATAAGCTCCTACATATTCCCATAAGCTTCTTATATTCCCATAAGCTCCTAATATTCCCATAAGCTCCTACATATTCCCATAAGCTCCTAATATTTCCTTAAGCTTCTACATATTCCCATAAGCTCCTAATATTCCCATAAGCTCCAACATATTCCCATAAGCTCATACATATTCTCATGAGCTCATAGTTATCCAGTCAATCCTCGCTTATACATTGGAAGGATTTGATTGGCTCCTACATATTCCCATAAGCTCCTAATATTTCCTTAAGCTCCTACATATTCCCATAAGCTCCTAATATTCCCATAAGCTCTTACATATTCCCATAAGCTCCTAATATTCCCATAAGCTCCCACATATTCCCATAAGCTTCTACATGTTCCCATAAGCTCCCACATATTCCCATAAGCTCCCACATATTCCCAAAAGCTCCCACATATTCCCATCAGCTCCCACATATTCCCATAAGCTCCTACATATTCCCGCAAGCTTCTTATATTCCCATAAGCTCCCACATATTACCATAAACTCCTATAAGCTTCTTATATTCCCATAAGCTCCTATAAGCTTCTTATATTCCCATAAGCTCCTACATATTTCCATAAGCTCCCACATATTCCCATAAGCTCCCACATATTCCCATAAGCTCCCACATATTCCCATAAGCTCCCACATATTCCCATAAGCTCCTACATATTCCCATAAGCTCCTACATATTCCCATAAGCTTCTTATATTCCCATAAGCTCCCACATATTCCCATAAAAACCTAAATATTCTCATAGGTTCCTACATATTCCCAAAAGCTCCTACATTTTCCCAAAAGCTCCCACATATTCCCATAAGCTCCCAAATATTCCCAAAACCTCCTACATATTCTTATTAGCTCCTAATATTCTCCTAAGGTCCCACATATTCCCATAGGCTCCTACAAATTACCATAAGCTACTAATATTCTCACATGCTCCCACATATTCCCATAAGCTCCTACATATTCCCATAAGCTCCTAATATTCCCATTTGCTCCCACATATTCCCATAAGCTCCTACATATTCCCATAAGCTCCTACTATTCCCATAAGCTCCTACAGATTCCCATATACTCCTAATATTTATATAAGCTCTCACATATTCCCATACACTCCTTCATATTCCCATAAGCTCGTAATATTCCCATAAGCTCTAACATATTCACATAAGCTCTTACATATTCCCAAAAGCTCCTAATATTTAAATAAGCTCTTACATATTCCCATAAGCTCCTACATATTCCCATAAGCTCCCACATATTCCCATAAGCTCCCACATATTCCCATAAGCTCCCACATATTCCCATAAGCTCCTACATATCCCCATAAGCCCCCACGTATCCCCATAAGCTCCTACATATTCCCATAAGCTCCTACATATTCCCATAAGCTCGTCCGTATCCCCATAAGCTCCTACATATTCCCATAAGCTCCCACGTATCCCCATAAGTTCCAACATATTCTCATGAGCTCATAGTTATCCAGTGAATCCTCGCTTATACATTGGAAGGCTTTGATTTGCAGATGACATAGATGATGGTTCAGCAAATTAACCAACCGCCAAGCCCCCCCCCCCTCCCCCTACCGCCTAAATAGCTCAATCGTGTATTAATTCATATTAAATATGATTCTCAGAGCAGTGTTCCGCAACCTTTTTTCTGCTCGCGGTACACTAAAACTCTTTTAATCAATTAAGGGTATTTTTTTTTATATAATTAAAGGTACGAGGTTCTGATAAATAGATGATATTTATATGATAGAAAGATAATATATAAAAAGTAGATATAGTTGATAGAGAAAGAGATATTTCTATTAAAAAAAAATAGATATATGACATATTTTAAAATGGATGATTGAATGATAGATGGATAAATAATTGATAGGTAAATGAAAGATAGATGGACAGATACTTGATAGGTAGATGAAAGATAGATGGACAGATACTTGATAGGTAGATGAAAGATAGATGGACAGATACTTGAAAGTTAAATGATTTATACGTCAATAATGGATAAGAGGTAGACAGATAGATGGCAGGTAGAACAATTGTTGATAGAAAGACTGTGTGTGTTTATTGCCCAAGCCTGCCTTCCATTGCGTTCTTGCCTTCCATTGCGTTCTTATTTCACCATTCTGTCGGCTATACATTCCTATGCATTGCGCTCAATAGTTCATAAGGTAAGGATAGGGGAAGGAGGGGTGGGGGGAGGAAGGGGAAAGAACCAACAGACACCATAAGAAGGAGTAATACTAGGTTATTCGCCCATCTCTCAGAATTAGCACGGGGCAGGAAGCCATCTGACCACGACAAGAGTATTATCCTCTTACAGAGAAAACTCTTCACTTGTCTTTGCTTGAAAAAAAGGGGCGAGGAGGGAAAAAAAAAGAAGCCCGTGCTCCGCATGTGACAGTGTGTGTTATTGTAGGTGTGCTTTGGACTATTTGTGTGTGTGTGTGTGTGTATATAACTGAGTATGTGTGTGGTTAAAACACCAAACCATATTTCACTTCATCACCTCCCCTCCCCCCCTTCCCAATCCCGTCCCTCTCCCATTCAATATAAACCTGCTGTCGTTCGTTGGCGATAGGGACGTGACTGTGGTATCGCCCCTACCGGTTCTGTTATGATAATCGGTAATCGATTACATTCAATAAGACAGATTGTAAATGGATGCCTACGACTTGAGTCCGTAAATCAACCGGAAGTGACAGGGAAAGAGAAAAAATAAGTTGTCGCCCCCCGCCCCCCTCCCAAGTGGAACAGAAATAAAACGGGGGGGGGGGGAAACTGTTAGGGCATGAGTTGAAGGCGACCGGCACACAAGATGTGTTAGTTGGGTGTGTGAGCGACACACAAGATGTGTTAGTTGGGTGTGTGAGCGACGCACAAGATGTGTTAGTTGGGTGTGTGAGCGACACACAAGATGTGTTAGTTGGGTGTGTGAGCGACACACAAGATGTGTTAGTTGGGTGTGTGAGCGACACACAAGATGTGTTAGTTGGGTGTGTGAGCGACGCACAAGATGTGTTAGTTGGGTGTGTGAGCGACGCACAAGATGTGTTAGTTTGGTGTGTGAGCGATGTGTGAGCGACACACAAGATGTGTTAGTTGGGTGTGTGAGCGACACACAAGATGTGTTAGTTGGGTGTGTGAGCGGCACACAGGATGTGTTAGTTAAGTGTGTGAGCGATACACAAGATGTGTTAGTTGGGTGTGTGAGCGACGCACAAGATGTGTTAGTTGGGTGTGTGAGCGATGCACGAGGAGATCATGAAATTATTTCATGCGTTCAGAAGTTTACGGTTCTGAGTTTAAATACCGTCCAATCTATTTAATTAAGTATTTTTATTTATTTTAAGAGGTTTAGTGATTCTGATAATGTGATGAACAGTCAACAGATCTGTTCAAAGAAATTATAGATATGAGTTAATTTATCATAGGCTACTTGAATCAGGCACTTGTGAGACAGAGAGTGACAGAAAGTGAGAGAGATTGAAACGGGATAGACACATTGAATGAGAGAAGGAGACCTTCTAACAAAACATAATAAAAGAGTTCAAGTATAAATAGTATGGGAATCAATATAGAATGACAGAGTGTGGCAGGATGGAGAGACAAAAAGATAATTAATCTTATCGATAAGTAGATAGATAAATACGTCGATAGACAGGTAATTAGAATATATAATTATAACACGAGGTAAGTTGATTAGTATGTAGATAGAAATATAGATACAAAGATAGATACATATAGACAGACAGGCAGGTATACATGCAGGCATACAAGAGGGTAGGTAGGTATGTAGGTAGATAGATAGATAGATGGATACATACATAGATAGATAGATAGATAGATAGATAGATAGATAGATAGATAGATAGATAGATAGATAGATAGATAGATAGATAGATAGATAGATAGATAGATAGATAGATAGATAGATAGATAGATAGATAGATAGATATTTAGATAAGTTAATGGAAATAAAAATTTAGAATTATAAAATCTGTATAGACAATAGTTATGGTTGATCGATTTATACCCAGACCTATATATCTCAACCAGCCCTAAACAAAATGTCCGACTCCATAAAACAATCACTCAAAACACTCCCGTCCCTAACGCAAACAATTTCCTCGTTGCTCTTTGTTATTGTTCGTCGTTGTTGTTGTTGCTCTACTAACAATAAAACAGACAGTTCAAGAGAGAGAGAGAGAGAGAGAGAGAGAGAGAGAGAGAGAGAGAGAGAGAGAGGTGTGTGTGTGACCATTGATTGGATAATGTAAAACAATTGTTTGGTTTTGAACCGCTGCTGCTTTGAGTGTGTCTTCTGTTGTCTGTGTGAGCTCACCCATCGCCATCGTTTGGGTTGTTAAAACAAAAACAGACAAACAAACAGGAAAAAAAAAAGAAAGGGGTACTGAAGGGTAAACACGGAGTCTCGTCCCCCCTCCCCCGGGTCCTATGATCATGGCCGATGTCGGCGGAAATAGCTACTCCAGGCTCCGTCGTCTACCGTTTAGTGCAGAGGATCTCAGGCTTTCGAACCACTAAAGGGTGCAACACTATGCCCCCCCCCCGGGTATACCCCTCACGCGTGAGTTCGCGAATAAATGTACTTTAATTTACCTTAATGGAATGAGCTGACCTTTATGATGTGATGTTTGGTAGTATGGTTTGGTGATGGGTCAGTCACACAGCAAACTGGCGACCTTCGTCAACAGTTTTTGGTTGCCTTACGCGTATCACCGGTTGAGAGCCGCGGGTTCAGTCCCTCCCCCTCCCTCCCCCCCCACACCATTTCACCTCCTCTCCCCCCCACCCACACCCCGCCACTCAACACAGACATACGGTCGACCCAACTCACCAACATGTGAGTTAAAAGGAGTTCGACATGGACTGTTGCAATGTTTCTAATGGCGTCATCTCTGAGATGAGGAAGCAGATGTAAATATAAAAAAATAACAGTAAATATCATGGTCGTGTTAATTGATGCTCACACGAAACAACGTGAGCGAGGTCAAAGAAAACTATTTCGCCTAACGCTTAATAAATATTTTCTATGTGGTCAATTGTTGTATATGGTCAGTTGTGTTATGTGGTCAATCGTTGTATGTGTCAGTTGTTGTATTTGGTCAGTTGTTGAATGCGGTCTGTCGTTGTATGTGGTCAGTCGTTGTATGTGGTCATTGTTGTGCATTGTGGTGAAACGTTGCATGTGTCAGTTGTTGTATGTTGTCAGTTATTGAATCTGATCTGTCGTTGTATCTGGTCAGTTATTGTATGCAGTCAGTTTTTTTAATGCGATTTTTGTTTTTGTTTGTGGTCGATGACAGGGTCAGAGATAGGGTGAAACAATCCATTGTTCTATTACATATATATATAATTGCATTCAGAACATGTGAATTCAGTTGAGCTTAAGGGGTAGATAACCCTCAGTCACCAGGTCTTTGTAAAGAAAAAGGGGGGGGGGGGAAACAACTGAAATGTGTGAGAATGATTTGAGTACGTCTTACTTTTCCCCGTCTCACTCTCCATCAGTGCAGTGACTCCACACACAAAAGTGGACAATAATGTCACGTCCAGCTGAAAGCACTGACCCCCCTTGAAGGTCGGTTGCGTAGAGATTAGGGGCGTGTCACGTGTGGCGTTTCGCGGGGCGCTTCTACGTGATCTCCGACCTCTGGCAGACCACAATGGGACTAATTATATAATGGTGCGCGTCAAGCGATGGATCAGAATGGATTTTTTGCACCCACCCCCCCCCCATCCCCTCCTTCACCCTCTGTGAGAACATGAGACACCTTACGATCCTTGATTGTGTATTGATTGTTTATTGATCGCTCATCAACGAAGACTTGTTCGTATCTCCGTCTGGAAATGTATTCAATTTTATATCTTTTCCTGTCTATTTTTTTTTTGGGTCTGATTTACTTCCATTGTCAGTTTAAGTAAAATGAGTAATTTAAGGACTGTGTAGGGAAGCAGAATTGGAGTGAAACTGACAGTTGCATGAACTCTCCAACGACTGCGCAAGTGACCTATTTTTTATTTTCATTGTGCGAACATCTTGTTTTAAGCCCTTGTATAATGATAGATCGTGTGGCGCCCATCGCAAGGAGAAGAGCAGCTTTCAACTGGACACTACCCCCCCCCTACCCATCCCGGGCTTAAACATGACTTTATAGTAAGAGAGTGGTTCATTGGGGCACAAGCTATCATAAAATCTAGATGGGCCCACTTTCTTCTTGCGGTCGTGCGGTAAAGTGCTCGACTGTCGACCTGAAGGTACCTGGTTCGATCTCCGGTGAGGACCAAGGAAATTTTTTTCAGGTCTTGGCTCAAGTTCCCAATATATCTCCCGTGGTGCATGCATCGCCAATGCACTATCGGATATTGTGGGGATGAAAAAAGGACACCATAAAAACCGTACCATTAGTGGTTCATAGGATCTAAGATATTTCACCACATCCTCACAGGGATTTGACACACACACACACAAACACACACACACACACACACACACACAAACACACACACACACACACACACTGTCTTCTTGCCGCGGCTATGCTAGTTTGTCAATTCACTTCTCTGCTCAGTATTCTACAGCTAAAGGAATGAAGAAAAGAGAACCACTCACTAACAGTTCTCAAACGGTTATCAGCAACATGAGTGTGTCCAGTCATGCGATATTAAAAGTCGCAACGATACTGTCATCAAATGGGCTTATTAAAAAGGTGGCTAAAATATTATCAAATATTGTAAATGGCGCTAATAATGATAACTGTTATTAACCCTGTAACAAAGTAACCCTGTAACAAAGTAACCCTGTAACAAAGTAAACCTGTAACAAAGTAACCCTGTAACAAAGTAAACCCGTAACAAAGTAACCCTGTAACAAAGTAAAACTGTAACAAAGTAACCCTGTAACAAAGTAAACCTGTAACAAAGTAACCCTGTAAGACTGTAACACTGTAACCCAGAAATGAGTGTGGTTTCTGTTAAACTCTTGAGATTTGAACGTCACGACTGAGAAAATCGCAAGAAATACAAGCAGCGAAATAAGAAAATAATTCATTTACCATAATAAACGATGGTCTTGAAAGACCCGGGTTCGATCCTCGGTGAGAACCAATATAATTATTTTTTTTATGTCGAGGTAAAAGTTGTTTAAAAAAAAGTCCATCAAGTCCACACAGCTTAAAATGGGTACCTGGCTATAATTGGGTAAGTTGTGCTAATCATATAATTCGTCTATACGCTGTTACATAAACAGAAGAATTCTACACTTCATCTGCCCCTTAAGGGCTAAGGGAAATTTACATTTCACTTACTTTATAATAAATAATTAACACATACTTACAGTTAAAAAGTCAACCAAGTCATTATTCATGCAGAGATCAAATCCACCTGTTTACTAAATGTCCGTTTGCAAAGTTAATAATCCAACTAATAAGTTAATACCTTGGTCTACTGATTTAGTAACTGAAGCTAAAACATTTTGTCTTTTTTTTTTAACTTTTATTCCGGTATTCGTGGCGATCTCAAGTAGGGGTTGCCGTGACCTGTCAAATAAACACAAACAAAAAAACATTCAAATAAACACAAATAAAAAAAAACATAATAAGTTACATTTTTTTATAATATCTTCTAACAAATAAATAGAATTAATCCAAGACTGAAATAATCAGTGTAACACATTTCTCTGTCTGTCTCAAGTTGTGTTAAAATTAAACCGTCCGAGGAAAAATTACGCTTAAATAGAAATGGAGACACCGAGTTATGACTTTATATTCATTTTTTATGGGTTTTTTTCATGTCGTTATGCGTTTTAAATTGTGAAGAGTTTTTTTTTTTGTGAAAGCTCCTCATAAACGAGTTCTTGAAAATGTCGATACGCTAGGTAAGTTCATTGGGGTAGGGGGGAGGGGTTACTTACAGCTTGTGTGGGTAGGGGAGAGGGGGGGTCCAGTCAAAAGTTTCAGGCCGGCCCTAATAAAAAAAAGAAAAGAGAAAAACGCATGACTTTGTACCTTGCCATTGGGGGGGGGACCACCTTATCTCCCGGGCCCCCTGCCTCCACCTGAGCAGCGAGGCTCGAGGTAACTGAGGATGGTTTACAAAGTAATGCATCTCTGGAACAAATTAAACAGACGCGCAATAAGAAGACAAGTATTCAACAAACACACTCACACATACTCTCGCAATAAACAGATAAACATTCAACAGACACACACATACTTGCGCAACTAACAGATAAACATTTAACAAACAGACACACACATACTTGCGCAACAAACAGATAAACATTCAACAAACACACTTACACATACTCTCGCAATAAACAGATAAACATTCAACAGTCACACACATACATGCGCAATAAACAGATAAACGTTCAACAGACACACACATACTTGCGCAACAAACAGATAAACATTCAACAAACACACTCACACATACTCTCGCAACAAACAGATAAACATTCAAGAGACACACTCACACATACACTCATCCAATCTTCAAACATTTAAACATGATCTTTCAAAAAATTTGAGGCAAACACACA
This sequence comes from Bulinus truncatus, assembly GCA_021962125.1. Taxonomy (NCBI): domain Eukaryota; kingdom Metazoa; phylum Mollusca; class Gastropoda; family Planorbidae; genus Bulinus; species Bulinus truncatus. Next base: position 145,124 of record JAGDYQ010000206.1, on the reverse strand, counting down.
AACCAATTAAGCGCAAGAAAGGCGCGCACACACACACACACACATGTAAAACAAACACACACAAAACACACACATACATAGTCACAATCTGTATACACACATCAAATACATGTGCTCACACACACACACACAAACACACACACCAGAAAACACATGCACAAAAACCAAAACAAACACTGAACCGCATTTTCCAGAGCTACAATCAACATCTGAAATCAAATTGCTGAGCAATCGCTGCAAGAGACATAAAACTGTGAAAGGAAGACGTTTGATGGCCAATAGATCAAAGATGTTTGCTTTGTTTCAACTGGAAACAAATCTCAAACAAGATAAAAGTGATAGAATACAAAAAAAAGGCGTGTGTCTTGTAGATCAGTTAATATATATACACACGTTTTGTGTGAAAAAAACACGTTTTTTGCCCGATTCCATTTGCTTTCATGGAATTTGCGTCCAGCAAACAGTGGGTGAATTTAAAATGGAGGGATTTCATTAGATCAAAGCAACATCGTTTTCTACAATTGGACCAACCTTTTTGTATGACTCTTATCACATTTCATATTATAATGATCACGGTATATCAATGTGGAGATTATCAGCTTGTTGGTCCATTACATTTGTTAACATTTTATATATTAAATCAAATCTTGCTATTATACAAGTCTGGCTTTACAAACAGAACATACCGTGATATCCGAAGTGACCCCGGAGGGTGTCAGCTGAGTGGATAGCCCCCTCTATACCCCCCACCCATATGGAGGCATTGTCCTTAGAGTTGTTGTATTGTTGTTGGTTTTAATTTTGTATCAACTAGCCGTAACAATAACTAAACGTTCTCTCCGTACGGAGCTCCCCTGAGGGCCCGTGTACTGCTAAGCCCAACTCTCACCCTACGCATAGGAAGTTGGGTTATTTCTAAGTTTAATTTTTCAGCCATTTTCAGGTTATTGTCGTAGACGGTTCTATCGCATATAAAAAAAAAATTGTAGCCAATCATTTTGGACCAAAAGCTCAGAAATTATAAAATATAACTATTATGTATAAACAATTTTGCTAATATTGCAAACCGTTACAGCCAATTGGTTACAATGAGCAGGTATAACAAACAACAGGTGTGGAAAAGAAAAGACTGACAAAATAATTTATTACAACGATACTGTTTTAAAAAAAATAACGTATTTGCATGTATTGGAAAACTAAGAAAGTCGGTGTAAGATATTCAAGTAAACTGAGAAATAACACTTGTATACAAAAAATTGTAAATCGCATCTCGATTCAAACTGAATTATGCTCTGACGAAGATTGTTCAAACCCATGGTGTGCATGCATGATTTATTTCTTCTATTTCAATCAGACGTAAAGAGTTACACTGAAAGATTGTCCTGATACAATCTTTGTTCAAAAATCTGGCCTCTGCCCCTGGGTGAAGATCACGCCCGACACCGAGTGACTTAAATCTGGCATTCTGTCACGGTTACCCTCAAAAGTCCAGCAGTCGATCAGCAGACATCAGACGCCCACTCCCCCCCCCCAACCCCCGGTCTCCAATAATCATTTCTTCTGACTAATAAGTGTCGAGATATTCGATCTGGGGGGTCTGCGTGGGAGGTGTGTGTTTTTTTATTTGTCCTGAGTTTAGGACATTTGAATTGTAGTGTGTGTGTGTGTGTGTGTGTGTGTGTGTGTGTGTGCTATAAGATTGGAACTAAGACTGTAAACGTTTTACTTCTGCACCCGATAGACGTGACCAAGAACAATAGCGAAGAAAAAGAAACATTGTGATTCACGACGTTATTCGTAAGTCACAATGACGTAATTACCAACTCTACGACGCAGATGGGAAGATACTTACTATCCGAATGATCGAAAAACATATGAGTTAGCATCAGTTATTTCGTATCTATTTTACAATTCCCAAAACCGATTAAAATTGGAAACGGATCTACCCGTTTCTAAAAATAGTACATGAAGTCGTAATCGGTATGTGTCAGAATCAGGAATCATACAGAGACACGGGAGCATAGATAAGTAAATCGTATACTGCATCGCAATTCATGCAAATTTCAGTATACGCTCATCACAAATAAGTTTGAGAAATACTCTTTCGATTCCATGTTTAGACAATTAGTTGGACATTTCCTTTAGTATACATACATTTTCTTTAGTATTCATTATTTTATATATAAATACATTTCTTTTAGTATAAAAACATTTCCTTTAGTGTACATACATTTCCTTTACTATACATATATTTTCTTTAGTAGGGCCCTTTATTTAGTACGGTAGGACATTAACTTTAGAAAGACATTTCTCCCTCCACAAACCCTTCCCTTCATAGTCATGAAATCTTCCGTGAATACACTAGAGTAAAAGCTTTAATCGGGTGGCAGAGCTAGCTTCGAACCCATTCATCTTGCCACTCAAATCAAATACTCGACCAAAAAATTTCAGTGTCATGAGATGAAAGGGTTTTTTTTTTTTTTTCAAATAAAAATATTATATTTTTGCGTTATGTTATTATAGAACTATTCCTTAACATTCATCCGCTGTTTGAGTTTCTATTATGCACTTAACAGCAACGTGTGTGAGTGTGTGTGTGGGGGGTGTGAGAGAGATTGCGTATTTATATATGGTTACAATATTGTATAGCTTGAGTGCTCGAATGTCAAAGAAATCGGGAATAACCGAAACGAAACCCAACAAAAATCTCATAATACTTTGACCCAGGAAAGAGAAACAATTAGAAGACAGAAGCCTGGGACTGTCCAACGTGACCCAAATAACAAAAATAAAAATGATTTCCCTCCTTCTTCTATTTCTTTTTTTTTATCTTGACCCTCGACTATGTGCAACCAGTGCACGTTCCATTATTCAAAAGTTTCTGGCAGAATTGAAGATATTTTTTTCCCGGAAATTCAATTATTGTCAAACCGCATTATAACAAACATAATTGAATAAAGACTGCAATGGAAAAGTCAGTTGAGATATTTTTAGGGTGTCGGAGGAGAAAAAAAAATAAATTAAGTTGATTTGATAAAACATAATATAAACCCAGACACTTGTCAATAAATAAACAATTGTTTCACAATGTAAACATTTTATCTGGAAGCGTTTCTGAATTTGAACAGAAGCAATCAATTAAGAGATTCTGCCCACGTTAGACTGGGCCCATGTTAGGCCAGGCCCTTGTTAGGCTGGGTGGCCGATGTGATTTTATTAGATGAAGGGTTCGATTGGTGGGAGGCGCGGATCATTTGAAATGACCTCAGCAGCAGATGGTCCTTTCCCACACTGACCGCTAGACTTAAAAGGTTATAGCCATTAGCTATGGTCAAGTAGATGTGTGTGTGTATACAAAATGGAAACGATTAAATTGTTTTAAGCTAAAAAGGGCGTGCTTGATGTAATGGTTATAACAACAAATATTATTTTATTACTAGCTGTACCTTTGCATAGAGTTCGGGACGCTAGGTTATATTTAGGTTTCGGGCAGATCCGATTTTTTCATGATTGTATTTTAAACTGGAATACTGTTGTATTAATTCTTTATTTTCGATTTAACGCAGAGCCCAAATCGCTTATATATATATATATATATATATATATATATATATATATATATATATATATATATATCATTATTATTATAACAGACACATTAAATAAGTACCAGGTGAAAACAATGTATTAAGGACATATATGGGGATTATAGGGGGGGGTGGAGGGGTAATGCAGAAAATATCCTTAAATAATATCCTTTTTTTATCAATGACATCAAACTATTTTTATTGTTTATGGATGTTATTATATCTACGTGTTACAGTACAATTTTATAACTTCACATAGAAAAAAGGTGTGCAGAATTTTTGAGATGCATATGGAGGAAGGGGGTGGGTGGGGGAAGGGGGGTGTCTCTCGCCAGGATGGCTCATGGCGGCCCAAGGGCAAACATATAACCGTCGGCATCCTTTGTCCGCCAATATCAATATGACATTTTATGTTTATATTCAATACATGTGTATATATAGTGGGCGTGTTGGCCCATGGGAATAGGCGGCCTTTTGCTGGTACACATTTTGTACACGGGCTGAGGGCCGCCCATGTTTCTCGTGTAACTCTCAATTAGATAAATGAAATTTTCATCATTCAGAAAATATCAACCAGTTTATGACGAAAAAAATCAGGTTTTTTTGTTCTCAAAGTGAATTATGGGTGTACAGACCCAAGGTCACTTTAACCTTCGCTCACAGTCTACAGATTTCTTCAATTAAATAACGTAGATTGATTTAAATTAACATTTACACTGAAAACAAAACGAACCAGTTAAAAATACTAACAAGTCAGATACAACCAATACACATAGACCTAAGAAAAATAAATTGTTCCATTTAAAAAAAAACGTGCAGGTTCCAAATGAATATTTGATACAGTAACCAATCGTCTGAAAGGGAACGATTTCAAAAAATGAATACAGTATGTATAATGGAATATTCCCGTTCAATAAATAACACAATGCCGGGGACTGTTTGAAAACATCGCCTGGAGCAATGAGCATTGCACGAAGGAACCGTGAAGTAAACTGAAAGTACCTGATTTCTGGGAATATTTATTTTATTATTTATTTATTTTTCAAATTCGCATTGAAAACACATTATACAAATCTACCTCACCCAGAATATACGCATGCAATTTTCACTCAATGAACAAATGAACTGAGCGCAGACCGTTCTTCACCTTAAAGGGTGAGTACTTTGGTCGAGTCCCCCAGATCAAGTTTCTACAGGTGTCGGGACAGATGTGTGGGGGCATTCGATGAACAATGCACGCTTGGAATGATGTTAGTTTCCATAGTAACGCATGATCTGTTTTGTTTTTTTTTTGTTTTTTTTTTCTTCCTACTTTTTTAGAAAATGTTTTTGTACTTGATGATCTGGTCAAGGCTGAAGTTATTGGATATGGTCACGTGGCATGTATACGAGAGCGCGTGTGAGTTGTTACTTTTTTTTTTTAAAAGTTAGTTTCAGATAGAGATCGATTTGGGTGTTGAGCGTCCATCTCCTTGATCACTGGATCGGTTGAGTTCATTATTAGTGACGATTTTTTTTTCTTTAGGTTATTTCGGGTAAAAAAAAAGATGGAGTGAGAAATTTTGTGAGAGGAAGGGGTGGGGGAGGGGAGGGAGGGGTGGAAGGAGAGAAAAAGGGAGGGGGGATGTAGAGAATGGGGAAGAGGAGCGGGGCTATGGCAGTGGCCGAGTAGTTGGAATTAAATTACAGATGTATCTGAAAGTTATTTTCAAATCAATGTGTAAAGAAAGGTAGTTAGAGTGATTACCTTCATACACACGCACTGAGACAAGCACGCACACACACACACAAACGTGTCAACACACACTCGCACACACTGGCACACACTGGCACACCTACACAAAGCTCGTTACACATTACTAGTCGAGAACGAATAGTAAACAAATTGTGATGTGACGTTATTATTCAGTTAATTACAAGACTATGGTGGCTCGTCATTGGTGGTGTTAGTCACTGTAAAACAGATGCAAGTCAACTGTGAATACTCCAATCAACGTGAATGGGACAGCCTAATTCTATTTATATACATGCGGGCGTAATAAAAAAATATACATACAATGACTGGTCTCCACTTAGCCGTTGTTCGGTTGTTGTTGTTGTTAAATTTTTGAAGAATTTAGCGGAGATTTTCAATGAAATTTGAGTGTCCTACATCAGCGGTTCTCAATCTGTTTCGAGACTAGACCCCAAAAGGGTTGCGGAAATATCTCCGCGGGTAACTCCTCTCAAAGTTTAGAGCACCCTGGTGACCTTTTTCAAACTTTTGGTTGTTTTACCGCTGCATAGCCTTACCCCTACCCCTTGGGGGTTAACCCCGGTTGAGAATCGTGGAGCTAGACAGAGAATTTCAGTGAAATTTGGCTGTGCTGTTGGATAGTGAAATGGGGAAGGGAGGGGTAGAGCAAGAGTGTCAAATGTGGAATTTAGAATGGTCAGTGCAGGAAATACATCGTATCGAAATGTTCCAATCGTTGGGGCCCTCTGTTAGACGTGGGGCCTAGAATTGATTGCCCTAAACGCCGCCATTAAAGACCCAGAAACTTCAGTATCTATATAAATATAAAGTCTGTCGAATGAGGAGAGAGGGTAACAAGAACGGTTACTCTTGTGGGGAAAAAAGCAAACTTCACACCAGAATCAAGGATTTGAACCAGATTGTCCAAAGTTGCCTGTTGCTTGCGTTAAAATAAACAGACCTGAAATATGTCTACTAAAACAAATGAACAAAATGAAACTACATGTACTGTATGGACGAAGGTTGAGAATGAAGACTAGTTGTATGTGAAAAGGTGCAGTAAGAATGTATTTTTGCTCCCTGAATGTTTATGGAGTTTAAGGTCAAAAGGGGAATGCAGTATGTCCACGATTAATGCATTCACCAAGCAGGAAATTAAAGTTGTCAGATGCATATAATCATCGGTAATTGCACTTGGCTATATCGATCTTTGGCTATACCACTATATTGATCTGTGAAGTCCATGTAAGGATGTATATATCTTATACCTTATTAACACTATGGGACGGTCTTCTTTCATCCCCAAAATCTCTGATAGTGCAATGGCCGTTAAGGAATCATGGGAGACTAGGAAGGAACTTTCACCATGACCTGAAAAATCCCCCATTGGCTCTCATCGGAAATCGAACCTGTGCGCTTCTACTATATCGATCAGTTAGGTCCGTTATGTAAATTTTCATTAAAGAAAATGGCATGTATATGTAGACATAAATTATCATTTCTCGTAACTAGATATCGTATTATACTACTAAATAAAAATCAATTCGATGTTGAATATCTTTTTTTCTGGACAAACAAAAATAGCTGGATACTCTTTAAGCGAATATTTCAACAACTTTAAAAAAAAATCATTTTATAAAATGCATTGTTTAGGTGTTCAGTTATCGCTTCAAGATATTTAAAATATCCTGTTAGGTGAACTAACGAAAATAAGTTTTCTTTTTAAAATGATAACATTCTTTGCTTCCGAAACTATACTTTCCGAAACTATAATTTAAAAATGTCACGGCTTCTTTAAAAAAAATATGTCTTTAAAAAAAAAGTTCACTTTTTTGTTTTTGGTAAGACGTAAGGGTTTTTCCCAAACGAGCAATTATGGCGTACCAGAGAAAAAACATTATTTGGGAAGTTTACAAGTCAAATAGCACTTATAGAGATCCCCCGGACCTGGCATCCATTGTCCCTAATGTATCCATCGATTTTATTGTTTCCCTAGGAACACCGGGCGAGACATGGCAGGGACAGGCGTCCTATTGCTGGGAGGGAGGGAGAGGTGGGGGATGAAGGAGGAAGGCAGGGATTAAGTCCAAGTACTGACCTAAGTTTAGCTCACAAAATAAAAAAAAAATGAAAACAATTTCAGTTGGTCTATCAACAGTATTATCAGGTGACTTGGGAGCATAGCGTTGTACAATCGTTGGCTATTATCGCCTTCACAACCAGCAGCGACTAGCATTAGTTCTTACATTTTTAAATTTAATTATCTATTTTTTTGTGTAAGGAAGAGTTGTTTATCTCTTGTATTCTATAAAGCACTTAAAAGGTTTTTTTTTAGTTAGCTCCTTTGTTTTCTCCTCAACATAACACATAGTTCCATGTCACAAATCTAACAAAATCTGCAGATATTTAATACTTTGAACATAGATATGGATCAAAGTGTTTATATAAATTTAAAGTATTGACACCCACACCCCCTATATCCCCAGAATGAATATATATATATATATATATATATATATATATATATATATATATATATATATATGACATATTCACATAAGCTCCCGCATATTCCCATCAGCTCACACATTATCTCATAAGCTCCTACTTATTCCCATAAGCTCCTTAATGTTTCCAAAAGCTCCTAATATTCCCATAAGCTCCTTCATATTCACATAAGCTCCTAATATTCCCATAAGCTCCTAATATTCCCATAAGTCCCTACATATTCCCATAAGCTCACAGATATTCACATAAGCTCCTACATATTCCCATAAGCTCCTAATATTCCCATAAGCTCCTTCATATTCCCATAAACTCCTACATATTCCCATAAGCTCCTAATATTCCCATAAGTTCCTACATATTGCCATAAACTCCTACATATTCCCATAAGTTGCTTATATCCCCATAAGCTCCTACATATTCCCATAAGCTCCTACATATTCTCATATGCTCCCACATATTCCCACAAGCTCCTACATATTCCCATAAGCAACAAATATTCCCATAAGTTCCTACATAATCTCATAAGCTCCTACATATTCCCATAAGCTCCCAGATATTCCCATAAGCTCCTACATATTCCCATAAGCTCCTTATATTCCCATAAGCTCCTACATATTGCCGTAAACTCCTACATATTCCCATAAGTTTCTTATATCCCCATAAGATCCTACATAATCCCATAAGTAATTGACATAGAGCTGAATCTACTTATGCATGGCAGTTGATCATTGTATAGCAGAAAATTGAAACGAAGATTATAGTTCGTTTCAAAAATTGAAAAACATGAGTAGAATTTACTGTTGCGTAAATCTTTGACCTTACGTGGGTGACAAAAATAAACAAAGCCTATTGTCCCATTCGCCAAATACTAAACAGGAGTAAGCTCCTACATATTCTCATAAGCTCCCAAAAATTCCCATAAGCTTCAACATATTCCCATAAGCTCCTACATATTCCCATAAGCTTCTAATATTCCCATAAGCTCCTACATTTTCCCATAAGCTCCCAATATTCCCATAAGCTCCTACATCTTCCCATTAGCTCCTAATACTCCCATAAGCTCCTTATATTCCCGTAAGCTTCTACATATTCCTATAAGCTCCCACACATTTCCAGAAGCTCCCACATATCCCCATTAGCTCCTACATATTCCCATAAGCTCCTAATATTTCCATAAGCTCCTAAATATTCCCATAACCTCCTACATATTCCCATAAGCTCCCAGATATTCCCATAAGCTCCCACATATTTCCATAAGCTCCTACATATACCCATAAGCTCCTAATATTCCCATAAGCTCCTACATATTCCCATTAGCTCCCACATATTCCCATAAGCTCCCAAAAATTCCCATAAGCTCCCACATATTCCCATAACCTCCCACATATTCCCATAAGCTCCTACATATTCCCATAAGCTCCTAATATTCCCATAAAAACCTAAATATTCTCATAGGTTCCTACATATTCCCAAAAGCTCCTACATTTTCCCAAAAGCTCCCACATATTCCCATAAGCTCCTAATATTCCCATAAGCTCCTACATATTCCCATAAGCTCCCAAAAATTCCCATAAACTCTCACATATTCCCATTAGCTCCTTATATTCCCAAAAGCTCCTACATATTCCTATAACCTCACACATGTTTTCATAAGCTCCCACATATTCCCATTAGCTCCAACATATTCCCATAATCTCCTACATATTCCCATAAGCTCCCAAATATTCCCATAAGCTCCCACATATTCCCATAAGCTCCTAGATATTCCCATAAGCTCCTACATATTCTCATAAGCTCCCACATATTCCCATAAGCTCCTAATATTACCATAAGCTCCTTATATTCCCATAGGCTCCTACATATTCCCATAAGCTCCTACATATTTCCATAAGCTCCCTAATATTCCCATTCTCTCTCTCTTTCTCCTTATTTCGCTCTCTCTCTCTCCTTCTCTCTCTCTCTTTCTCTCTGTATGTATATATATATATATATATATATATATATATATATATGTATGTATACATAATTGAAAGTATTTGTTATGCGTGTGCTCAAGTCACATTAAATGGGTCATGTGTATCAACTAAATGAATTGATAATTGATAATTATAATCATCATATGTTATCAATAATGAGATATTGTTGTGAGAAATCATTATGTGTTAAGACTTAGACTAGTTCAATAAAATATTACAATGGTGACCTAGTTCGGCTTTTCAGACCAACATTCGGTTCTTCCGTGACATTAGTGCACCTCGTAAATGTGTATTTTATTTTCTACTATTCGATTATTTTTGTTCACAACATTTGTATTTATTGGTTCTTCAAAGTTCTTCTTAATTTTTTTTTTGCAAACCAGTGGTGTCACTCGTGTTCGGCCCCTCCCCCCCCCCCCCCGATATCTAAAGTCATTTGTTAATTTACGAGTAAACTCTCACAAAAGTTATAATTCATTTAGCTTGTTTCTTTGTTGAAACTATCGATAAATTAGGAAGTCTTCGTTAAGATCGAATGGCGTCAACATTACATTAAGACACATACACACACAGTAATATTTTTTTTAAAGTTTTTTTTTTATAGCTTTAAATTAGTTTTACTTGACCTCAAATATTGTATATTAATTTCTGGACCTGTACTAATTGACAAAGGCTCATTTTCGGAACACTTGTAGATTCTGCACGACAATCATTGATGCCAATAATGTGGAGGTAATGGATGTGTAGAGTATAAAGAGCACACAGGCTGCGGAGAGCTAGAGACCGATTTCATTCACATCGTGCATTGGGGGAAAGATGCCGAACGCATGATCAACCGAAGGCTGATGTGGTGCCGGGAGAAGAAAGGTCTTATCACCTCCAAGCAAAGACCTTTTGTTGAAGCTAGTGCATGTGTGTGTTTGACTTGAAATATGAAGTCAAGCTTTTATTTTTTATTTTTTTTTAGAAAATGTACACTGAACTTTTTTTTTTTACGGACGCCTTGAGAAGTGTAAGTTTTAAGGGAACCTCCTCCCTTGATATATCCGCCCCTTTGTTTTCCCCTCCTTATTACTGCACAGGTACCACAGTGGTGACGACGTGGAATTTATTTGACATCCGCAGTTTTAGTGAATCACGTTTACCTCGACTGAAGCTGTCCATGACTTGTCTCCGGAGACGGAGAGACAAGTTGTCTTTACGCTCACGAGCACTCAGGGATTAAAGATAAATCTTAGAGTGGATCATGTGACCATTACATTTTTTTTGACTCATAGGCTTGTCGCCGGGTTTTATAACTTTCTTAGTCCCGAGTTATATAAGTAATATGAATCAAATGCTGCGAAATGTTAAATGCTAGAGCCTGATCAAATAGCTAAGCGGTTCGTACTTGGCCCGAGGGTCATAGTTCTCTCCCCCCCCCCCCCCACCCCGGGCTAGTCTCAGGTGCTTTGCAACCCAAAGTCAGACTAGGGAAATTGTTAGCCGGATATCGAGTTTCAATCTTTCGCCGGAGTTTCTGTTTTCCGTGAAGTCACGTGACACGGCATGCGGTCTTTTGACCTATGGCTAAAAATAAATCAGAAAATTTAAAATCCATTTAAATTCCAGAGCAAGAAAAAAAAATTAACATTAAAAGAAATATTCAGTAATTTTTGTTTTTTTTTAAAAGTCCTCCAACAAAACATATCTTAAAATGGATTTTTCAAAATGGTCATTTCCTTCAAATAAATCTCATCCTAACAGGAGCCGTGGTTCTGAAATGGTTTTTCGTTGTTTTAACATTTTTTTTTATCCATTTATTATTTTTTAAAACAAACTCTTCATCCTAGGACTGCTATAGATTTCACTCAATGTTTGTCTTATTAAAATACATGCCAGATTTTTTTTAACGCAGTGGCCAAAACTTGCCAGGACGATTATAAAAAAAAAAGATCTTTTATTGCATGGGAAATTTTTCTCAACGCGTTTCTCTCATCAAACGCATTATTTCTTAAACAGAGTGGCCAGGATTTTTTTTTACGTTTGTTTGTCCCAAGTCATGAATGAGAGCGTGATTGCCAGGCAAGACTAAAATTTATTTTTTTCACAGACCAGCTCCTGGAATTTGTCCACACAATCCTGTTAGTTTGGCCAGAGGGTTTTACATGCTTCCATGCGAGCCAAATCTTTCACGTATCTGGCACGACAGAAAATGGACATGCCAGATAAAAATTTTCTAAAGCAGACTTTTAAACAAACAAAAACGAAAAATATCAATAGCAGAAAAAAAAAAGAAAAAGAATTCAGGGAAAATTAGCTTAAAGAAGAGAAAGCAATACCATGGGTCAGGTGTTCTCAAAGGTAGTGGCGCTAGGGTCTTGCTGATTCAATGTTTTCATATCATAAAAAATTGTCCTTTTCATTATATGCCTCGGCTGGACGACTACAACAGATACCCTTTGATCCGACTCTGTATTATAAACTAATACACAAAATTCAGATGTTAAAACATTACTTTTAACTTTTGCTATCACTTCGGATTACCAAACCACAATATTGATTACGTCATTGCGAAAAGAAATTGCTATTGCCATCCAGCTTCGAGATAAAACAATGAACGACAATTTATTTATTTTTAATACATTCATTTTAAAATATATCTAATGAAATAATAGCGATTTTGGGTCCTGCATTAAATCGAAAGTATAGAATTAATACAACAGTATTCCAGTTTTAAATACAATCATGACAAAATCGGATCTGCCCGAAACCAAAAATAACCCAGCCTACCGATCAGGCCTAAGGGTACAGCTAGTATAAATGTAATAGCGATTATAACAATATATCAGCCTTGTTTACATCAAGGCCAGCCCAAACAGTGCACCGGGTCAAAACAGTGCACCGGGTAAAAAGAGTGCACCGAATCAAAACCTTTATGAATGATTAGTAATAAACTGGACGGCTGAGAATCTTTCTAAGCTGCGAAGACATCAGATTTAACTGACATTATTTCGCTTGTCACTTGCCTGTATTTAGAATGAGTCAATTCAGATTTAGAGTTGCTGTTTTATTTTTTTTTAAATTTACTCGGCCTGTTCGATATTTTTTACACTAAGAAATGTAAAATGTCAAAAGCCCTTTTATGTAAAAATCTGTAGTTTATAACAATCGACATAGGCGGATTTTGGCCAGTTTTAGGCTTTGGGTTCCGAAGAAAAATATTCGGCCCCTTAAAAATTCACTGACATAAAAAAAAATGGGTATTTATTCCGTACATATATTTGGCTTTTCTATGGAGGCCACGAGTTGGGACCGTAGGGGCGTGCCGGATGCACCTGCCGTTCAGTTTCCCCTCTGCCAGTGAAAATATGAGGCAGATCTCGAAACAAGTACAACATAAATGATTCGCAACCCACGAGACTGAATCATTTTGACTGAGTTGAGATAAAGGTGAAGACGAAGGTTGAAAATTCGATATCTGGAAAAAACAGTTTTGACAGCCGGATTAATATGGCTATAATCTCACGTGGCTATAATCTTACGTGGTTATAATCTCACGTGGCTATAATCTCACGTGGCTATAATGTCACATGGCTATGATCTCACGTGGCTATAATCTCACGTGGCTATAATATCACCTTATAAAAATTGTATGCGACTATTGAACAGTGAGATCTACTATTCAGGTTTAGTAAGTAGTGATCGAAGTTCCCTTAACCCTAAAGAGCCATCGGGTACAAAGGAAGTGAAGAATTCATCTGCTTCTCTTGTAACCGCGCCATAGAATGGTTAGGTGACATATAAATTCGGGACAGATTAAGAAAGAAATCAATCCTTATTTAGTCATTAATCATTCATGGGTGCTACAAACGGCTGAAAGTTTGCATTTTTTAAATTTTTTTTATAAACTAAACCTTTTCTGTATTTTCTATTCTCTTGTAAATTACGACAAAGTTTCAAAGTTAATTAAATATATGCTTTAAAAAATGTTTTCCTACATTACTTTAAACTATTAAAAGAAACGGACACAACATAACTTTGAAACTTTGTCGTAATTTACACGAGAATGGAAATATCAACATTATGACGTCATTAAGAACGGTGTACTACCAACGAGTGAAACAAAATTAACAAGAACAAAAAATATATATATAATTGATCTACATGAGTTGTGAAATAAAACTGAGAGCGTCATCTTGTATCCCAATGACGTAATCGACGAAACTGCGTTGACCAGAATGGGGGGGGGGGGAAAGAATACATGTAAAGTCAGCAAAAATAGATTTGTAGACGGGCTTCCAAACATGGATGGTATTCCTTTGTCTTATAATTGTTGACGAATTGTGAAGAAATGACGCTGCAGTGAGAGGTAGGGGCAAAGGAGGGGGGGGGGGAATAATCTCGCCTCTGGGTCATTTATATTCCATTCGTTAAGTTGTCATTTATAATAAAAAAAAAAGGCGGAGGGATACACAGTTAAACATTTGAAATAAAAACAAAACAACCCCGCTGTGACTTGCGTAGTGTTATCATCATCCCGTTTGTTCTCTGTATTACTCCGTTGTTTGTCCTCACCCCCTCCCTCAATCCTTATTACCAGGGCTCTTTCCCTTCCTTTCTCCCTTTCTCTCGAATACAGTTTCGTTTGACATGTTTGCGTATTGAGAAGATGAAGAATCACTTCTTAAAAAGACGACAGACATTGCGGAGAGCTATAGACCAGTCTGGTCAGTCTTTGACGAAAATCATAAAGATTTGGGAGGGCGTGGAGGGGGGGGGAGGGGAAGGTTGTAGATGATGGTTGGTTTGATAAGAAATAGATACACACGTATATTATTATTCTAGTTGTTCTCTGAAGCATTGTCTTTGTGATAAAGTTTGAAAAAAAAAATAGAGCAGAAGAATTGAGAACAGAAAGAAAGGGTCCGGGTTTTTTGGTATAATCAATATTTGCTAGGGACTGTTGGACTAGACCAGATTGTCCATTTGTGTCCGGCCATCAACAGCGGGGGATTTTTTGACCGTCCAGCTGTGCTGACCAGGGATTCTGGGGGGTGGGGGAAGGGGACATAACTTACTCATCAAAACCTCGTTACCCGATGAAAGAAAGGGATGAGACTAGGGGTGGGGGTGGGGGGGGAGTGGGTGCGGGAGAAAGATAAAAGGGGGAGGAAAGAAAATGTGAATGTGTGAAGGCTGCAAGGCAGTAAATGTAATCAAGGCGGAATAATTCAAAGTCACGTGGTGTGTCACGGTGACCCCTCAGTGCCGTTGGTCCGCCATTACAGTAGAATAGGTAGACACAGATAAACATAGCTTTATAGGTAAGTGTATTAGACAATTTACATATATATATATATATATATATATATATATATATATATATATATATATTCTTACATTCTAATATACATAGACCTTAAAAATATCAGAGCAGTTTTGGGGGCCGAGGCGAATTGTACATTTTGGGGGACCCTTACAAAATGATGGTGAAAAACCTGAATAATCTGACAAAAAGGGCCCCCTTTGAACTGAGCTGTTAAATTAATTTATTCATTTAAGATAACGACAAAATGACAATTCCAGCAAGGTGCGGCACCTACACAGGTAGACGGGCCTAGGCGGACGCGAGTTTTTATTTTTTTTTTCATACAAACGACTGTACTACCGACACTCTCTTTAAGGAATTCGGACTGGGCGAGAGCGATGGGGGATCATTGCTTTTTGAGGGCCCCGGGCTGGCGAACCACAGGTAGGACCAGTCAGGTAGCTTGCTGGCCATTGACCTTTATGGCAGTTTCCAGATGTTGAGGGACACAGCGAGTTTGATCTCACGGGCTCTAAGAGATAAAGTCTCTGCCCACAGTTATCACTGAGAGAGTTCAGAGAGAGAGCGGGGGGGTGGGGAGTAGCTTTTTTTTTTTTAAAAAAAAAAGATATGATGCGTAAATAAATACTAAATTTAAAAAAAAAAGTGCTGATTATAAAATGTAACAAAAAACGCGTTTTTATTTCTATTCGTTTGCGAGTATGACTTGAGTAGATTTAATAAGTGATTTGAAGAAAAAGCAAATCAGTTTAATAATTTTTTACTGATTTGACTAAATTTGCGTTTCCATGTCAAATTTGAATAAATAGTTTGAGAAAAAGCGAAAAACTTAAAAATCAATGCAAGCTATATAAATGTATAAACATAGAAAGGTAAATGCTTTTTTTAAGACAGCTATAAATGTAACCAATTTTTTATCGTTTCCATGGCAAACAGAAAAACAGACCGATCTTTCTTATGCAGAGTAAATACCACGCCCATTAGGAATAGCCACAATTAATTAAATGATCAAAGTGACCCTAATATGATAATGAGTTAAAATTAGAACAAAGCAAAGAAAAAGGTAAATAAAATGAACCAATTGTCGCCCAGTGTCTAAATTTCGAATTTTCTAGGAGGTATTATTTTTTTAACTACAAGTCACAAGTCACAAGTCTAGCCAAGTTCATAGATTCTACTGAAGCTACTCTGTTCAGGTATGGTGTGAATTCTAAATAGAAGTTTTTAACTCAGAGCAGAAAAGTCAAACATCTAAAATAAAATATAAATAACTATACATAATATAAAACGATATTTAAAAAAAAAAATAGAGCAAATATTATGGGCGATAACTCATGAAATATCACATTCTCAAAACTAATGAATCACTCTGTGAAGATACCATATAAGTCGACCACGCCCATTTTACATCACTCAACATCTAGAGATGGACAAAGAAAAAAAAATGACTAAATTCAATAAAGAAGTTTTATTTCTCATATCACAATGAAAAGGTATAAAGTTACAATCACAATCCCCCCTCCCAAGGCTTTCAGGGACCATAAAAAGTGCATACACACACACACATACACATACACACACACACACACACAAATATACACAAACACATATGCTCATATTCAAGTATAAGAAATAATAAAAGACAAATTTGTATGGTCTGCATATCAGAAAAACAAAAAGTACACAGTTGTATTCGTTGCCATCATAGGGTGGGGGTGGGAGGGGAGAGGAGAAGAGGGGGGGGTCAGGTCGAATTGACCCATTAAAACATCTTTCAAAATGAGCAGATACTACAAGAGATTTAAAATAAAATTTCAACGTCTGGCATATATCTTAAGTTAAAATCACAAGCACTTGGAGAGGGGATGACATTTCGCGGAGATGAATGATTGAAAGAAAAGTTGCATGGTGTGGTTGGTTGTGGGGGGGGGGGGGAATGGGGAGAAGGAGGGGAGAGAAAGAAGCGACGCTGATCATGCGACTCCCCCCCCCTCCCTTTTCCCCTCCCCCCAACTCAATTCTGAATGCAAATTTAATACCGTGGGAGGGAAAAAAGAAAAGCAAATCCCTGAAATGCAGAAAGGAGTAAAAAATAAAAAACAATGAAAGGGCCACAACTTGTGCAGATGTACAGTTGATGTTCCTTGTTTTTTTTTTGGGGGGGTTTGTTTCATACCGTGACGTATGTAAAACCGTTAGGTCATCATT
Source organism: Bulinus truncatus (assembly GCA_021962125.1). Lineage (NCBI taxonomy): Eukaryota > Metazoa > Mollusca > Gastropoda > Planorbidae > Bulinus > Bulinus truncatus. The sequence goes on along the minus strand of JAGDYQ010000206.1, from coordinate 127,799 downwards.
ATTTTATTCGCAAACCTCTCTCTCTCGCCCGCCCACTTCCCTCCCCTACCCCAATCTCCACTTCCACACCCCTTCCATGGCTTGTCAAATTTACCAATTAATTGCTAATGAATGGTGTCAAAGTTCAAGCCTCAAGGGTGCTGTACTCTAATTACGAATTAACGGAGATGGAGGGGGATATTTATATATATATATAAATCTAAATTAATATACAATTCACAGAACTTTCATTTTATTTATTTAGATTTTTGTTTTGTTTTCTTCCGATTTGCATCTCACAAATGATTTTCTAATTAACATCAAAATGTGTAAAGAAGAAAAATAAAATATGCTGCCCATACGCTGACAACGACTTTCCCCCCCCCCCTCACCACACCCCCGCCCCTTTTTTTTCCAATCCATTTCCAATGTAAATATTAGCTTCATTTTTTTTTTACAGTCACGTGGTATTATTTTCCAATTTTCATTAAATTAAAATATTCATCGACCTTTAACTACTGATTGATTGTTGATGGATTTTGGAAGTACTGCCAATCTAGGTCACTTAATTCCAACCCACAAATAACTTCACCGATCTTTCAACCAATACTGTTTTTTTTTTTTATTTTATTGATCCGCATGTCCACTTCTTGGACTAATTTGCTTTTCAAACCGACACGCGCCTCGTCATACCGTGTGCAGAGAACGAACGCATTGTTTTGGTTATCATGTTTTAGTGTTATAACTACTGTTCACCTATCACTTCAGAAGTTCGTTGTCAGTTTGTTATAACTGCAGTCCACCTATCACTTCAGAAGTTAGTTGTCAGTTTGTTATAACTGCAGTCCACCTATCACTTCAGAAGTTAGTTGTCAGTTTGTTATAACTGCAGTCCACCTATCACTTCAGAAGTTAGTTGTCAGTTTGTTATAACTACAGTTCACCTATCACTTCAGAAGTTCGTTGTCAGTTTGTTATAACTACAGACCACCTATCACTTCAGAAGTTAGTTATCAGTTTGTTATAACTACTGTTCACCTAGCACTTCAGAAGTTAGTTGTCAGTTTGTTATAACTACTGTTCACCTAGCACTTCAGAAGTTAGTTGTTAGTTTGTTATAACTACTGTTCACCTAGCACTTCAGAAGTTAGTTGTCAGTTTGTTATAACTACTGTTCACCTAGCACTTCAGAAGTTAGTTGTCAGTTTGTTATAACTACTGTTCACCTAGCACTTCAGAAGTTCGTTGTCAGTATGTTATAACTAGACAATGTTATTATTATTATTTTGTTAAAGCTGCTTTATGTTATTGATACAATATTATCTTGTTATGATTTAATAATTAGTGATTCTCAGACTTTTGAGATTCGTGACCCCCACCTGTACAGAAAAAAAGATTTAAACAAAAACGATGAAAGCAAGAAAAATATAAATTAGTTATATAAATTCAAGCGATTTGGGCTCTTAAATCGAAAGGAAAGAATTAATACAACAATATTCCAGTTTAAAATACAATCATGAAAAAATCGGATCTGCCCGAAACCAAAAAATAACCTAGCCTACCGAACAAGCCTAAGGGGGTGTAACTCTATGCAAAGGTTTCGCTGGGTACAGCTAGTTGTAAATTTTCTCGATTATCTATTCAAATTTTTTGGTGTCCCACTTGGCCACTGTATACCAGCTCGCGCCCCAACGTCATGTCTCAGCTCACACTTTTAGAACCCCCCTGTTCTAAATTTATGAATAACTTAATTAATCAGCCTTTTTTTTCTTCACGACAGCTAGTGGTCTGAAAATAAAATAACGGCGCAAAATGAATTTCACTACAAACATATTATAACGGACGGATGGTCGCACGGTGAAGTGCTTGACTGTTGACCTGAGGGTTCTTGGTTCGATCTCCGGTAAGGACCAATGGATATTTTAGGCCAGGTGAAAGTTCCATCTATGTCTCCCGTGGTGCCTACATAGCCATTGTGCTACCCCGGCTATGGTGTGGATGAATGGAGGGCACCATAAAACAGTCCAATCAGAGGTTTTATAGGATCTAATACAATATATCTCATTCTTACAGGGACTTCACTCATAACCAAATTATACCTTTTGTAACGAACCATAGACCAAGAGTCAGTCAACCTAATAAAGAATGCAAATATAGACCATCATGAATGTGTCTGTGTGTGTGTGTGTGTGTCTGTGTGTGTGTGTGTGTGGAGGGGGTGTCTTTAACAGACTTACCCGTCACTTCGACACAACTCTATTAGCTTCCCTGGGAGGGGGGGGGCGGAGGACATTGAGACAGAGAGACAGAAAGCAATCTTTTATGAGCAAATTCGTTTCCAGATTGGACATAAATATTTCAAACTTAATCTCAAAACATAATCAACTTGGAATAATTCTAGGTCACGCTAGAAGTCAGTTTGACTTGCTGTGAAATGTACATTTGAGACACTAAGAGCAAGGATCATGTTTTAGACAAAAAAAAAATAAGGGGATTGTGGGGTTTGAGGGGGGGGGGGGTGCATTACATTATTTTGATCATTTTTCAGCAGCAAGTATTGTTTTTGTTTATGTGTGTGTGTGTGTGTGTGTGTTAACAAAATAATAACGATTGTGTATATCTGCAATATCTGCAAATACCGTTTACAGAGGCGTGACCAGGCGAGAGCGTGGGAGGGGGGAAAGTGGGGGTGGGCACCGCCCCGATGGGGCTCGTACTTAAGGGGATGTCGTATCCCACTTGTGCTCTAATAAAATCAGACGACACAACTCCTTGTATTGTAAAATAATTAACTGAACTTTTTAATGCGTGATATTTACAGATGAGAATATGATAATACAATATAAACAATATAACTCGATAAATCACATGTATAATTCTATAATTTAACACACACGATAAATACTAAGATCAATATTAGATGAGAGATGTGGCAATAAATCACAAGTAACTGCTATCACTATAAACCAGTACACGAGTCTATAACTATTATAACTCTCGACTGCACTGTCCACTTAGTCCACGTGTTATATCTAGTATCCCCTTCATGGGTCTCTAGTCTCTCTCTCTCTCTTGTGTGTGTGTCTCCGTCTCCCCCTTTAACAACCCTGGTAACTTCCCTATTTATAGGATATATATTGCATCACTGATTGCATCATGGATTGCGTCACTTGGGTGATTGCATCATTGATTGCCTCACTGGGATGGTTGCATCACTGGGTGATTGCATCATGGATTGCGTCATTTATTGCATCACTGGGATGATTGCATCACTGGTTATTGCATCACTGGTGATTGCATCACTGGTGATTGCATCACTGGAATGATTGCATCACTGGTGATTGCATCACTGGTGATTGCATCACTGGGATGATTGCATCACTGGTGACTGCATCACTGGTGATTGCATCATGCATGCCTGACCCTGCAAGCACTTACAAGGGATAGGACAGGGGACATTAGCTGCACAGCAGTACTTTTAGGTACATAAATTCATTTAATTTTTACTAAAGAATCTGTAGCTGCTTAATCAGACCAAAAAAAAAAAAACGAGGGAAGGCTATATACGCCTTGGAAATATCAAAGAAAACTTTCTGAAATAGTTTTGGGAAAGTACATTCCAATGCATTTTTTCTTTTCTCCTCAGAAAGGGGAAAAAAAAAGAAGAAAATAAGGCTTAAGGGATTCTGTATGGGCAAGAGTGGGGGTGGGGGGGGTGAAGATAGGGAGGGGTATGGGAGGAAGAAATATTTCTTATGTCAAGAGCTGATTGTATTTCCTGATACAGTACTACATTCCGGCTTTCACTTATGTCATAGCGTCATGCCAGACATTCTTTGAATAATGAATTCCCAACTATTTCGCCCACGGCGGCTTAGCACCAAAAATATGGGCGCCAGTGAAAAAAAAGGCACGCGGACCGTTGTGCATAAATCTACAAAAAGCCCCATTGCATACTAGAATACTGTTTCTTATACAACAATCCTATAATTCATACAACAATCCTATATTTTATACAACAATCTTATATTTCATACAACTGCAATGTATATTTAAAAAAAATCTTTTATAAATATTAATGGTTTCCTAAAGTAATTTCTCTTATTTATAAAAGAGCTTCTGTATGTGTGTATCGATGTGTGCCCTCTATGTGACCCCTCTAAGTCTGCCCTCTATGTGCGCCCTCTAATTCTGCCCTGTATATCTGCCCTAAATGTCTGCCCTCTATGTCTTGCCTCTATGTCTGCTCTTTATGTCTTGCCTCTATGTCTTGCCTCTATGTCTTCCCTCTATGTCTTCCCCTCTATGTCTGCATTATATGTCAGCCCTCTATGTCTTCTCTGTCTGCCCACTTTCACAGGTAAAGATAGTTATATGTCTTGAATAACTCATAGTACTCAAAACAGACCAGCTACATGATTTTTTTTTACAAACCTAACGCTTCTTATAACTTATTCATTGTTCTAATCTGTATTGTCAGTAGTCAGTAGAATCAGTATTGTCAAATATAATTTAATTACAGTCTGAGTTCTTTTAACACTTTGCGTTTGCTTGAAGCTTCATGGGGGTCCCAGAATAATAAACCGGTCACACACACACACCCCTCCCTTTTTTCACAAGGTCCGGATTTCTGATGAAGCAAGGTCAGATTTTGAATAAAAGGTTGACGGTCATGCGTGCCATGTATAAGGACTACTATTTGGATATGGAAACAATATTTTATAATAAAAATGAAAAAAATTAATTTAGTAAAAAAAGGAAATGAAAACTTCATCCAGGTCAGATAAGGGAGGGAATAAAAAGATAAAGGATATAATGAGACATTCATATAATGTTAAATAAGGGAGGGAATAAAAAGACACGGGAAAGAATCAGACATTCATATAATGTTAAATATAGAAGAGAAAGACTTATAAAAAAAGTTAAAAAAAAAAAAACAACCCAGAATTGGGTAAAATAAAATCGAGCCTGGTGGGGGAAAGTTAATTGACACCCTGACACGGCCGTTGAACTAAATTTAAAAATGAAAGGGAGAGAACTCGCATTTATACTGTAACCGAATACCAGTCGTCTTTCTTATTGTTTTTTTGTATCATTATTATTTTTTTCTCCCTTGTACATAGCTAGGTGGGTGTTTGCCTTTTTTAAACAGAAAATATTGTAGGGAGTTGGAGGGTGGAATTCTGGCAGACATTTTAATATTTGTCCAAAAACAAGAGCACTAAATCGTTGATAGGACTATGAGGTCCCATCATAGGCAGAGATTTGAGATGTTTGCGGGCAATAGCAGAGACTTTTGAGATATTTTGGGGACCTCAGCGGAGACTTTGAGATATTTGGGGAGCCGTAGGCGGAGAACTTTTGATATTTAGAGGCCTTAGAAGAGACTGAGATATTTTTGGGCCTTACCAGAGACTGTTAGGTATTTATGGGTCACAGGCGGAGACTTTGAGATAGCTAGGAGCCTGTCGTAGATATGTTTTGTATTTGTTGAACTTTTCACGTGTTGTGTATGATCGTGGAGAGTGAGTGGGTGAAAGGTCAAAAGGAGAAAGACAAAGTGATTGGTTGTTGTGGTCAGATGACAGGATGGACTATGATGGCGAAAGAGAGTGGACTATGAAGGCTAACGTGGAAGGTGGATGATCGTATTGTTGCTGGAGAGATATAGTACTTTGTGGTAGATTAGATCGTACAGTTGTGTGAGAGATATAGAACTTTGTGGTAGAGATAACGCTACGTTATTATGCTTTGTTATTATTTGTGTTGTAAAAAAAGTATAATAAATGCTGCCCATGGATCACACGTTGTCTTAATCTATGAGTGAATGGCGGAAAGCAATGGTCATGACAATCTAAGGTTATGACAGAGCGGAGAATTTGAGATAATTGGGAACCATAGCGAGAGACTTTAAAATATTGCGTGGCCTTAGCAGAAACTTTGAGATAATTGGGGGAGGGGGGTGGCGGGGGTCTTAGCAGAGACACTGAGATATTTAGGGGCCCTATGCAGAAGTACGTACCTGTTGGGGCGCATATATCATCAGCTAGATCCGAAATTTGAGCTGGAGTGTCCACTTTGACCGGGGGGGGGGGGTCTTAGACAGTGGCACAGTTTTCCTATTTATAAGACATGCCCTGAGTAGAAGTACAAAACTGTCATATGATGTAGATAAACATATTAATAAGGACTCCATGTGGAGGGCGATCGACTGGTGCATAGCCTGGAGGCCAGGTAACATCAGTCGAAAAATCCAAACACTGATGGACCTTTGAGGGGGGGGGGCCCACAGAGAGTACTTGCCATGATGTGTAGCCTTCAACGTGCAGTTTTTTTCATTTAAATGTTGTTTTTTTATTATAAGAAACATATCTGAACAATTTATTTATTTTGAACAACTATTGTTGCGAATACTGTAAATCTACAATCTTATAAATTGTGTTTATCATTTGATCATTTTAATTACAGATACACATTCAAATAACAAACACAACACTACCTCCGCCATCCGATCCTCCGATTCAGTCATACTAGCAGGACGATCCTCGTCTTTTCTGAGCCCAAGTTTTTAGGTTGGTGGTGTGCACCAGTACTTCTTGTGTCACCCTGACAACCAGCCCCGTAGCTGAAAATTCTACAGTAGGGGCCAGGCCACTAGCGGGGGGGGGGGAAGGGGTGCAGGAAATAAATGTTACTAAGTAGAGCAAACAAGAAGAGGGGACCAGACAAAACGCAGGGGGGAGCCAGCCCCCCCCCCAGGTCCCCCACCCCCGCACGCTACAAGCCTGCTGACAACTTCAAACATACAAACATACATAGACTATCATTCACTATTTATCTAACCACAAAACATCTGAGTTACGCCCCATGATTAAATTTTCATTAGTTCGTCGTTGTTGTTGTTTTTTAAACCTTATACACCAGTACGTCCAACTACACACCCTCCCACCCCCTCCCTCAACCTACTCCAGTCTCACGCTCCTGGCACCGAGGCCATAAAATTAAAGGACTGGAAGGAAAGAAGAAAAGAGGAAGAAGGAAAAAAAAATGCCTTTTCGCTCCAATCAAGATAAAAGTCGTGACGTCTCTACCTCGTCCGGAGATGGACATTCACGGAGAGGGGGGGGGACGGGGTGTGGACATTCATGTGGCGGAGGGGAGGGGAAGAGTGGGTGTGTGACGGCCGAAAATTAGGAAATAAAAGAAGTGCTTTAAATGTGATTCGAACGGGAATGGATAGAGAGAAGGTTTGAAAGACAGAGAGATGGAGGATGCCCGTAAATAGGCTACAGCTGTGTATGTGGGGATAGACAGAAGAGGTTGGAAAAAATGAAAAATAAACAACGAAATATGATGTAAGGAAAGACTGTCGGTTGATATGTTTAGGGTTAATGTGTTGGGTTAATGTGTTGTTGTCTACAGGTTAATGTGTTAGTGTCTACAGGTTAATGTGTCAGTGTCTTCAGGCTAATGTGTCAGTGTCTTCAGGTTCATGTGTTAGTGTCTACAGGTTAATGTGTTAGTGTCTACAGGTTAATGTGTTGGTGTCTACAGGTTAATGTGTCAGTGTCTACAGGTTAATGTGTTAGTGTCTACAGGTTAATGTGTCAGTGTCTTCAGGTTCATGTGTTAGTGTCTACAGGTTAATGTGTTGGTGTCTACAGGTTAATGTGTCAGTGTCTACAGGTTAATGTGTTAGTGTCTACAGGTTAATGTGTCAGTGTCTTCAGGTTAATGTGTTGGTGTCTACAGGTTAATGTGTTAGTGTCTACGGGTTAATGTGTCAGTGTCTACAAGTTAATGTGTTAGTGTCTACGGGTTAATGTGTCAGTGTCTACAGGTTAATGTGTTAGTGTCTACAGGTTAATGTGTCAGTGTCTTCAGGTTAATGTGTCAGTGTCTTCAGGTTCATGTGTTAGTGTCTACAGGTTAATGTGTTACTGTCTACAGGCAAATGTGTCAGTGTCTACAGGTTAATGTGTTACTGTCTACAGGTTAATGTGTAAGTGTCTACAGGTTAATGTGTTAGTGTCTACAGGATAATGTGTTAGTGTCTACAGGTTAATGTGTTAGTGTCAACAGGTTAACATGTAAGTACTATTGGGTTTGCGTTAATTGTTCCAGTGAAAAGGTGATCTCTGTGAGCTACGGTTTAAGGTCCATATCTCTGTCTATATATATCTCTGTCTATACATCTCTCTGTCTATATATCTCTCTGTATATATATCTCTCTGTCTATATATATCTCTGTCTATATATCTCTTTGTCTATATATATATATATATATATATCTGTCTATGCATCAGTCTGTCTATATATCTCTCTGTCTATGCATCTCTCTGTCTATGCATCTCTCTGTCTATGCATCTCTCTATGTATCTCTGTCTATAAACCTCTTTAAGTATATCTCTGTCTATGTATCTCTCTGTCTATGTCTTGGTGTCAAAGTGTTTGTGTCTGTGGGTTTCTTTCCGTGTTGGTGTCTGTTTTGGTGTCAATGGGTTCATCCTTGCTGGATTCTGTTTGTGTGACTCAGTCAATGTGTTGATGTGTGTAAGGATTAAAGACATTAGAATTTTACAAATCTTAAAAAAATATATTTTTTTTTAAATAATTGATCTTTGAGAACTTCTCTTTCTTACACAGACTGTTTAATGCCAGCTCCCCTTCACCTGTCAACTTGCTCTCCGAATCGGCGCCCAATTTCGATCTCGTTTTTCCTTTACGCAGAAAATACAACAGATTTGATGACGCAATAAATGCAATTAAAAAAAAAGAAAACAGAGCAAAAATGACAGTTACCGAAATATTGTTTGTGTGATAGATAGAGGGAGTGGGAGAAAGACAGAGAGAGGGAGAGGGAGAGAGAGAGAGAGAGAGACAGAGAGAGAGAGAGAGAGAGACAGAGAGAGAGAGAGAGAGAGAGAGAGAGACAGAGAGAGAGAGAGAGAAAGAGAGAATCAGGTAGGGGTGAACAAGGCGTTACAGGAATGCAATAGAGATGAAGAAATAGATTAAAAGAGAAAAAAAAAAGATGTAGATGATGAGATAAAAAAAAAATTAAGAGTTGAACGGAGTTAAGGAGTAAAATTGATGACATTTTTTACATGGAGGATGGATTTCAATACTGGAGAATAATATGTACAGAACCATGTTGAGAACTGTGTGTTCATCTTTGGGATAGAGTTTTAAAAAATATCGTTAGAGTGGAAGACAGGTTGATACAGATATATATATATATATATATATATAGATAGATAGATAGATAGATAGATAGATAGACAGACAGACAGACAGACAGACAGACAGACAGACAGACAGACAGACAGACAGATAGATAGATAGATAGATAGATAGATAGATAGATAGATAGATAGATAGATAGATAGATAGATAGATAGATAGATAGATAGATAGATAGATAGATAGATAGATAGATAGATAGATAGACAGATAGATAGATATTAGATAGATAGATAGATAGATAGATAGATTAGATAGATAGATAGATAGATAGATAGATAGATAGATAGATAGATAGATAGATAGATAGATAGATAGATAGATAGATAGATAGATAGATAACTCGCAATAGATAAAGAAGTGTGTGTGTGGGGGGGGGTATTTGGCAATCTAGAGTTGTTGTCAAATTAGATTATCCAGCCAATACAATATGTTTAGAGATAAAATAAAAAATAATTTATTAAAAAGAAAAGTAACGTTTTGTGTTCGTTTAAACATTTTTCTATAACAAAAAGTGAAATTAATTTATTAATTACACATTTGGGATAGAACATGAATGATGTGATACTGAAGGAAAGACAGAAAGTAAAGAATAAAATACAAAAATTAATGAACCGTATACGAATAAGATAACAGATGGTAGATGGAATAAAACAAGCAGAATAACATGATAAGGGCTTTGGGATAGAGAGAAAGAAGTAGATTTAAAATAAATGTGGAGAAGGTAAGAAATTGCTGACAAAAAAATAAATTGGCAAAGTGAAGTACAATTTTTTTTAAAAAAAAAAGCTTTGTAATAACAACAAAATATATATATATAGGAAAATAAACAAAAAATTAATTCAGGTCCGAAGAGATTAAATAAAAAAGAAAGGAGGGTGTAAAACGAACCCATATCTGTAGCTAGATTGAACCCCAGATTAAAAAGAAATGATTCAATAAAAACCGGAAATGGAGCCACAATTTCCATCAGTCTAGAAATAATTCGTATGTATGGATGGAGCTCTTCTGTGTTTGTTTAGGCACTTTTATGAAGGGAGATATGACGTATATGAACTGCTCGGGGCTTGCTGCGCATGCTTATCGACGAAAGGGCCCAAGGGAGATCATAAAAAAAGAAAGATGAAAGGGGGGGGGGGAGCACACATGATAAAAATAGAATGAAAAAAAAATGAAAGAATCTAATAATTTAAATAGCGTCGAAGTTTCAAATGTGAAAAGAAAGTGCTCTACAAACATATTTACATCTGGGAGCTTTTATTACAAACTAGTTTAGTTTCACACACACACACACGCACACAGCCACATTAGTGCCCATCAGGCCCGTAGCGTGCGGGGGGGCAGGGGGCCACCTACCCCGTGCGTTTTGTCTGGGCCCCCACTGCTTGTTTGCTCTACTTAGTAACATTTATTTCCTGCCCCCCACCCCTGCTATTGGCCTGGCCCCCTGCTGTAGAATGCCTGGCCCCCGCTGTAGAATTTTCACGCTGGTGCCCATATAATCGTTAGTTGTTTATTTTCCCTACTTGCAGGCCAGCCCCAAGACGTAATGAACAGCTTGGCCTCAATGCGGACCTGGCTGATCATTTCGAAAAAAACACAAAAAGTCTACCCGTGCTCTTGGATGTTCCCATCTTGGTTGACCATTTACATAGGCTAATTGACATAAATTTCATGGGGCGGGGGGTCCGAAATGATTTCAAGAAGGCTTAGATGGTTGGGCTTCTAATGATGAAATTAGTTGTTTAAAAAAAAATTTAACTCCTTTTCAAGTATTGTGGGGGTGGAGGGAGGGGATAGATACAATGTGACATTTCTGGTCATGTTAGTTTAATAATTTGTTGCGCTTCTAGAGTTTAAAAGTTACACAAAATTTTCAAAAAATGGGACCAAAGAAGAATAGATGTTTCAACATTTTGTTCTTGCAGTGAGGCCATTAATAACCAACAGTCTTCACTGATTTACATGGCTGTAATTTTAATAATAATAATAATAATAAACATTTTCATTGGCTGATTTTAAAATATGAAAAAAAAATCACACAAATGGGATGGTCTGGTATTTTATTTTTTTTTAAATTGCGGTTATTACATTTTGTATTGGTTTAAAAATTAAATTTCAATTATCAGATTTTTTTGCTGATAGAATTAACTTCCGGTCCACTTTACAATATGTCTCTTGTAAGTACAAATGGAGGTTTCAGAGGATATCTGTACACATAAATGGTCAGATGTTTGAAAAATTAGATATTGGCCCGTCGGAGCGAGATTTCCTGCTGATGCAAGATAAAAATAATTTTTGCACTGGGTAAAGTTACAAACAAGTGCAGAAAAAAAAATCAACAGATATGCGATATAACGTCTAAGTTAAAGAATGGACAGTCCGAAATGTTATGACCTTACTGGTGATTTACCAAAAGATAAACTTAGTGACCTGACCATTGCAATGTCCCCGAAGTCCACCGCGGTCATAAAATATCTGTTACTGGTCAATTGAATGAATGACTTATGCGCGTTTTTTTGTTTTATAATTTTATTTTTTTTTGAAACGAGAGTTTATTTTTGTCTGAGATTAAAAATAAAGAAAAAAAATAATTTTTTCGTCCAACGTGCAGTAAAGAACCAGATTGGGCTTGAAAGTGACCCACTGAGACTGAAGATTTAAACCAAAAGTTGCGTGTCGCCTAGCAACAACTCTGTTGTCATTTGCCCCCCGAAATTTTTTAGCCTGACCTAAATAAGTGGTGACAGTGGTAGTGATATATAAAGAGAGGATTAAAGTTTGGGAAAAAGGGGGGGGGGTAACTAGAACCAGTGTGACCTGAATTACAATCAGGAGTTTTCGTTGAGATCTTCGGTGGAGAAATAAAGTGTACATTACCTACACAGATATTCTGAGAAAGAGTGATTTCAAATTATCTGCACTATTTATACCAATTTAAGAATGGCTAAAAATTAAAAAAAATAAAATAATCCTCCATCTGAAATGACAGAAATGTCAAAAAAAAATAATGACATGTAAAACTACTTGTCAATCAAAGAGGCTGATTAACATATTAAACTAACTTCCTGTAGAATACAAAAACAAAGTATAGTTTAAAAAAAGTGTGTGAAGTCCCTGAAAGGATGAGATGAAATCTCTTTGGTCCTATAAACCACTAATGGGACGGTTTTTATGGTGCCCTTCTTTCATCCCCACCATAGCCGATAGTGCAATGGCCATCGAGGCACCACGGGAGATATATCGGGAACTTGAGCCAAGACCTGAAAAATGTCCTTGGTCCTCACCGGGGATCGAGCGTTCTACTGCACGACCATCCGTCCCCTCGTTTTAAAAAAAAAAATAAGAAAATCAATTCATTTGATCTGCTACTAGTTGTTTTATACTCTATGACAAGAAAGACAAAATTTAAAGTAAAAATCAATTAATAGATTAAAAATCAGTGGATACAAAAATATCAATTAGAAAATTCGTTTTTGTAGATTATATGACAATTTAGTCTTGTAATACTCGGGACTGGCAAATTCGTTTTCTAGATTATATGACAATTTAGTCTTGTAACATTCAGGACTGGCAAATTTGGAGTCTTGCAACAATAATGCCACACAACTATCTAGTAATAAGAACAGATGGACAGTGGAAACATTTAATCCCCGTCAATATCCAGTCTACCACTTGTAAAAGACCGTTGGTTGCATAAAATGTACTAAACCCAAAACTCGTCTGCTCAAATTTTATATTTTGATGAGGCGATGCCAAACTTTTAACGGTTCTGACACAATGATCAATTCATCTCTTAACTTTCTATTACGATTCGATACACCGAACAAACAAGCTTTAAGGAACGTTCAATAAATTGGTCAGATTTGGGAGGGGGGGTGCATTTAGATGGAAGAATTGGAATAGGGGTAAATACTTGTTCATTTCGAACCCCCTTAAATGTCCGATATTTCCCCATTACCGGTTCTGATATCAATCAATTGTTTTATGACTAATCTTTTCAGTGCTGTCATCCAACTGTTATTCCCAAATCGGGTTACTAGTACCAGCTGTCCACTATGCAGCGTGATATAAACCCTGTTTTGTTTTGTCCAGCTCGGAATGTGGGTCAAGTGTTGGCCCATGACATAATAACTGGCACTGGTTTGTTTTGTTGTTTTTAATGGAGTGTTAAGCGCCGACGTTGTGTCGTGTTTTGGTAGACCGCAAAAATTACAGCTCTCCCGGTCCCGGTGGACAGGACGTGTTCCACCGGGGATCAAATAACAGAGTACTGGTCTCGCGATGGTCATCCTCTATCCTATTAGACCTCCACTCGTAAATATTGGAGAAGATTATTGTTATTATGTATTTGTTTATTTGTGTTCCATCTTTACCGTCTACTAGGTAGGACGTCTCTAGGGTTTTGTTTAACGTGCTCTGTGTATTTCCCTTTTTTCAAAGTATCGCTATTAATGATCAGTCACATCAAAGCGAAGTATCGAGGTATTCGCACCGTTGTTTTCTGTCATCTACTCGTTGGCGTACGAATCCCGGTCGAATTCATCACGAATAATAGATTGCTTCCTAATTCCTTCAGTAATGACGTCACGGTCAGGCCCATGTGTGATATAATTAAAATGTCTATATGGGTACCTGTTTAACAGCGGCCTTATTTAGCAGACACCTTAGCTAACAGTTAACAGAGACCTTATTTTAACAGTGGCCTTAGTTAACGTAGATTAGCTGCAAACAAAAACAAAATATTTAGATAACGACACAGGTTTCGATTTATGACATATGAAAATAAAGGTCCGAAAATGTAACAGTTTACCGTTCATATCAAATGATATGTAAAATATTGTCAGTGGCTCTGTGTTTAGTAAAAATCTTGTCAGTGGCTCTGTGTTTAGTAAAAATCTTGTCAGTGGCTCTGTGTTTAGTAAAAATCTTGTCAGTGGCTCTGTGTTTAGTAAAAATATTGTCAGTGGCTCTGTGTTTAGTAAAAATATTGTCAGTGGCTCTGTGTTTAGTAAAAATCTTGTCAGTGGCTCTGTGTTTAGTAAAAATCTTGTCAGTGGCTCTGTGTTTAGTAAAAATCTTGTCAGTGGCTCTGTGTTTAGTAAAAATCTTGTCAGTGGCTCTGTGTTTAGTAAAAATCTTGTCAGTGGCTCTGTGTTTAGTAAAAATCTTGTCAGTGGCTCTGTGTTTAGTAAAAATCTTGTCAGTGGCTCTGTGTTTAGTAAAAATCTTGTCAGTGGCTCTGTGTTTAGTAAAGATATTGTTAGTGGCTCTGTGTTAAGTGAAGATATTGTTAGTGGCTCTGTGTTTAGTAAAGATATTGTTAGTGGCTCTGTGTTAAGTAAAGATATTGTTAGTGGCTCTGTGTTTAGTAAAAATATTGTCAGTGGCTCTGTGTTAAGTAAAGATATTGTTAGTGGCTCTGTGCTTAGTAAAGATATTGTTAGTGGCTCTGTGTTTAGTAAAAATATTGTCAGTGGCTCTGTGTTTAGTAAAGATATTATCAGTGGCACTGTGTTTAGTAAAAATATTGTCACGTGCACTGTATTTAGTAAAAATTCTCAGTGGAAATTCACTTGTCTACCTTGGGAATATTTCATGGGGAAATATTTACAGTACTACAACTAAGTAATTCCATTGACTAACATTGGAAAATGGAGTAAACATCCAAATTAGTCCATTAACATTAACACCACTTATAAAACGTGCCCTAGATAATTACATCGGCTATAACACTGCCGCTGTTATGTCCTTTAAATATCTCATGTAATTATTCACTGATAATGAAGGCCATGTTGATACGTGTCGTACAGATATCCATTGCCCAGTTGGCATTTGATCCGCGACTCTGGCACAACACGGACAGATGATCGCTCTGTGAGGAAATTAAAAAAAAAAAAAGTACTTTGGAGATGGGAAGGAATGGGACATATCCTGTTGGGTCTGGACAACGGACAGTGGTGTAACTCAAGTTCGTAAAGCCCTAGGCGTAATGTCGCACAATAAACTTGCCCAAAAAGTTCTAAATTAAGCTGTCGGTAAAGTAAGTTCCGCAAAAGATCAACAGCGCCTCCCCTAAACTTCCGCCTCCTGTAGTTATGCCTCGTTTGTAGAATCAGCTGATGTACACATGAAGTCTAGACAACTCCGGCGCATTAAAGTTTTTTTTGGTGGATTCTCTCTTTTTTTTTTCAATATGGCCATGATTATCGACAAGTGTTTTAAAAATCCTGGCTAATTAGACGCATCATGCCTTATTGGCCAGTGAATACAGCTGTGGTCATTCACAAAGACAAAGAATTTCTCAGACTATAGGATGCAGTTAACTCTCCACAATAACTTACAACATTATCACACATTTTCTTTAACTACAGAAATATATAATTATAATAACATTTGACGAATGAATTACACCATATATCACAAGACTATGCACACCCAATGTAAGGTTGTTGTTTTTTTTTGTTTTTTGGCCTTATGCAGAGACTTTCAGATATATTTAGGAGGGGGTGGGGGAGCCTAGACAAAAGTACATGTGTTTTTTTTTTTGGGGGGGGGGGAGGGTTGGGGGCAATAGCAT
Source organism: Bulinus truncatus (assembly GCA_021962125.1). Classification (NCBI taxonomy): domain Eukaryota; kingdom Metazoa; phylum Mollusca; class Gastropoda; family Planorbidae; genus Bulinus; species Bulinus truncatus. The sequence continues at coordinate 111,997 of JAGDYQ010000206.1, read as the reverse complement.
CAGATTTTACTTTCCCTACCCATTTCAACGCCTATGATTATTTTCATTTACAATATTATAAGAATGAATACCATTATCTTCAAGAATGCAATCATTTTTTTTTTTTAGAAATTCCGAGAAAAATTTGCCCAATAGTTGAGCCAGAATCTGTAAAAAAAAAAATTGTTAAAAATCATGTATGCCAGGGAGTTAAGGGCCACGGACATAGTAGCAACCAAATTTAAAATCGATTTTTTTTTGGTCTGATAAATTGAATCGAAATCTTTTTCTCGGTGAACACTTTTTTTTTTAATCCACTTACACTAAGTGAATGTAACTTGCATTTGACTTTTTTTCTTTTTTTATATTTTCTTTTTGTTAACTTTACACTAGTTGTGGCCCTTACCCTTAATTAATTTCTCTTGTTTTTAATTTACCGCCTGGGGTTTTTCAAGAGAGACGAGGGTCTTCGCTGGTGTTAATAGAATCTCTTTTTCCTCTTCTCTTTTTTTTTCTCTTCTAAATGGTCAGTTTTAAGTATCGACAATTATTGACCATCTTTGACCTAGACGGCCTCTGGTCAATTTGTAAGATGACCCAGGCTTCCCCTGGTCTATAAAGTACGTATTCCTGATGGACGGGGAAGTTTATGTGTCCGAACTTTCAGGGCTACTACTGGTTCATTCTATCATAGTAATTTTTTTTTTTTAAAACATAATGTTCTATGCTTTTATTGTAATAGCAAAACTTTATCACTCATTATTATTGTTTTCGTTAATATAAAAGTGTAGGTTTTACTGTAACCGCGAGCTGTTATGGTAACAAGATCTAGGTGATTCATGAAGATGGAATTACAGTTTCAGAATGACAGAGATGTTTCATTTATGAAGTTTACACTTGGGACAATATTTGTGAACTCGAATGTCGTGAAACAAATGACTTCTGCCGCTTTATGAGCGGTAAGGGAAGATGGGATGTGGACACGGGTCTTAATTACTAAAAAACCTTTCATGGTCACTAGCTGAGCTGGACATGGTTGTACAGTACGTATAAGAGTGTAAAAGATTGTCTTAATAGCTGTGGAATACTCGATACATAGTCGAGTAATGAAATAGAAAGCTTAATTGTACATGCACGTGGAAAGAGAAGATAGTGAGGTATAAAGTGAGCGACCTGGGGGGGGGGGGGTTCGAATTTGAATCAGCCCCGTAGCGTGAAAATTCTAAAGCAGGGGCCAGGCATTCTACAGCAGGGGCCAGGCCAATAGCAGCGAGGGGGGGGCAGGAAATAAATGTTACTAAATAGAGCAAACAAGCAGAGGGGTGCCAGAAAAAAGGCACGCTACGGGCCTAATTTGAATCCCGGTTTTTTTTCCACATCCCGGTGAAAATCGACAACTTAAGTTTATTTGTATGAAATAAAGGCAGCTGAGCATCGCACTACCTACGTCACACTACCTACGTCCCACTACGTCACACTACCTACGTATCCCGCGATGACTCCGAAGCCTACAGTGCAGGCTACAGTGGGGATGAAATAACTGTCCAATGTGAGGACTTTCAAACCGGAAAAGAAAAATACCACATTTCAAATATTACTTGTCAAATATTACATGTCAAATATTACTTGTCAAATATTACATGTCAAATATTACATGTCAAATATTACATGTCAAATATTACATGTCAAATATTACTTGTCAAATATCACTTGTCAAATATTACATGCCAAATATTACTTGTCGAATTGTACATCTCTAATTGTACCCAGAAGAACTGATGTCAAAGTAGACATTGTCAGGTCGTAAGTGGTCGAACCATGGTCAGTAGGTGAACCTCTTGGATACCTGTGAAGTGGAGTTTTCTATGTTGCCTAGCTTCTTGTATTAAATATTAAGGCTATGACCACCGAGGTTATGTTAGTTTATTAACTGCTATATGATTCAGAGTTAGTTCTATCGGCCACAAGATCTGATTGAATTAAACATTTTTATTAAAAGAAAAAATACTTTTATGTAGAGTGTGATGAAGTTTGAAGGTAACGAAATAGGGCAGTGACGCAGTACTTTATGTCTCTATGATTTAGAATTTGTTTCTAAGTGTCGGTACAACTTTCTCTCTCTCTGTCTCTCTCTTTCTCTCTCTCCCACTCTCTCTGAGATCTCTAAATCTGAACTTTCTCTCTCTAAACTCTCTAACTCTGAACTCTCTCGAACTCTCTCTCCCTCTCTCTGAACTCTCTGAACTCTCTCTCTCTCTCTCTCTCTCTCTCTCTGAACTCTCTATGAACTCTCCCAGTTTACCAACGTGCTGAGGCTTAGTCTCTTAAGCTCAGCCAGGTGGAACTGTCATATGGCAAGCAAGCTACCCGACTAGTCCACCCCGCGGAGGGGCACTCGTAAAGCACATATTCCGCGGTTTTCTCAACATCCCTCCATTGGCGACAGAGATAATCGACGTTGGGCCTCAACATCCCTAAGCACGCAACTATCGGTCAGTGGTCAGTGCCAAACTGAGAGATTACTCCCTGCTCGACTCTTCGCACCCCCCACCACGGGACGGTCTTTGACGGCCGCTCCACGTGACACTAAATGTCTACTGTGACCCAATTGTTACAACTTCAGAACCACCGGTACAAATAGAACTAGCTGGATTGAATTGCACCTTGTTGGATATCTCTAAGGGTGGATGTTTTAATCGACCAAGTGGCAAAACTTGGTAGGAGCTGTCTGCCCACCCCCCACCCCCCCTCCCGAAGGAAGACTTTGCCGGTCAGCCAGAGGGTGACGTGTGAAGTACTCATTTTCAGACCCCTGCGCGAAATACTGTTTACACAAATGTTTGAACGAAAAGGCTGCAAGTAAAAAAGAAATAAACATACGGAGGCCAGTGTTAGGATTAAGATTTAAACCTAGGACCTATGAGTCACACATCTGGCTGTTAAAACCACACCACCATTAAACTATCCAGTTTCGCTTAGTTTACACTTTCAACAACAACATTGAAATGATTTTTATGCTCTAACTAGCTGTACCCTGCAAAAGCTTTGCATAGAGTTATATCCCCTTAGCCTTGATCGATAGGCTAGGTTATTTATTGGTTTCGGGCAGATCCGATTTTTTCATGACTGTATTTTAAACTGGAATACTGTTGTATTCATTCTTTACGCTCGATTAAACGCAGAACCCAAATCGCTTTGATATATATTATATTTTAATTTTCGTTAACTAAATACTAGACCACCTATGTCTACTACAGGGCATGTTCCACTATTGAATCTGGCCCGGGCTCCGCCCCTCCTCATTAAATCAAAGGGACCCCCCCCCAGCACACTCATTGCGTTTCATATACATGCCTCACCCATCTGTTCTTGTTTCGACCCTTTCTATCAAATTTAACATCACCGATGTTGCCCTCGATTATAAAAATATCGGTGAGTATTTATAGCCACGATTTAATCCAGCTGCTCTAAGAATGAACATATCTCGTACATCCTCGGGCTATAACCGGCTCAAGAGACGAGTACTGCGGTAGCCCCGCTGTGCTCACCACTCAAATTGTAGACGCTCACCCGCTAGGTCAAAGCATAACGAAACAAAAGATAACATGTTTTCAGAAAAAGAAAAACAGGAAATATGATATTTATTTACATAACACAAGAATAATAATAGTTTTTTAAAAAGTATTTAAAAAATAATAGCATGAACGTGAACCAATAAAAAATATAATCGAATGTGTGCAAATGATATTAACATGATCAAAATCTGAGTTTAGAAATTTGATTTTTGTTGTTTTTTTTCCGAAAAAAAAAAAAGTTATTAGTGATTTATTTTAAAAAAGTGATTCATTGATGACCAAGATGATAGAAAGATACCTAGATATCTATTTTTATTCAGATGATTTCCGGAGATGATAAATAGTATTCATGCTGGACGTAAAGTTTTGAGTGGTGGGGTTAAAGGTTAGAATGGTGGGGTTAAACAATGTGCAAGTCGAAAACAACGAACACTACAGAAAAACGGAACAAAGAGAGACAGACGAGAGAGAGAGAGAGACAGACGAGAGAGAGAGAGAGAGACAGACGAGAGAGAGAGAGAGAGAGAGAGAGACCTGAAGGAGATTTAAAGCAAAAATATCCAAACATTTTTTTATCGGTTCGGGGGGAACACAGTGTTACCCAAACATTTGTCATCTGTGTACCCCATTTTTTTTTTAATTTTCGTACTACTCTGTACCCCGAGTAGAACAAAATGTGCATATTGTTATCAAGCCCACCGATAGCAATTTCGGGCCCCTGGGCAAGGCTGTCACTGTCCTCCCCCAGTGCTGATAATAATATTTTCAAAAGTTGATTGGCCAGTTCAGTCCGGGCCCCTAAAACTCGGCGGCACTGATTGTTCTTACGGTCATTTTATAGTTTTCGCTTTAGCCGTCAATGTTTACCCGATGTTCTCAGCCCGGTACGGCGGGTAATCCCTTCCCACCCCCCCACTCCCACCCCCCAAATCTTCGAGTACACTATGAGGTACGCGGGTTGGACTTATTACATCAACAAACAGGCGAATGACTTTTAAAAAAAAAAAATTTTATTTATTTCTTTTTAAATACAGTTATAACTGGGATGATTCTCAAAGCGTTACCGACTATATCCCAACGTGTTCCAACATTTCCTCCACTTCCAGTGACGGGCTGAACCTGGTCACCGTAAAATTGGAACTCGGAGAATTGGAGATAGAGGTCTGTGTAGGAGATTGGGGAGGGGGGGGGAGGGGTCGAGGGCAGAATTTTTTTATGAAAAAAAAAAGAAAATATCCCATTTGCGTTCTGCAGGAGATTGTGTCACACATTCACACAGACACATTGAAAGTCATTGACACATACGGAGCCAATAAAATGACATATATAGATAGTTCTGATCAGATTTGTAATTTTTTTTTTATCTTTTTGGAAAATGGTTAAGGGTCGGGTGGGGATTGGGGGGGGGGGGGAAGGGACTGGGCGAGAGTAGCGGCAGGTGGAGGGGGTGGGGGGTGTTAGGGAATGAGAGTGAAAATGACATTGCAATGACGGGAAAGAAAACAATAAATTAGGTCAATGCAGAGATACCATCAATTGGGTACGAGAAAGAGAGAGAGAGAGAGAGAGAGAGAGAGAGAGAGAGAGAAGAGAGAGAGAGAGAGAGAGAGAGAGAGAGAGATAGAGAGAGAGAGAGGAAGAAAATAAAACTGGGGTTGGGTGGAAAGATAAAAAAGAAATTTAAAAAAAAAGACGACAGTATTTAATTTAGTAGTACAATCAGATTTAAATAATTAGTGCACAAGTATTTGTTACGGCCGAAATTTACTAACAGGCCAGAATCTGACATTAACCGGGTAGCATACATCGACCGTTGTTCACAATGGCTGACCAGTGTCTGACATTGGCCGGTTGGCAGACATTGACCGTAAGATATTGGCCGTAAGACATTGGCCGTAAGACATTGGCCGTAAGACATTGGCTGTAAGACAAACATTACAGATTATTATGGGCGACTATCAGCACAATGGTTGACATGTTACAGCAGACGTTCAGTTCACGCGCAGAGTTCCCAAAGACGTAGTTCCAAAGGGGAAAGTACTCTGACATGCTATTTATTATTAGACACCATTCTTTGAGCGTGGGTCCTCAGTCACCATTTCAGTATTAATGTATATATAACCTGATGCTATGACGGGCCTGACAGGTACTTTCATGTAGGGTTGGTTCCCTTACATTCCTGGAATTCTCTGTTAGTGGACCTCAGAGACATAGGAATGGATCTGATCTTGACCATGGGAAAATGTTGAAAGGGCGTAATGGCTTTATCCCTACACTACCGACACATAGGCCAATGAGGCAATGTCCGTAAAATGCCTACACAAAGAGCATGTCTGTGCACTGCCGACGCATAGTCCATGTCTGTGCACTGCCTACACATAGGTCATGTTTGTGCACTGCCTACACACAGGTCATGTCTGTGCACTGCCTACACATAGGTCATGTCTGTGCACTGCCTACACACAGGTCATGTCTGTGCACTGCCTACAAATAGGTCATGTTTGTGCACTGCCTACACATAGGCCATGTTTGTGCACTGCCTACACATAGGTCATGTTTGTGCACTGCCTACACATTGGTCATTTCTGTGCACTGCCTACACATTGGTCATGTTTGTGCACTGCCGACGCATGTCCGCACTGTACAAGATTAAGATGAACCCGCTTGTCAAACCAAACTGTCACTGCGAGTTGTCACAGCGGATTTAGCAGACGTCAAAACATGGCCACGGTCGACTAATCCGGAGGAAAAAAAATCGATGGTCAAGTTTGAATAGAGATTTTTTTTTTAAAAAATAACAGAACTAATACTTTTCAAAAAACATTCAATATAAGTTGTTTATCTTAAAGGTTTTTTTTTTTCCAAGTAATTATTTCAACATCGAACCAACATATAAATAAAAGCCATTAGTTATTTTATATCTTTATGTAATTTCATGATTAAAAAGTAAACATGTAAAGACTGCTACTGTAGTGGTGCTACTTCTGAATATATATATACATTGCTAGCATTGAAACACTTCCCGAGATTACGCAGACACATTACAAGTGAGCGCATGCGCGTTTCGGTAGAAAGATACAATGGCGAGCAGAGAATTTTCTACGTGTGATGCAAATCTTCGAAATGCCGCCCAATAGTTTTGGTTTTTTTCCAAAAATAAAAACTGTGCTTTGCTGCGAGTGATACATGCCACTTGATGCAGCAGCATCTCTGTAGAGTTGTGTAGAGTAAACTTAAAATATAATCTGACATTTATGGAACCTGATTGGCAGATTAATAGACCTACGGTTTTAGTCGGTTTCATGCCAAACTTTTCTTTGAAATTGCACGTAAAATTTAAATGAATATATGTATAAGAGCTTTTTTTTATAAAAAAAAATGTATATAAATAATGAATTATAAACTAAATTTAATTCATTAGATTTTACAAATATTTATATCAATTATTATTACCAATGCTTTTTTTCTAGCGAAAAATGTTTGGGAACTCATTTCACATCTGTTTTTTAACTTATTTCAGAAAATACTATAATAGTCTATAATTGAATTTTCCACTGAACACAAATTTTATTGTAATGGATATTTAAAGAAATAAACGTTTTTATAAGAAAATTAGAGACTCAAAGAGTTTATTTATAATAAAAACCGACCTGACTATATAGTTTATGTGGAAAAATGTATACTATTGTATTATTATACTGGTACCGTATTAGGCTTTAAAACAACTTCCAGAGTTTTCTCGTGTTTTCATCTGACAAATCATCTCGGTTTCTTTTCTTGCTTTGTGAGTCTAGAGCTGAATGTCTGCCTTGAAGCAGCCACTCATATCTTCCGCAGAAGTCTATTTTTTTGCTCTAATGTCCAACAACTTGGCAAGTCACTGACAGAGTCTATGTTTACATCGCCATGATCGCCTACACACGTTTGTTCTGACACTGTCGTTTGAATCGTTTGTATAATATTGACATTATCTTTCGCAACTTCTTGTTTTAATTGTTTGTTTACCGGAGCAGCAGATGGGAAAAAGTGTGAGATTCTTTTCATTTCAACGCTTTTTTGCTTGTTTAATTATTATAAATTTTCAGACTTTAAAATGACATAGAAAAATTATTTAATACAGTTTGTACTAAAATCAGCCACTCCGGAAATAGAAATAGGTTCGAATATCTATGGGTTCGAATATATCTCATTATAATATCAAATATGTATTCATGCGCGCTTCTAGCCTGCCGTTTAACTTACTTGATCAACAATAATTTTCCGCTGAAAAACTTTTTTTCTATAAAATTTTTAAACGAAACATTTTTTATTTTCTATAATATACAATATTTCAAGAATTTAATTTTTTTCTCAAATGTATATAATTTTTATAATATTCAGTTTAAAATTTTATTTCGTATAATTGTTTAATATGTATTCTTGCGTTATAGCCTACCGTATAACCTGCTTGATCTGAAAAACATTTCTGCTTGAAAAAAATTATTTTTTTATTACAAATCTGGCCAAAAAAGCTATGGGAACTCAGCTCCCATGAGTTCCCACTGAAAAAAAGCACTGATTATTACTATTATTAAGTATTATTAAGTAGTAGTAAATCCCTTAAGTGCCATTGGGTTAGATGAAGTGTGTAGAGTTCATCTGTTTATTATCTCGGAACATGAAGGGATTGTGTGGTTAGCACAACGCCCAGCCGCCTTTACTACCCCAACTTTAAGTCTGGTAACCATTATTATAATTAATATATTATTATTACTAGAAATATAAGAGTGGGTGCCAATCTAGGTATAATATAACTATAATGACAAAATACATAGCAATGTAATGTAACAACACACGCTTTTTATTTTATTAAAGATAATTTATAAAAATATTCCTATTATATAATTCGTTTTAGCTTTACTTTGTAAAAGGTTATTTTTTAAAAAGGTTTTTTTTAAATATTTCTGTTTATGCTTTTTTGGCAAAGTTATATAAAACTATATTATGTCCCGCTCTTCTGCACCGGTGATATGCATCGTATTTATTTCGACATGATAATCTCATCAAAGACAATCTTTTTTTACCCCATAATAAACATTACAAAAAAAAAATAATAATAATTCGCTTCGTAATTCTTCAAGATGTTAATTCATGGACTCAAACTTATAAATACATTTCATTATTATGTAGAATTTCCCTCTATGCCATTGAATTAAAAAAAAAATTGTCCGAAATTGAGTTACAAGATTTGAGGACACACACACACAAACAAACACACATACACACAAAGATAGTGAAACTAAAATAAAATCTTATAACAAATTATTCGTGTTTATTTTACTGGCCTGTTTATAATTTATGCGGGCATGTCTTATTTCTAACAACCAAAAAATAATAGAAAACCTGAAATAGCACGTCTGGTAAATGGTCTGTAGATAGGACAAACATGTTCGGGACATACACGGGCAGCGCACTCTGCTGCACTTCTCAAGGGACGCAACTAATGCAAATAAATTTAAAGTTCATTAACTCTAAGCCGGTTCTCTGCCCTTGGGCGCACTTCAGTTTACCTCGTTAATTAATTAACCGGAAACTTGTTAAAAAAAGAAAATATATAAGGACACCCTAAGCGATGCCGGGAAAAGGGGGGGGGGGGTAAAACGCCATTTTCTTGTGACAGCAGAAGTTTAAGGGTTGGGGGGGGGGTGGCTGGGGAGGGGGGCGGTGGGGATATAAGTGAAAAAAAACCGGAATCGTGGGGGTTGGGATAAAATGGCTCTAATCCATGGCTCGTCTGTGAGTGTCAGTTAATGGTTTGAGTATTCAGGTTCAACATGTGACCTATTTGATCATTTTTGAGACCTTCGGACGGCAGTCAGGGGGGTTATCTGTTGGTAGACACTCGGACACAGGACCGTTCTTAAGAATAGGTAAACTATGCAACTGCCTGTGGCTCCGTCTTCCATGCCATACAGCGTCATTCCTGCTAATAACTCGTATCGAATGTTTCGCTATCAGCCAGTGTTCCCTCAAGGCTATGCGTATGTGCAAGCGCACACAGCTCTTTAGGAGCGAGCGCACACAGTTCTTTGGGAGCGAGCGCACACAGCTCTTTGGGAGCGAGCGCACACAGCTCTTTGTGAGCGAGCGCACACAGCTCTTTGGCAGTGAGCGCACACAGATCTTTAGGAGTGAGCGCACACAGCTCTTTGGGAGCGAGCGCAAACAGCTCGCGGGGAGCGAGATCACACAGCTCTTAAGAAGCGAGCGCACACAGCTCGCGGGAAGCGAGCGCATACAGCTCTTTAGGTGAGAGCGCACACAGCTCGCAGGTAGCGAGCGCATACAGCTCGCGGGGAGTGAGCGCACACATTAAATAAATACACAATAAAGCAAACACCTGTGTTGGCTAACTTGGCCTATTTATTGTAAAAATGCGCGCACAAGCTTACGTATTCCTCTATATGCTGCGGCATTTTGCTACAGACGTAATCACCCACCTTACCGCAAATACATCATAGTTCTATTTTAATATTAGTTGTTATGGTTATACTATAATATTTAGTTGATACGTTGTTGTTTTTTTTAATTCAAAACCATACATAGAACCGATTTTATGGACGAACAAGAAATGAAGCGAATGTGTATGAAATATTCCTTTTAGTTGGTGACATATGTAGTGACGTAAAATTGTCAAGTATCGCCATTTTGATGATGTAAAAAGTAATTAGACATAAATGTAATTTCAGGGTAAGGCAAAATTGTATTAGAACGCTTGAATGCATAGAGATTTTGATGTATCCATTAAAAGCTGTGATACTTGAAAAAAAAACAGACAGAATTCAAACACTGAATTAACATATAGTTCCGTATACCTGTATTCTGTTAGAAATACCCGTATAAGTAACATGACATATCGTCGCTTTTTTGTTACCAGTAAATGGTCACTAAACTGAACACATTATTCCCCTGATACTTCATGTAGGTCCATGTCTAATTTACACTCACACATGTAAGTACATTAAGTCTAACGTTTTAAAATTGTCTTTAAAAATCCGCCAAGTTATTCTTCATGTCGGGGCAATGGGTCGAGTGGCGAGAGAGTTAAACTGTCCACCATCGGGTCCCAGGTTTGATCCTCGGCTAGAACCAAAGGGAATTTTTTCCAGGTCAGCTGATGAAAATTGACCGTTTCCCCCAAGTCCACCCTGCATTAAATAGGTACCTGCGTTTAGTTAGGGAAGTGCAAGGCCGATGGGAGTTATGATAGCCACACAATCAATCATTGTGATCTGCCGTGGTTACAGAAACAGATTAAATCCTCCTCCACCATTGCATCTCTCTCCCTCAATGCCCCCCCTTACGCATGCGCGCTGTAAAGAAAGCTATTAACAGAGGACTTCCCATATCAAATTAAATTATTTATCATGATATTACGCTCCCATGTGTGAAGTAATGAGAGATATATTACATCAACCGAGTAAGATCATGTTTGCTAGTGCACATTTTTAATCCATTATCACGTAAATATAACACATTATAATTGGCTATATGATTATTTCTTTCTTTCTTTACCCGATTGAGTTCGTTTTAAAGTGAAAGTGAGAAAAGATATGTGTGTATGTGAGTGTGTCTGTAGTTATGTGTGCCTATGTGTGTGTGTGTATATGTCGAGGAATTCTTTGTTGTGATGTCTACCAGCTAGATATTGCGAACATAAATCTGTCACAAACTTGTTTTAGCCTCATTCAATAGCGAATATCATTCTATTTTTAATAAATATATTTCAGTCACAGATGGTGGGACGGTGCAGGTATTGATCGGACCACAAATATATCATTTACCAAAATAAATATATAATCGCAAACTCAACTATTGGCATAAAAATAATATATTAACGATCAGTTGACCCATTTTTTTTGACTATCTATTTATGAAACAATGAGTTTGTATATTATTTCATCTGCTATTATATCTTATAGCTCCAGCCGTCAAATCTAGATGTATAAATAGATCACCTTTATTTCATATCCTATTATCTCTTTTCCCACCAATTAATCAATTAATATGGCTTAATATATCTCAATACTGCTAGTGCTAGATAAATATTAACCTATAATTAAACTAATGATGTTATTTTTATGATCGATTTTAATGTGTCTGTAAATCGTTTGTTAAATGCGCAAACTGCTGATTTATTCATTTATTTGAAATCTGTTAGCTTACGTTGTGTTTAACATACTAATCTCGTTAGTATTTCTTAAAAGTTGCCAAACAAACTGTTTTTAATTTTCTTAAATGTGTTGATTAATGCATTTTAACCAAAAAACAACGCAACTTCCCACCTTATGTTGCGCACAAAACTATTTTTTTCCAAACCAGCGCACAGCCAATCTCTTTTTTTTTATATAAATTAACATTTGACCCTTTGAAACAATCACATTTGTGACAATGTTCAACATTCACATATTTCCATTCATTTCCGTGACAATTTGTCCCCTTACCTTTTGTTTTTTAAATAAATTATTCAGCTCTGTACCACTTCCGTGTGTACTATTCCAAAATTTAAAAAAAAAAAAATATTTTTATATTAAAAAAAAATTGTAACATGTGTCCAGTTTAATAAGAAGGTATATAAAGTCCACCTTGAAAACTCACTGGTAGAAATACAACGAGATCTGCAGTGAAGCTCTCTCTAATAAACAACATGAGTCGCCCAACTCTTCCCCCCTCCCACCACCCTCTCTCTCTCTCTCTCTCTGTCGCCCTCACTCCCTATAGCTGGGTGTGTGAGAGAGAGGCAGCACTGGACGAAGGAAGGCAGAAAGCGAGAATAAAAATGTCCCTGGTAGTTTCCTAGCTAAGAGTGAGTGAGGGTAAGGGGGGGGGGGGAATGTTGGGGGAAATAGACATACGACCCGTGGTCTGAAGAAGGAGTCCGATGTAGGGAAGGGGTGGTGTGGTGGGGGGGAGGGGGGTGGAAGAAGACGGTTAGGGTGGTGGGACAGTTTAACAACGGTGGAAGTCAGCGTCATGTCCTAGCGGATCTAATCACTGAAGTACTATACCGGTGACCACACGGGTGACATGTGACAGAAGACGTTGACGGGTAGATATCCAAAAAAAAAAAAAGACGTAGTTTTAAAAGGGGAAAGTACTCTGACTAGGGTTTGAAGTCGCGTAACGTTACGCGTAAGTTACCGTAAATTACGCCTAAACCGGAAGTATTCGTTTGGTAAAACAGCGTAAACCGCACAGTATATTTTTAGAGCATTTTCGAAAAAAAATGCTCTATTGTCCCCGTTTTGTCTGTCTGTCTGTCTGTCTGTCCGTCATCACCCTATATCTCAACAACCATAAGTCCTAGACCCATGATGTATATATCATTTTGTAGGTCTTGGCCTGCCAAGAAATGACTTTTTTCCATTTCGCGATCTGACCTCTCAGGGCCGTAAAAGGGGCCTTAGTACCGTTTTTTACTATATAAGCTATATTAATAAAGGAGCGCTATATCTCAGCAACTATAAGTCCTAGACCCATGATGTATATATCACTTTGTAGGTCTTGGCCTGCCATGTGTACATCAAAAGTTCATTTCGCGATAGGACCTTATCAGGGCTCCTAAGGGGCTTATATATTATATATACACCTTGTACGTTCAATAACCCGTTCATTTGGTGCGAAATACTGCAGCACGTAGTTTCACCAAGATTTATTAAGAAACTCATCAAATGAAATAGTAAGATTGTGTTCTGAGTCTAATTGAAAGTATCAGAGCTATGCAACAATTGACGGAGTTTTCGGACGATTAAATGACTATAATTTCGAATGTTTTCAATTATGAGTCCTATTTCAGTAACCACAAACCACTTGTAGTTAGATTTAAGAGACAATAATTTTTTTTTCAAATATAAAGAAACGTCTTTATAATATTTTTTTTTACAAATATATGCATTACACAATTGAATTTATAAACATTTCCAAAATTTACAAATATTTACTGAAAGCTAACAAACGTACTAATACATAACACGAAAATGCGCTAACACGTCCTGTGTCCAGAATGGAACAGGCTTAATTGCTTGTTTGTTTATATCGTTTCAGTAAACATAATAAAATAAATATTTTCAATAAGGAAGCCAAAGTCTGGTTAAAAATAAGACAAAATCATAACAATTTTCGATAAAGTACGCAATGCCTCCATGAGATGTATGGCAAGCGGCCGCAAGCCAAACGGGGAGGTTATAAAACCCAAAAATTAAAAAAAAAAATAGTTTTTAAACATTATCTATATATGTTCCGAATGTCATGAAACGAATAGAAAACATTTTCCTGTGTATAGTGCTTCCGTCGATCGCGTCAGCCGTATTACGCTGCGTATTGCACCCACGTTGTCTGTATTTCGCTGCGGATTGCACCAGCGTCGATCGCGTGTGCCGTCTTTTACTGAGTTCGGCACCCGCAGTGGCCGTATTTCGCGGCGCATTGCACCCGCCCCGCGTTGACCGAATTATACGGTATTAATCAGCCAAAGGTGGCCGCCGCTGATGCAGTCAGTACACGACGAAATACGTGGCCGATGCGGACGACAAGCAAATTAGTATGACCGGTTAATTACAAGTACAAACCTTTGAAAACATTATTAAAAATACACCTACAAGCAATCAGTGAGCATGAGCAACAAAAGGAACATAAATTTTCAAGTAATTGGGCATTAATGGTACGCGTAATTTTGGCGTAACTTACGCGTAATTTACGCGTAACTTACGCGTAGTTTACGCGTAAATTACGCGCGCCAATCTTACGCGTAATTTTCGAACCCTAACTCTGACATAAATCAGAAAGGCTCGTATCATTAAAAGCAACTCACAACGAAAAAATAAATTATCTTGCTACAAATATTGACGGTCATATATTTTATCGTTGGGCATCTTTCTATGTGTGTAATAAATAAAAATAACATGCAAGCATATACTATTATACAAATGTATAACCTATATCATTCAATTGTATGATAGATGTATTCATCGACCTATTCGCCTTTCATCTAACCAGTTATCTATCTGTATTATTTATATCAACTAATCTATCTATCTATCTATGTGTATCAAACCTTACAATATTTAACGTTGCTTTGCCTATTAATGTAGATTATTATATGATATTGCTACAGCTCAAAAATTCGCTTTCTATTGATTGTCTTCACCGTGTGCGAATTATTTAAGCCTCAGACAGTCGGTCATTTAGAGGCATCTTAAGGGGGCTAGTACTGGCGAATGGGATAACAGCCCCAGACCACGTGACTAAAAATATTACAGCCCTGCAGTTAAAATAAAGCCCTGCGATATAAACGGTTTCTTGCGATATGTAGCCTACAGTAACAGTTCTGGGCTCAGCTTTTCAAACCCTCTTTAGGCCCCGTACTTAATAAGACCCTCTAAGCACTGACTCATGTACAGCCTTAAAATATAAGAGGCAACATTAGCACTTCACTCACCTGCAGTAAACTGTACGTACTAGCACTTCACTCACCTGCAGTAAACTGTACGTACTAGCACTTCACTCACTGTAGTCAACTGTAAGTACTAGCAATTCACTCACCTGCCGTAAACTGTACGTACTAGCACTTCACTAACCTGCAGTAAACTGTACGTACTAGCACTTCACTCACTGCAGTAAACTGTAAATTCTAGCAATTCACTCACCTGCAGTAAACTGTAGGTACTACCAATTCACTCACCTGCAGTAAACTGTAAGTGCTAGCACACTCACCTGCAGTAAACTATAAGTACTAGCATTTCAATCACCTGCAGTAAACTGTAAGTGCTAGCACTTCACTCACCTGCAGTAAACTGTAAGTACTAGCACTTCACTCAACAGCAGAAAAGCTGCTAATATCATCCTGACTACAGAACTACGGCACGGATCAAAGTGAAGTACCAACTAACTAAGAACGATTTTAGTCGAAATGTGGGTATGAAGTGCGGACATCTCAAAACTTAAACAACCATAAAATGTCACATTTCAACATTTAAACAGTTACAAAATGTAACATTTCAACAGCCATAAAATGTTACATGTCAACATTTAAACAGTTACAAAATGTAACATTTCAACAGCCATAAAATGTTACATTTCAACATTTAAACAGTTACAAAATGTAACATTTCAACAGCCATAAAATGTCACATTTCAACATTTAAACAGTTACAAAATGTAACATTTCAAAAGCCATAAAATGTCACATTTCAACATTTAAACAGTTACAAAATGTAACATTTCAACAGCCATAAAATGTCACATTTCAACATTTAAACACTTACAAAATGTAACATTTCAACAGCCATAAAATGTCACATTTCAACATTTAAACACTTACAAAATGTAACATTTCAACAGCCATAAAATGTTACATTTCAACATTTAAACAGTTACAAAATGTAACATTTCAACAGCCATAAAATGTCACATTTCAACATTTAAACAGTTACAAAATGTAACATTTCAACAGCCATAAAATGTCACATTTCAACATTTAAACACTTACAAAATGTAACATTTCAACAGCCATAAAATGTTACATTTCAACATTTAAACAGTTACAAAATGTAACATTTCAACAGCCATAAAATGTCACATTTCAACATTTAAACAGTTACAAAATGTAACATTTCAACAGCCATAAAATGTTACATTTCAACATTTAAACAGGCACATTTCCGAATACAGCTGACGCTCGCTTATAGCACATGTGTAGAAACGGAAACTCGCCAAGACATTAAATGTTCAATACATTTATTTATTTTTTTGTACGAGTCATGATTGTGTCTGCTAGGGGTATCGATATCCAGTGCACAAACAGACGAACTCACATCCACCAAAACAACTTACTGACCTATCTGTACCGATGTAATCACATCAAGTAAATTATCCGATCATCACACCTGACTGCGCTAGCAGGCCATTAGACTACCGTCATAAACCAACCACACAACTGCTTGTTAGGTAACACGTGACGTGACGTAGTGCAGTAGCCACGGTCACACCTTGCTGCCAATGTAATCAGCGTGACGTTAATCCGGTCACACTTCAAAGCTGGCAAAACTCATTAGCGAATACTTCATATCAACAGCCCGTCAATGTAACAGAGAAACACAAAGAAAAGAGTGTCTTCAAGACACCGACTTCCAGCAGAGTGTCTTCAAGACACCGACTTCCAGCAGAGTGTCTTCAAGACACCGATTTCCATCAGAGTGTCTTCAAGACACCGACTTCCATCAGAGTGTCTTCAAGACACCGACTTCCATCATAGTTGGCGCAATAATATGTTCGGTTGGTTGAAAGAGTTTTACCTCATTTGGCCAAATGTGAAAATTGTTGAAGATGTACTTGTATGAACATATTGGGCCTCACAAAAAGACAGCTAGACAGCGAGACATACTGAATGCCTGAGTGGTAAACAGATAGATAGATAGATAGATAGATACATAGATACATAGATAGATACATAGATCAGTTAATCAACATTGATGTGTTGCATGTTCAGCCAATGATAAAACAGATACAGAACCGAACTGCCAATGAAGTGTACATGTTATATTACCTGTAATAACATTAAACTTAAAGTTGCTGGAGTGTCAAAGCTAACCAATAGTACCGGCGGAATGTTAAGAGAAATCTGGAAGACATTCCCATTTGCACAATTCCATAGTAAGAGGTACTTTCAACAACTTATTTTGAGAATCGTTTGATAATAATCGTTTGGGGGTGGGGGGTGTCTTTTAATTATATATTGGCTTACATGTATAAATAATATTAATGTCCACACTGGAAGGAACCACAGATTTGTATCATCTCGTCCAGCCAAACCACCGTCTAGCCATCTGATGGGAGTGACTCGTTGAAACTCGCTACCATTATCTTGTCTAACATCTCTACTGATGACCACTGGACGGGATTCATCATTTATCACGGTGGTGGTGGAGGAGGAGGGGGGGGTATTTATGTTTCAATTATGATTCATAGTTTGCTGATTTTGTTTGTTTTTGTCTGTTTTATTGTTTTTCGTTTGCTGCTGAATTGTTGAATTTAATTTCTGTATTAAAGTCAATGATTAAATTGGTCAATATCAGGTCAACATAACTGATAAGTCAATATAATAGCTTGTATTATCTGAATATTTACTATCGCAGCATGGCAGCCTTGAAAATGAGTGCCGTTAAAATCATTCTATGATGCGTGTATTGTATATTTCTAGGCAGTGCATATGAAAAGTTATACGATACTTTGAAAAGTGTTTATCTCAGAGTTGTAAAATGAAAGCCAACATTCATCCACAAAAAAAAAAACTTGCACTTAATCAGCGGTTCTCAAAAGTTTCATTTGAAGTGGTTCGCCAAAAAAAAAAAAAAATCGACTCTAACTTTTAAACCAAAATTTGGTATTTATAACATCCATCTAAACTTTCCTTTATTATTTATTTATTTCTTCACAGTTGGTCCCCCAACAAAACCGAAAAGGTTTCTGAATGGGTCGTCGTTAGCAACAAAAGTATGAGAACCAGTAATTTGTAATTAGTGTAATCTGGTACAAAGTCGTCGAACAAGCCCACCCAGCTTTAAAATTGGTACCAGACTTAAAGTTGGCGAAGTAAAGGCGGCTGGGCGTTGTGCTCAGTGGCGAAACCGAGGGGGGCAGGGGGGGCTTGAGCCCCCCCCTAAACCAAATCATCACGCATATTTTACTATATAAACTGTGTTTTTTCTATATGTGAGCACCCCCCCCCCCAGCATTTTTTTCTATATGTGAGCCTCCCCCTCCTAGCATTTTTTGCTGGTTCCGCCACTGGTTGTGCTAACCATGCAGTCCCTTCATCTGCCGAGGTTATAAAAACAGGTGAATTCTTCACACTTCATCTGCCCCCGATGGTCCTTTAGGGCTAAGGAAACTTTACTTTTCTGTAATTGTTTATAGTAATGGCAATAATCCCTTATCTTCCTAATAACACAATTAATTAATGTAATTATCATTAATAATTACACACTCAGCTCTCTAGCCAGTGGACATTTCATCTCCAGAAACTTAAACAATGTCTGGAATCTGTAATTCAAGCTCTAAGTCGCCGTGATTCCTGCAAGAGATGAGACTATGTGCCATCCACCCTTGGCCACATAATATATAATAGATAGATAGATAGATAGATATATAGATAGATAGATAGATAGATAGATAGATAGATAGATAGATAGATAGATAGATAGATAGATAGATAGATAGATAGATAGATAGATAGATAGATAGATGGATGGATAGATAGATAGATAGATAGATAGATAGATAGATAGATAGATAGATAGATAGATAGATAGATAGATAGATAGATAGATAGATAGATAGATAGATAGATAGATACAGTGCCGGCTTTAGGTATAGGCGATATAGGCAGCTGCCTAGAGCGGCATTATTTCAAGGAGCGGCAAATTCCAGCAAAATAAAACAAAATCAAAATTAAAAAAATTAAAAATATGATAAATGAATTTGAGAAAGTGTAGAATTAAATAAGAGCACAAAATTGCTTAGAGTGGCGACAACAAATAAGTCATGTGGATTAACGCTCTATCTTTATTTATTACATCAATATTATGACATCACTATTTTCAAAATTATTTTCTTCTTTTGCATTTAACAAAATTAAATTCAGATATAATGGAGGATCCTGCTAAATGGCCAGATATAAGTGATAATATTCGTTGTTTTTTTAGAATATTCAGCATGATACAAAGCAGATCAAATTTGAGTCTGGTTATTGAAAAGATGAAAGTAAGAGACGATTTTCTAATTAATAAATTACACGAAAACTGGCTAACGGAAAAACTTTAAAAAGGAAATGGTTGATGCATTCAAAGTCAGTAGATAAGGTATATTGTTTTTGCTGCAGAATATATAACAGGAGTAAATCCCGCCTTAGCAACACATGGCAGTTGTGACTGGAAAAATATGTCAAGTATATTTCAGCATCATGAAAAATCTCCAGATCATTTAACCAGTTATCATGATTGGAAAGAACTAAAAATGAGGATAACAAATAATAAAACTATTGATGACTTGAATCAGCGCCTTAAAAATCGTGAAGCGAAACACTGGAAAGATGTATTAGAAAGAATAATATCTTTGGTCAGAGTACATGGAGTTCAAAATTTACCCCTGTCGCGTTACTTCTTTGCTATTTATTTTACAACACTTAGTGTCAGGGTTGTAAGGAACTGTTAATATTGGAATGATGATATATTCTGGATGTTGATGAATGGCACAGACTTGGAGACGTATGGTCTCATGGTGAAGACTGCCATGTTAACACCAATGTTCATAACACTTCATCAAATAAGAGTCTTAACTGCATGGCTCGAATTATTGATACATTTATTTACAACGACATTAAGGTAACAAACATGTTGAATGATAAGACGCTGTCGTGTTAAGTATTTAATGAACTATTATTTCTTAGTCTAAATCAAAATCAATAACTACCTCGAATTAGATCTCTAACAAAAATGTTCCTTTATCAAGTTTCGTCTCTAAGTCAACTACTATCTCCCTGTGACGTCAAATAGCAACCAATCTAAATATTACACCTCACACTTCATAGTGCGGTGCGCAAACTCAGGATTAATAAAAATAAATTTGTAATTAATATTACATGGGGGTGAATTCTTAACGTAACACCTCCGTTCATCTCAAGTTTCGTGTTACGAAACAAACAAAACATTTTATACTATATCTAGCTAAAAGCACTATGTTCTAGGCACGTCATCAAACATCAAAAAATACTAGACACATCTAGGCATATAAATGTACACATAATACACATGACATCAATCAATAAAATTCAAATTGAGAAGGAAATGAGAAATAGACAAAACAAAAAAAAAAAATATACTACTGATAATATGATATCAATGACTAAAATTAGAATTGGGAAGGGAAAAGAGAAAACAAAAACATGTTATTTAGTTCATAGTTTTCCTTTTCTTTCCTTGACGGTGTGGTCATCTGGGCTGGTACTGCTTGCGATGTCTGATCGACTGAGGTGGTCAACAGGTCACTGTTTTCAAGGGTGAACGATAACTCTTGACTCTCAGCACTGTTCTGCTGTATGGTAGACCGTTGTTCGTCTCTGGCGTGGTGAGAGACGCGTAGTAACTTTTGAAGGCTGTGGTCAGTCTGTGGAAAACTACTCGATTTCTAGAATGGGAAAATTTTGCTTACGTTTACGAGGGAAAAAAAAATGTTGGGCTTATTACTCTTAGTGCACTTAGTCAAACAAACAACACAACTAGACTTACCGTGCATCCTTCTGGCCCTAACTGATCTTACTTAATTCAGTTACTACCTATAGTTCCCTATATCACTTACCTTGTTTCGTCACGCATTTAATCTATAAAACTCTTTCTAAACCTCAGTATCTTGGCAACATTTACGTCTCACTTAAAGGGATGAGGTATCATCTAAACTACGGCATTATCTTTGTATAAATTATTTACACCTACTTTTATACTCTACTGGTACGTATGGAAAAAGTATGTCAAGTGGCCCAGGAGCTATTTTACCATATGCTCCCTCCAGTTGCAATTCAAATTTCTCTCCCTGCCTTGAAATAACCCATATCTAGGTTTTTTCATTTGATAAAAGTCGTTATCCACCCGATTATTTCTTGGTACTGACTTAGAAGCGAAACACTGATCAGGGTAATGAGGCCTAAAGCAATGCTCTACCCTTCGCCTATCATATACATTTTTACCCATATTTCTATAGCGGTAACTTCGACTATCATCCCCTCGGCAAGTGTAGTTTATTCTTCTACCATCATGATGTCGTGGGTCGTATCTACCCCTATACAAAAACACGTCATTCGTACCATGTCTACACTGTGTCTTCATTTGTCTACTCTTCAACAAATTCTCTTTTTCGCAACATTTCCCTTTTTCATTAAATTGTCGTCTCATTTCATAATCACCTCTGTCTGTCCTAACACGTTCTATGGGCATATCGCTATTGTAGCTATCGTTCCTCCTAACGACTATTATTCTATATGTATTGTGATTTTTTCCTGTAAATCGAATTCTCTGCCATTGTTCATCTTCTCCCACTGACTGACTTTGATTAGCTACATGTTTAAAACTCCCTTGAAATGCTGTTTTCCGTTGTGTTACCTGGTTACTTTGTTTACTAATGGGATCCATAATTGGAGACATCTTTCTAATAAATTTAGACCTGTTTATTTCTTTATTTATGTGTTCTCTTTCTCTATTCACTGGTTGCATTACTTTATCATCTTTACTTCTGTGTATAGCGCTGTTACGTATTTGTCCATAGTTAGCGTCTGTATCTCCTTTGTTTACAACCACTGGTGATTCTACCTCTATTTTCTTAATAAGTAAGTTCAATAGTTTTTCTATTGCATCCACCCTAAGTGGTAGGCCTTCTAAAGAACTGCTAGTCTTTAGTTTACTATGTGTGTCTTTCTCCAAGTTCAATCTATTCAATTCAGCCTGCAACATATCTTTCTCTGATTTAAGTCGTTTATTTTCTAGTCGTAGCTTCTCATTTTCTTCTTGTATATTATTTATATCATGTTTCTCTCTTTCTGCCTGCATTATCTTAGTAGCCTTGCACATAATTTCTTCATTCGTCCTTTCAAATACATGGAAACCTGCCATCAGTTCTTCGTGGTCTACTGTCGTCTTTGTCTCGTCAAATATGTGACATTTATCTTGGGCTATTCTGTTGGGAAGACTATGGTCTATAATTGATTGTGGGGTGATTGGCGGTGGAGGGTTGGGGTTATTGCACTGGCTATTCCTTAAATATTTCTCTAGCTCTAATTCTTTGATTTTTAATTGGGTTTGTGTAATTTTGTAGGACTTTTCTTTTTCTACCCTAGCCTGTTCATTATCTACTCTATCCTGCGCCCATTTCTCTAATTTCTTTGGCTCTATCCCTAATGATTGTCCTAGTGACACGAAATGTTCGAATGATGACATTTTTCTATACGTAGATAGGCTACGAGCTAAATATGCTACACTGGTACAGTTCAACACAAGGTTTCTTACTGGCACAGTTCAACACAATGTTTCTTACTGGCACAGTTCAACACAATGTTTCTTACTGGTACAGTTCAACACAAGGTTTCTTACTGGTACAGTTCAACACAATGTTTCTTACTGGCACAGTTCAACACAATGTTTCTTACCGGCACAGCCCAACACAATGTTTCTTACTGGCACAGTTCAACACAATGTTTCTTACTGGCACAGTTCAACACAAGGTTTCTAAACTAATCGCAATAAACACTATTTAATTAAACGAACGAAAGAAAAATTCTGGGTACAAATACAATACAAAGTATACAAGACACAAGGCAGAGTAACTGATAGTATCAACAAATAAAACAATACTGTCACATATACAAAACTGTACAGGAATAATCAAACAAATAAATGTAATGCAATCTCTCCGAGCACCGATTTGCCACTCTGTTACACAAGTAACAAAGATGTGCTCATGGGGAGACTACTAACAAAATATTTAGAAAGATTCACATAAACGAGACATTTGATAGTGCACTAAGAGAAAATTGAAACTTATCTGATATTTCACGGATCCTCACAGACTGACTGTCTCACTCTCTGTTTGGTCCGCTGTACTGGTGTGGGTCGGTGTGGCTTTCGTTGACTGTATGGGCCGTGGTCCGTTGTACTGGTGTGGGTCGGTGTGGCTTTCGTTGACTGTATGGGCCGTGGTCCGCTGTACTGGTGTGGGTCGGTGTGGCTTTCGTTGACTGTATGGCCGTAGTCCGCTGTACTGGTGTGGGTCGGTGTGGCTTTCGTTGACTGTATGAGCCGTAGTCCGCTGTACTGGTGTGGGTCGGTGTGGCTTTCGTTGACTGTATGAGCCGGTGTGGCTCCTGAGGACTTAAGTGGTGACTGCGTCGGCAACGTCTCGGAAGATTCAGTGGCTCTTTGGGCAGGCTCGCCAAATGTCGCGTTACTTCTTTACTATTTATTTTACAACACTTAGTGTCAGGGTTGTAAGGAACTGTTAATATTGGAATGATGATATATTCTGGATGTTGATGAATGGCACAGACTTGGAGACGTATGGTCTCATGGTGAAGACTGCCATGTTAACACCAATGTTCATAACACTTCATCAAATAAGAGTCTTAACTGCATGGCTCGAATTATTGATACATTTATTTACAACGACATTAAGGTAACAAACATGTTGAATGATAAGACGCTGTCGTGTTAAGTATTTAATGAACTATTATTTCTTAGTCTAAATCAAAATCAATAACTACCTCGAATTAGATCTCTAACAAAAATGTTCCTTTATCAAGTTTCGTCTCTAAGTCAACTACTATCTCCCTGTGACGTCAAATAGCAACCAATCTAAATATTACACCTCACACTTCATAGTGCGGTGCGCAAACTCAGGATTAATAAAAATAAATTTGTAATTAATATTACATGGGGGTGAATTCTTAACGTAACAACCCCTAAGAGGGCAGTCTGATCGGTTATATACACCTCATAAAGGAAACTTTTTGAAATTTGTTGAAGTTATTGCTGACTTTGATCCGGTAATGAAAGAACATATAAAACGTTTTAAATCAGATGAAATTCATGACCATTATTTAGGAAAAATATTCAGAATGAGATCATTCAACTGTTGAATAAGGAGGTAAAACAGAAAATGATAAATGAAAAAAAGAACTGTCAGATTCGGGCATTTGTCCATATGATATGAGGGGATAATGCTATGATAACGGAGCGAACATGCGGGGAATACATAATGGTGTGCAAGCAAGAGTTAAAGAGCTAAATCGAAGAGCCTTTTATGTCCCATGCAATGTGCATTCGTTGAATTTGGTGGTGAATGATGCCGTAAACTGTTGTTTGGAAGCAGTAAGGTTTTTTGAAGTAATTCAAAATATAGACACCTTTTTTTTCTGCATCAACACATCGCTGGAATGTATTGTTAGAATATGTCAAAAACAAAGAGGCAGCAGGTTTAACTGTTAAAAAGTTATGCGCAAGACTTTGAGAAAGTCGAGTTAATGCTGTGAAGGTAATTCGATACCAAACTGTTGAAATTTACAATGCACTCGTTTCAATAGCTGATGACATTTCACTTTCTGGACCACGTGGAACTCAGTCCCGTGCCGAAGCTAAGGGAATTGCACAAAAAATACTCGATTTCAAGTTTATGTGTTCATTAGTGTTTTGGTATGATGTTTTATTTGAGATCAATATATCTAGCCAAACATTTCAAGAAAAAGATCTTGATTTAAAGAAATCAATTCAACAATTGAATGCAATTAAAACTATGCTCCAGAATTATAGAACAGGAAGGTTTTGCCAAAGCAATTACAACAGCTAAATCGTTGGCTGAAGAATTTCGTATTGATTGCAATTTCAATACGGAAATACAAATAAGATCTCGACTAAGAAAGAGATAAAGCCCTAGAGTTATATTAGACTATCTATGTGGAATGCGCTTGGTTGCTCTTTTTCCGAATGTGTACGTGGCATTGCGAATTTCGCTTAACTCCCGATAACAGTGGCGAGTACAGAGAGAAGCTTTTCGAAGCTCAAACTCATAAAAATATATCGTCGTTCTACAATGTCTCAGGATCGTTTGGTTGGTTTTGCTACAATATTTATAGAGAAAACGATTGCAGAAGATTTGGATCTGACCGAAGTAATTGAAGAGTTTGTTTCTGCAAAAGCTAGAAAAGCTTTTTTTTCTTGAATTCTCTTCAATCTTTTTAATGCTTAATAAACATGACATTTCATTTTTTTTATTTTTCATTACTTTTTTAACTTAGCAAAAAAAAAACTTCCTAAAATACACTACGTATACTTAAAACTCTTTAACTTTTATAAAGTTGCCAAGTTTTTAAAAAATTTGTTATGAAGAATGAAGACCAGTAATAAAACTATAAATATATCATATTTTTATTTTCATAATTTGGATTTACTCCAAAAAAAAATAGCATTTATAGAGTTTTCTTAGAAAAATAAAACTAAAAAGGGCGGCATTTTTGTCCTTGCCTATATCACAGAAATGTCTAAAGCCGGCACTGGATAGATAGATAGATAGATAGATAGATAGATAGATAGATATTAGATAGATAGATAGATAGATAGATAGATAGATAGATAGATAGATAGATAGATAGATATTAGATAGATAGATAGATAGATAGATATTAGATAGATAGATAGATAGATAGATAGATAGATAGATAGATTAGATAGATAGATAGATAGATAGATAGATAGATAGATAGATAGATAGATAGATAGATAGATAGATAGATAGATAGATAGATAGATAGATAGATAGATAGATAGATAGATAGATAGATTAGATAGATAGATAGATAGATAGATAGATTAGATAGATTAGATAGATAGATAGATAAATAGATTAGATAGACGAATTGACAGAGTGATTACACCTGGACCATCTAATCCCCTAACGAGATGGTTTTGTGCTCCCCTCCTCCACCCCCAAACCATAGCTGCATGTGCAACGGGTATGGATGCACCACGGGAAATACAGTTACGAGACCGGATTCCTGGGGTTTTAAGTGTATGAAGATACCAACTTGCCTTTCAGAGTTATCCATTACAGTATACTGATATAGTATATCGTCGATATGTAGAGGTTCTTACTGGATTCAGAGGCCAGTGTTTATAACCTCTATGCCCCCCCCCACCCCCCTTACCACCTACAGTACCAGACTAGATGGAGAGGCCATCCGCCCCTAAAGGTCAAAAAACAAGGATCAATAAGTTAAGGAGGTCAAGATGAACACGTTGGGTTCGGCCTGTGTGACGTCACATCACTTGATATTGAGCTCCAGTAGTCGGGTGGAAGGAAGTGTAAGGGGGGGGGGGGTGGGCGGTAGGGAAGTGGGGGAGGGTGGGGGGGGGGTAGCGGAGTTGGAGGGAAGAGGCGCTGAGTGCAAACTCATTTGAAGGCATTCTCGACAGAAACATTGGACGATTAAATGATGACGAAATGATGACGACACGTTGACGACATGATGAAGACACGTTGACGACATGATGACGACATAATGACAAACTTTTACGACGTGATGACGTCATGATGTCAATATTATAAGAAAATTATGAAGACATGATAATGGCATACTAGAGACATAAATAAGACATTCCAAAGACATAATAACATGTTTTCAAATGTTGGAGATATATGTATTGTAAAGTCTATGTTTGTATTGAACACATATAAATTTACTTATCAAGCAGAAAGTTGGAAACATAGTCTATAGACCAGAATACAATTATTTCATTTGTTTTTGTGTATTTTTGTTGTGACGTTTACATTGCTTATTACACATGGCAAAAAAAACACTGGTCGTCTCTTTGTTAATCCTGTTAGGTGCATGATTATTATATTATTTAATGTCCACATGTATGAGACGAATCACATGTATAAATCACTGACTAGACTTGGTAGTATACATATATATAAATGTTTATTTATTTATACTTATTCACGAAAATACATACATGGTATAAAAATGATGTGAGATGAGGAATCAAGTACGTCTTCTTGTCTCTACCAAAATCTATCGTCTGCCTAAAAATTAATAATTTCACTTCCGCTAAGCTAAGTGGCCAGATAATTCCAACCATCTCTGTGCCAACTGTAAATTCTCCAGCCTAAACTGATTATAACAAGATCCCCCTTTCCTTTAAAAAACGAATGTTATACATTTAGTTTTTTAGTCTGTCTCTAAGTTTTTTCTGTCGTTAACTTAATAAAATTTACTTTTGTCAAAAATAAAAAATTGTTGTATCACATCATATCAATAATAATCCATACACATGTTATTGTTCTATATACAAAATGCCAAACAAAATGGTTATGATACAAAATATCAAACTAGTTATGATACAAAATTTATTAATAAAAATATTCTTGTTAATACTATATCTCATATTTCAATTTTTAAATGCATCATATAGCATATCATAATATTGACATAAAAATTTGTTCAATTTTCAAAAATATTATTATCAATTCAGTTTTAAAACAAAAAATGTTATACAATAACAAGTGACCATTCACTAGGTTGGTACCAAGTACCATAACTTCTTCATAAGTTTTAAGTGCATTTTAATTATCATTGTTATCTCCCCTCTTTTCCCTTTTTGCTTTTTTTTATAGTGATTATTTTCTATCACCTTATGACTTAATTGTTATTTCAATTCTTTGTTCATATTCACTTAATGAATTTATTTTCAATATTCAACACTTTCATATTTTTCTTCACATCATTATCATTCTTTTCTTTTGTATGAGAGCATTTTATTTCAGTTCAATATATTTTTCATGTTGTCTTTTGACAAACTTCTTCTGTTGTAACAATATTTTGTTCAACTTATTATTTACCTTGCTTTATCTAGCAAGTCATTTTTCTCTCATCTCATATGAAGACCTTTTCTTTTGCCTTCTGTCAATAACACTTTCCTTAGTG
Source organism: Bulinus truncatus (assembly GCA_021962125.1). Taxonomy (NCBI): domain Eukaryota; kingdom Metazoa; phylum Mollusca; class Gastropoda; family Planorbidae; genus Bulinus; species Bulinus truncatus. Next base: position 83,887 of record JAGDYQ010000206.1, on the reverse strand, counting down.
ATTTGACAATATTCATTTTGTACTCATCAATTATATAAGACATTTTTCTTATGTCTTTTTCATCATTTTATATAGTGTGAATATATTAACTTTGCACTTTTTCGTGTCAATTTAGCTTGACATATTTAATATTATCATCATGTACAATTCATTATGTCTTCTGACACATAAAATATTTAAACATCATTTTAATAAAATTCATATATTATTACAATCTTCATACCTTTGACTTCTTTAGTCAATAATTGTTCAAGTTACATATTTGAGACTAATAAGTCTTCTTGACAATAATCAATGTCATAATCAATAATCCTTTGATTGGATTTAACAAAATTTAACTTTTAAAAAGTTTTATAACAAATTGAACAATAAACTTCAAACAATGAACAAATTCAATAAAATATGCATTAGTAATCATTGCATAATAAAATCTTTGCATAAACTTCAATAATATTTTCATCAATGTGAATGAAGTGAATGAGTAATTAATCATTCTTACAACATATTCTCATGTACATTATACTTGTTTAGTGTGTGTGTTTTATTTTAAACACAATCTCTCCTCATTCTCATCTTAATTAAGTATGCATATTTCTATTTTAAATACATTATGCATCAATCATCAACATGAAATTCTTTAATATATATTATTAAAAAAATATTTGAGTCAATATACTCAATACAATAGTGTACTTGACAAGCTTAAATGTCATTATCATTATTCATGTATTATATTTTCAATACATACAAATCTTTTATTTTCAAATACAACTGTTATTAGTTTTAATTATTCCAATATCCATATTATTTTTACTTATAGTTCCAATATTCTTATTATTCTAGCCATTATCCTTATTGTTCTACTATATTTCATTGCTACTTGTTCCAATAAAATTTATATTTCATTATTGTTCCTATTTCATTTATTTATACTTGTTATTCCAATTAGTTATATCTATTTTTATTGTCCCAATACATTTTATTTTTCTTGTGTTCCAATATAGCATTTTCTATTTTTAAACAACCGAAAAGTTTTTATCAAAATATCTATTTATGACTGAGTCTCGATGAAATATCTGGTTTGCTTGGCTCTTCTAAACTGCATGTGTTTTCCCTATAAAATCTATGACTTTTATTTGCGTCATGTTTCTGTATTTGTTTAAATTTCTGATTCTCATTAAATGATTTACATTTTGATTGAGTATGTCCTTTCATCTTACATTTTAAGCAACAACTATTTTTCAGTTTAAAACAGTTATCTTTAAGATGACCAATTTTCTTACAGAATGTACATGTAGGTACATCACAATATTTTCTACTTCTACTTCTTTTATATCTAATAGTTTGATAATTATTTATTGGTTTGTGTGTGTTCCTATTTGAATGGTAATTGTGTGTATGTCTATTCCTAAAGTTGTTATCCTGTGGTTGGTACTTATGTCTGATATTAGTCTTATGTGTCTCAATGTGCCTTGTTTTAAATGGACAAAATGATTGTTTATGTCCTAAATTCTTACATGTGTAACAAGTTATGTTTTTCAGTTTGAGGGTACATCTATTAGCTTTATGTCCAAAATCCTTACAAAAAAACACATTGGTTTGTCTCTATATTGTGTTGTTGAATCTATTTTGTTTATTAGTGTCTGTACTGACAGAACAAAATGATTCTGCAGTTTTGAAATTGAATGAATTTTCTTTATCAAAGGTGCATCTGTTTGTGTTTCAGTTTCACTTGTTGTCTTGCTTATTGATGCTTTGTTTAAGTTTACTTGATTGTTATTTGTATCTGTTAATTGTGAATCTGCTATTTTCATTATTATTTTTTCTATAGTGCTTGACTGTTCATGTAGAATGTTATATGAATCAGTCACATCAGCTGTAATACTTTTTTCAAATTTTTCAAATTTACTTGTCAATGTTTCTAAACTTTTAATTAATGTTTGAATTTGTTGACTCTTATCTTGTACAATTTTTCTTAAAATAGAATTGTCATTTTGTTGATCTGAATTTATAACAGGAGTGTGATCATTGTCATTTCTTTTTAAACTGGTGTCTTCTAATGTGTTCAATGTATCTATTTTATGACATACTTCATTGTTTAAATGAACAAATAATTTGTTTCTTGATTCAAATTCTTTATTGCAATTTTGCATTTTATGCCAGGATTTGTGTTTATTATTAGATTATTATTTACTATTTCTGACTTTTTGTGAATGGGTTTTAGTCCTAGTCTTTCTCTGTGTGAATCTAATTCTTGCTCCATATCTGCTCTCATTTTTTTTACTTCTTCTTGTAATGCTATTTCCTGTTTTATTTTGTCTGCTTGTATTTCTGCGTCTCTTTTATTTCTTTCTGCTTCTATTCTATTTTTTTCTGCTCGCTCCATTTTATCATTAGCAAATTTCACTAATTTATCACCCGTTAGACCTGCATATTTGCCTTGATTAATATAGAATTCAAATGATCCTGGTTGCTCAGCCATTCTAAAATTTTATTTATTTTTCTTTATCAAATTATTTATATATTTGATTTAATTTTATATTTCTGCTGTATTGGGTTTTTATATTTATTGTATTTATATAGTATATTTCAGTATTCAATATTCTTGAGTCTATATGCAATCTTATGTCAAAATAAAATAAAATTATTAATGTAAAAATAGTTCTAATAATAAGCGACAAATGAAAACGTACAATAAATAAAATATTTCTAAGATTAATATACTATTACTAAAAAATGTAAAAAAAAATTGTACAGACTAAGTTAATATTATTTAATTAAATTTATAGTTAGACGAGCGAAAACAAATATACAACTTTACAAGATTACTTGTAAAAAAAAATTCACGATACGCATTACTTCTAAACAAATATTTTAAGTAAAATATCTAGATGAAAACAATATATATTCATTTTAATTTAACTAATTTTGCAATTAGAACTTTTCAAATAGACATTTAACTATACACTAAGGATTTTAAAAAATTGTTTCTAAACATTACATACTAATATAATAAATTTGACACAGTTTGCAAATAAAACAACAATTATAATTAAACAACATGAAATTACTCCCAGATACCTTGTTACTTCGGACTTCGGATCAAGTGTAGAGTGCTGTAAAGTATAGTTTCGGAAGGTGTAGACTCACTAACTCTCTGGTGTAGATGGTAAAAGTATAGGTCAGAGTGTAGTCACTTCATGGCTCTCCTGGTACAGTATGGTCTGCACAATTTGGTAAGGTCTGCTGATTTTTCGCTCACCTTCTTTTTCACCCACGAGGACAGAGTAATATGAATGAACAGATGTAAATGTTCTTATGAATGTACCGCTGTAGCGATGGTTCTACAGCAATAAATTATGTAAAAACACAAAGTCCAACAATTGAAGTAAAGCCAAGGCAGTTGTATATAATACAGTTAAGAACTGTATGTTGGTGGATGGAATATCAGATGAAAAAATCAGGAACATGTAGATCTTCTAGTGTGCCAACATTTGTCTTGATTACAATAAAATTACTTCACATCAGCCGATCATTATGTATAATATGTTCTTTCTGGAACTTCACCACATCCACCATTCTATGTCATATGTTCTTTCTGGAACTTCACCGCAGCCACCATTCTATGTCATAGTTAGTTATTATGTGTAGATCAGTTGTGGTATAATATATATATATATTTTCGTGGTACTTCTGTTTTGTTGGTAGGTGTAAATATATTTCAGTCTCTTCGGATGATTCAACTAACTTGACTTGGTGTATATTATTATATTATTTAATGTCCACATGTATGAGACGAATCACATGTATAAATCACTGAATAGACTTGGTAGTATACATATATATAAATGTTTATTTATTTATTCTTTTCACGAAAATACATACATGGTATAAAAATGATGTGAGATGAGGAATCAAGTACGTCTTCTTGTCTCTACCCAAATCTATCGTCTGCCTAAAAATTATAATTTCACTTCCGCTAAGCTAAGTGGCCAGATAATTCCAACCATCTCTGTGCCAACTGTAAATTCTCCAGCCTAAACTGATTATAACAATTATATAACAATAAAATCGAAACCATTGTTATTAATCACATGCTACTTAGTTGTATTTTATTTCATCGTATCTAGTTAGCAGGGTTGTTAACGATACTCTTAAATTGTATCGTCAATACCGATACCAATACTTCATGAAAATAGTATCGCCAATATCAATACAAATACTCAAGTAAAATGTATCGCCAAAATCGATACAGATACTATACCGATACTTTTGAGAGCAGCAAAATGTTTTTATTTAAAATATAATGTGTGCAAGTATCTCATGAGTTTAAAAAAATGTAAAAACAATTAAATATAACGTCAAAGCACAATTTTAATGCTAATCACTTCACCATTTGGCAGCACGTAAGAAGACCATCATTTCAAAATGATCATTGCTTCATTGCTTAGGCTAGAACGTAATGGCATAAAAACACGCCCACCCAATGAAACCAGTCGCTCAACTGCAGCATAGCCGTAAGTCCAGTGTTCTGTTGCAGGTATAGTTTCTTAATGCTTAGGTAGACTGCTAATGAAGCATTTCTGATGAGTTAACTTCAAGATATCTGTCTACTTCAGCAGAACTGTTACTACTAAGCAATTCGTCCTTGTAAAAGTTAGTAGCTATCTGGAACAAACAAAATGCGCATCTTTGGCTGCGGCAATCAGCACGTATCTCGTTACTCCCGGAGACACTCGGTGGAATTCCTTCCACTTTCGATTCTGTTGCAAAATTTCATTGTTTACTATCCAATCCAGAATTAGAAGTTAAACTTGATATGGTGTTTGATAACATTGACATCAAGAGACTGACTCCGCAGCAGAAAATATTCAGAGCAGAATACATTGAAGTATTTGATCCATTGTGTTGTGAACTGGGCATTTTGGTAAGGAAAAAAATAATATTGGATTTGTCTATTTACTGCCCACACTAACCATTATAAAAGGTAAATTACAGGTAATGATTTTGCGACATAAACACCCTCTCACGGTTGTGTGAACCCCCTTGCCAGAGCTGTTATTGATTGCATTAATGCGCGATTCGATTTTATATTTTATGATCCAAGAGGCAAAACTGGCAGCAGTGGTCAATCCACAATTTAAGACCAACTGGACGACAACTGGATCACAAGGCAAGAAGTTGTAAAAATCTTAAAGCGTGCCTGCAGTGCACTTACCATTTAACTTACTCTGCAGGGTGGTGCAGCTTTAGTACAGTCAACAGTACAGATATCTGAATCTTCAGATTTTTTTGCTTGTTTTACTGCGAGCGGCAGAACCAGGACGAATTGCTTAATAGTAACAGTTGTGCGGAAGTATTTGTAATTGGTGAAACCTTAATCGAAATATTTGAAAATTTTTATGTTCTAAAATATTCTTGTCGATAGGATGGTGAACTTTTTTTACATGCAAAACAAAAAATGTATATTTTCTTTATTTGTGATACAAAGCTCCACCATATTTGATATGGGGATATAGGCTAATATTTTAGTCATACCCCTACTACTGACTGATCACTGAGTGCAATGACTAGTGCTAGTGCGTACCGTACTTCAATGTTTTAAATGCGATGACAATATACAACTGTTACTATAACCAAAATAAAACGAAAGAAAGAATGTATAACGTTGACACATGAAAGAAAGAACAAAACGAGAATGCAATGAGTGCAAAAATATAAGAATAACATTTATAGACATCGGCGCGCAAAACAAAAAACTTCAAAAGATTAAAACTAAATTTTTCCTTCAACTCGCCGACCGTGGTTGTATTGGTAGGGAGGTGTCTGTCGTTAATATTGGTAGGGTTGATGGCTACTAGTATGCATTGAATTTATGTAACAATGACAATGTATTAAAATCGCTATTGTTTTTCTGCAAATAGTGGAAATAGAAAAATATCGGTGTCGAGTATCGAAATTTTTTTGCTGAAAATGTATCGGCGATTCACAAATCAATACTTGATACAAAAGGATCGGCAATACAGCAACCAATACTAAAAACAGTGCGTTTTTAAAAAAAGTATCGCCGATACTGTATCGGCCGATACAAACAACCCAACTAGTTAGGTAAAAAAAAGCTGCTCAATTTCTCATTCATACCTGTGCCTGTAAGGATGTGATATATGTTGCTATATTATAGCCCATTGGTCTCCATAGTTACAAAGGTCTGTATTGTCAAAATTAAAGATTGTAAAAAAGCTTTGTATATTAAAAATCAATTTAACAATGTTAAGGATGTGTACTTTTTTTTGCTGCAGATCAAAATTTCATTCCAATAGAGCAGACAGATAAACAGCTGGTGGAGGCTGAATGTTTGTCAGAGGCAGTGCTCGATTTAAGAAAAAACCAGTGCCGGGGATGACACAAAATTTATGCAAAGCCCAGGGGATAAATGTCTATTTCATCCCCGGCTAGGATATCTTCTGCTAAAGCAGAGCCGGGGAGGACATGTCTCAGTGCCGGGGATATCCCCGGCATCCCTGGCGGTAAATCGAGCCCTGGTCAGGGGCCCAGACACTGAACTTAATATTTACCAAATATAGGACAAGGTGAAATAAGGCTATGTTGACAAGACAAAGAATAATTTATGAAAGTAAGATTTAGATTAATGTTTATTTTATACACAGTGAAACTTAAATATTGTTTTACTCAAAAGTTTATTTGTGTTTATTTGTATTCACTTTTATTCATACATACTTTCCATCTACCATGCTGTAAATATACCAAAAAGTAATTAGAGAAAATAAATGCAATTGAAAATAAATGTGCAAAAAATTCAGTTTAGATTTATCTAAAAGCTGTGATAGAAGAAAAAATCAAAACATTTAACTACAATATTGGGTTCATAAAACAACACACAAAGTATTAACACCACTCACACTATTTTAAAAAAGATTTAAGTTATGACTATTATTATGTTTTCAGCTCTTTAAGAGTATAATAGTTTTTTCATGATCTGTATGTCCTCAAGTTATTTTTAAAGTCAAGACTAGTAATGATAAACTGCAGGGCTCAAAATACAGAACAAAAAAATTAGGTTGACTGCCCCAAAACCACTAGATTATTTTGCAAATCATGAATAATAATTTCAGAGAAATGGGGTACTCATCTTTGAATGTTTGGGCCATATAATGCATATTACAATTATTTGTAGATCTCAATGCTGACAAATTGAACAAGCAAGTGAACAAAATTAAACATTGGCAAAAAAATAGGAAAAAAAATGAAAAATATTGCCAAATAATATTAACTAAAAATAGACAAATATTAATAATTGACATATTTCCATGTATAAACTTAAACATTGACAGATAATTGCAACTAAAATTTTGGAAACAATAGAAACAAAAATTTTAGCACAATTAATACATGTACTTATCTATTCTTTTACATGGTTTCATTTTAACACCTAGATTTCAGCAAGTTATTCTTTAAAAAACAGGTTTACTATAACATGGAAAGAAAATTTTCAAAACAAAACACACAAAAATGAATGAGAAATATGTGGAAAATCTAAGATTGAAATTACCATTAGCTAAATGTCATCCAAGTAGCCTAATATTTTTTGTCCTCATCAGAAATTACTTCTTATACAACCGTATTAATTATATCTTATTAGAAATAATCAGCATAAAATCATTTGATGTAATGAAAGTTTGGAAAGAATTTTCAATAAAGAAAATTATTGAAAACATAGCTTTAACACTTAAAAACCTACAAATATTTTTAAATGTATTTAGGAAAATGGTAAGGCCTTTGTCTGTAATAAAATTTACTTAATTTGTCTTATAATAAAATTCAGTTAATAAGTCTAGAAATAAAATGTATTTAATTTGACGAGTAATGAAATTCATTTAATATCTCTAGTAATAAATTCTACTTAATTTGTCTAGTAATAAAATTCAGTTAATTTGATAATTTGCAGTTTTTTCTGATAAATATTGGTGTTATTGAACATGTTTTGTGGAAAAAGAAAAAAACATCAGCTTTTATCTAATTAAAATAGTTTAAGTTTGACATCCCGCTATGTTGTTTTATATTTCAGTCTCATACAGGGTTTAAAACAAAAAAAATGCATTTTTGTGGAATGTATCTACTTTATAGTGTGGGGATAGGCTTCATAGCAAAAAATAGAAACTAAAATAATGGTAAAAAATATATACAGAAACATTGGTAAAAAATTAGAAACTAAACATCGGAAAATAATAGGAACTAAATAGAAACTAAATTATGCTTAATTAATTTTCACATTATGCATTATCTAAAAGGGTATTACACAGTTAAGCTTTATCTGTCACTTAAAATAATTACAAATGTGAATTAGAAAACCACCTTCAGGCCATAAACCTTCCTATTTCAGCTAATTTAGACATTAATCTTTTGGAAAAACTATAACTTTAATTCTTCTTAAATTTCTCAATGATACAAAAGCAGTCAAAAGATGAGTACAAGACAGTTTATCTTATCAGTTTTTCTATTTTCTTCTCTTCATTCACTTTTTTTTACAGTGTTCATTTCTGTATAAAATTATTCAAAATTCAAAAACTCCATCAGATAATTTGTATTTAAAATAACTGCATTTTTCATTTACTATTCCAAATGCTTTAATACAGTTGTTTTTTTTACTTAATGTCATTAGTTACTATGTGTCAAAAACAGAAATGGCCATTGGTGAATTAATTCTCTGTTCAACACAATATGTTTCTACCAAGGTATGTTAGATTCCATTTTCTTTGTTTTAAGTCTGTATTTGTTTAATACTAGCTTGTTTTTTAAATTCATCTTTCTTGTGCAGATGCCTAAAAATTGAAAAGCTTGATTATAAAAAATCATTTGAAACTATTATAACAAAGTTCTATTCTTTCTTTGGCTATTAGGATCACTATTGTCCATCCTTTACTCAAAAAAAAAACTAAAAACAAATTAAGATTTGCTAATGAAATAGATTTTCTGGGCAGAATTGAAAGCAGATAAAAGCAGGATAATAATAAAAACCTCAAATGCCAGAAATGCTGACATCATAATGAACCATCAAAAGCTAGAAGAAGTACAGAGCTTTAGATACCTGGGAGCCATTGTATACTAAGAAAGAACCTGTGAAGTGTAATTTTGGGCCAAGATTGGGGCAGCTATGGCGCTAAATACATGTATAACAATGCAGCAATTTTCTTACCTTGTAAATAAGAGACTTAAACTTCCTCTTAACTTGCTGTAGATTTAAAAATTTCTTGAATATTCCTTGTTGACGAAATGACAAGCTGACAAAGGGACATGTTTATTTTATCTTCCTATGACTTGATGTAGATGCTTAAAAACATGATGAAAGAAAGCTTTTAGTTAAATACAATTCAATCATAAATGAAACACTTTAAATAACAAATGTACAAATATATGAGCTAAAAACAGCAATGCTGCAAAGTTCTTACCATGTCACAAAGACTTTTCTAGATCTTCCTTTTGACTTGCTGCAGATGCTTTATTCTTAAATATCCTAATTATGTCTGTTGAGCCGAATGAAAAGCTGACACAGGGTCTTTAACCTTCCTCTTGACTTGTAGATTTATAAATTTCTTGAATAAGCCTCCTTGAGCCAGAACACAAGCTGACAAAGGGACATATTGTTCTTCCTCTTGATGTGATGTAGATGCTAAAATGATGAAAAAAAAGCTTTTAAATTAAATAAATTTAAAATAATAATTCAACCCTTCAAATAACATGAAATTATCCTAAAGATAAACTAAATATAATGAAGCTGCTATTTCCTTACCTCATAACAAGGAGAACTATTTAAACCTTCCTCTTGAATAGCTGTAGATTAGAAATTTCTTTATTGGGCCTCTTGTTGAGCTAGATAACATGCTAAGTGACATGTTTTTATCTTCCTCTTTACCTCATGTAAATGCTTAAAAACATGATGTAAAATGCTTTAAAAAAATTACTTTTAAATTATTCATGAAACACTTAAAATAACAAAAATAAGACAATTATCTAGGCTAAAAACAACTGTGATGTATATTTCTAACAATGTCACAAAATGAATTGTCTAGATCTTTGTACTATTGTTACAAATATAACTTTTGAAAAATATAATTGTGGAATTTTTTCCCAAATGACAAGTATTTTTTTATTGATTTTTACATGCATGGATTTATCCATTGTAGGTTTATAATTTACCCCCAACTTCACAGCCACCTCTCTACATCTACAAGGCAGGTGAAACTTTCCCCTAGCAAACCATCTTAGCTGACCATGTTACGTAACCCAAGGTCATGGTCAAGCAAAGCTCCCAAGTTACTTTGATGCCTGATAATGGCACATACATAGCAAATGTGATCACCCCTCCCCCAGACCTTTTAATATGTTAAGTTAGAAAAAAGTTAGTAGACAGTAGATTAGGAAATGATGCAGTAGAGTATAGTGCTGACAGGCTTAGTAGTTAGACTTAGTGTAGTTAGTTCGGTGTCAACAGTCCTAATAGTTAGTAGTTTGTTTTAGATAGAATTAGTTAGAAGAGAAGTGAAGTGTATTAAGTTTTATTAAGTTCTCTTAAAATATTTTGTATATAGTGTACAGCACTGACTTTGTTCTTTAATATTAGTCTTGTAACAAGTAACATAATATATATATTAAGCAAGTATAAAAGTTAACGTTAGAGATATAGTGGAATCTTCTGAGAAGTTGTCAGAGCCTGCCCAAAGATATAGTGGAATCTTCTGAGAAGTTGTTGAGACTGCCCAAAGATACAGTGAATCTTCTGAGAAATTGTTAGAGCCTACCTAAAGATATCTCTGGATTCTGATCAAGCAGTTGTATATACCTACGCCAACTAAGTCAGCAGCAGGAGTCACAGCGACTCACCTAAGTCAGCAGCAGCAGTCACACCGACTCATCTAAGTCAGCAGAGAGTCATGACTCATTAAAGTCAGCAGGAGTCATATCGACTCATTAAAGTCAGCAGGAGTCAGACTGACTCAAACCAGTGCAACAATAAATCATCATATCAAGTATCATGTTACAAGCAGAGAGACAGTCAGTCTGTGTTGTCAATTCTAATTCTTAAAAACCAGATAAGTTTTACAATTAATCTTAGTGCACATTCATATGTCTTGTTGTTTATGTTATATCAAAATAGATATTTTGTTGTCTCTCACTGAGGACATCTTTGTTATTTGTGTAACAGAGTGGTTAAATGTGGTGCAACATAACATTAAAAAATTTCTGCCAGAAATAAATGAAGTAAACTAAGCAAGGAGTTAGAGTCAATATAGTTCCCAACAGTAGAAGAAATATGACATAGGCTACGACAGTATTCCCAAACCTTTATCTTGCCACAGACCAGTCAACGTTTCATAATTTCACCATGGACCGCTGGGGGAAGGGGGGGATTTTTTAACTTTAAATTCTTTTGATTGACAATGCCACGAAGGAAATAAATAAAGGAAATAATATAATGTTTCTTTGGCGGCCCAGTACCATTTGAATACAAGGTAAGTGATATAAGTAACAATATATAGAGACTGAATTAAGTAAAGTATATCAGTTAGGGCAAGAAGAATGCACAGTAAATTTAGTTGTGTTGTTTATTTTACTCATGCACTTTTTTAAAAATAAGAAAAGTTTCTATATGTCATAAAAAAATAGTTTTCCCCACAGACTGACTAAAAGTCTACAACAGTTACCATCAACAAACCCATCACCGAAATGAGACAATTAGGTAAGATACACTTGTCCTGTTAGCAACTACAAAGACCTTGAAAACAGTGACCACTATCAGACCATGCCTTTTACTTGACCTCTCACCTGCTGACCACATGAAGTTGATCAACCTTACAGAATCATCACAGATTACTACAAAAGTCAGGACTATGAACTGAATTTAATATTTTAAATTTTAATTTTATGATTGATTTCATGATAATAGTGTTTGTGTACTAATAATACCATTTATATATATTTATATTGAAATTAAGATGTTTCTATGTCATGCCTATGTCAAATAAGACAGTAGACAGTAGATCAGAAAATGATGCAGTAGAGTAGTGGTGACAGGCTTAGTAGTTAGTGTAATTAGTTTGGTGTCAACAGTCCTAATAGTTAGAAGTAGTTTGTTTTAGATAGAATTAGTTCATGGAGCGCGGCGTCCATGTTGCCTGCAGTAACAGTCTTATAAACAACTTTAAATACAGAGGAAAATAAAAAAAAAAAAGTATAGCAATTTAAGTTGCATGACAATATATATATATATATATATATATATATATATATATATATATATATACTAATAAGAACAATGTTTTTGCCTCTTCTCATACAGTCAAATAATAATTAGACCTATAAGCGAAAAATATTTGCCGATCTAGAATTTGGGTTACACTTGTATATATACTATTGCCATCCATTGGCTGAACTAAAGGGAAAAAAACCACACATGAATATGTGTTATACTGATGCCCTTGGTGAGACCAGCAACTAATTTCTAACTGCCAACTTTCTCAGCAAAGAATTATTTACTAACAGATTTTAAATATCCAGAAGTATATAACAATTAAGAACATAATTTTATTATATTTCTGACTGGATAAAAATAAAAGCTATTAATCTATTGACAATTAGCATTTTAGATTGATCAAAATAATTTAGAACTGACAACAAAATATGATAGTTGGCAGCACTGCAGTAGATAAGCACTCCCAGCTTATGTCAGAATGTTTAGTCTCCTCACCTGTCATCAGGGACACGACATCCATATTTGCCCATGTTACTTGTGGCAACAATCATAATTATTAACAACTTTATAATACATAGGAAAATAAAAAAAAATTTATAGCAATCTATGTTGCATGACAGTATTTATATTGAATATATATACTAATAAGAACAATGTTTTCCTCTTCTCATAGAGTCAAATAATAATTAGACCAATAAGTGAAAAATAATGCCGATCTGAATTCGGGTTTCACTTGTATATATACGTTTGCCATTCAATGGCTGAACTAAGGGGAAAAAGTTACTGAATATGTGTTATACTGATGCAGACGGTGAGACCAGCAACTAATTTTTAACTGCCAACTTTCTCAGCAAAGAATTATTTACTAACAGATTTAAGAATCCAGAATTATATAACAATAAAGAACATAATTTTATTATATTTCTGACTGAACAATATTGATCTATGTCTAAATAGCATTTTAGATTGATCAAAATAATTTAGAACTGACAATAAAATATGATAGTTGGCAGCACTGCAGCTTACGTCAGAATGTTTGTTTGAGTATGGAAATGTCTGTCATCCAACATCCCCTTCCTGCCCACACCCTCCCCATAAATTTCCTTTTCCGCGAGTCGTCTGTTATTTTAGCGATAACACAATTTTTAATTTAACACTCTTTTTAATTGCTGGATGCTTCTGTAACTGTTAGAGCACTCAGCATATCGATAAAACGTTTTATTTTATTATTGTACATTTTTATGTTCTTTAAACATATTCGAATGTTGTAAAAAAAAACAACTACAATACAGCTGAAAGTTTCAGCGTCTAATTAGATGAAAGTAGTGAACGTTTAACAATCGAGATCTACCCTTATAGCCAACACATCAAACATGTAGCTGCATTAAACTCAGCAGTTTTTGATCGAAAAGTAAAAAGGCACTAACCAAATATCTTATACAAAAAAGAAATTATTAATCCAGAATAACTGATTGAAAACATAAGTTGCCTAACTTTCAAATTAAACTTTTATCCATGTAGAGAATTCTTCAGTCGACCAGGTCGTTTTCTTAACTAAGACATATAAGTAACAGCAAAATAACCAATATCAGAACAGAGTAACCAGATGCCATTGATGTCAATGAAAATACTTTTAATGACAAGTGATAGAGTTATTCATACAAAAGAATCAACGAATGAAGCTAAACTATAAGTAGTCATCATAAATAGATAATTTATCTTAATGTTTAGGTTATCTTAGAGAAGTATTATATGTAAAAAAACAATAATGACCATTAACACCCTTGCAAAGATTACGCCTCGTCCCTGAATCAGTTAGAAGAGAAGTGAAGTGTATTAAGTTTTATTAAAGTTCTAGTAAAAGTATTTTGAATATAGTGTACTGCACTGACTTTGTTCTTTAATATTAGTAACAAGTAACCAAAACATATTTAGCAATTATGAAAGTTAACGTGCCCGATCTCTGTGCTGTATATATAGAAGTAGATATTTGACATGAAAATTTCAGAGTCATCACAATGTGTATGTTTTTATTATACATCATTTGAAAGAGCATAACAAGAGAGCTTTCCAATGATATAATACACTTAGGATCAGACATTTATTCTAAAAGTTACAGTTAGTAAGTTAAGTTTCCACATTTTGAAACATAAACTAATATAGTTTTGTAAAATCTGATCCAATTTTACAGCAAAACTTGGTATCAAAAAAGAAAGGTAATTGAAAGCAACAAAATGATATGATTATTTAGTTACAAAAGTTTTGGGCTAAAATTGGGCCAACTGTATGACAATTATAAAAGGAAAAAAATCTTCTTATATAAATATTTTTATACAAGTATATCATAGTAAAAAAATAATCTTTGGGACAATCTTTAGATGAACAAAATGAAAATAATGACATAATTTCATGCAAGAACAACATTCATAAAGAATTTATACTGGCTAAATTTTTCTAGCTAATGGGGTTTAATAGTACTGATATGCACATTGGGTACTAACATATTATCTGAACCATGTATTAGACTGTGCATACGACCTCTTATCATCAGTTAGCATATCCTTAAGGTTGGTTAAATCTTCTATTTGTATCATTTATCATTTTCATCCTCCTAAGTTAGCCGTAGTCTGTGCTTCACTTTTATTTGCATGTTTAGATAATGGCTAATAAACAGGTGATGAGTGGTGTAATTAAATAAGTTGCATCATTCAATGTCAGCTGATTTATCTATGTAACATAGTGCTTAGGGTAAAGGGTATAGTGTCGTTTTTTAAAAAAAAAGGAAATATAGTGACGTACAAGTGCATAATCATGTCAAAAATGAAATAATATAAACCGAATATGACGAAAATGATCATCAAACTCACATAGACATGGTCATAGACTTTTATCATTATATCAGGTCAGATTTTTAAAAAAAAAAAAACATCATTTTATTTTTGAAAAATTGATAGCACAACTGATAAAGTGTACCTTTCAAACAAAAAAATAATCCTTACAAGTGAATCTGTTATATCTAAATATCTAAATATTATTTCAAACAACACAGAACTTTCAGTATGGGCTATACTCCTTGTTGTTATCCTACCTGTGTCAAATATTGTGATAATGGCCGCTATCATATACCTTTTTGACAATAAAAATTTTCCCCTTGAAAATGAATATTTTTCAATGAAACTTGGCAGGCATGACTATAAATGGTCCCTCTAATGGCCAACTAAATTAAAAAAAAAAACTTCATCATTTGTCACATATTCTTTTTGGAAACGTATTTTTCAAAAGCATACGCTTTATAAAATAGTTTAAAAATTACCCTTACAAACACTGATGCTTAGCCCTCAAAGGCATGACCAAAATTATTTAAACCAAATTTATGTGAAGTTGCTACTCTTGGGGCCCCAAGCACCCGTCTATCTTGTACACTACGGTATAAGGTGTAGCAGGGGCCCTAAAAATGACATACTTATTAATATAGCTTATATAGTAAACGGTGCCATACAAACACAGACGCTTAGCCCTCCAAAAGGCATGACCAAAATTATTTAAACCAAATTTATGTTAGGGGGATAGCTATAACGGGGCCATTATATTGTAAGTATGTCAT
Source organism: Bulinus truncatus (assembly GCA_021962125.1). Classification (NCBI taxonomy): domain Eukaryota; kingdom Metazoa; phylum Mollusca; class Gastropoda; family Planorbidae; genus Bulinus; species Bulinus truncatus. The sequence goes on along the minus strand of JAGDYQ010000206.1, from coordinate 68,015 downwards.
ATTTAGGGCCCCGTTCTACACCTTATACGTAGCGGTACAAGATTGACGGCCCTACTTTCCCCAAGAGTAACTATCCCCCTAAGAATAAATTTGGTTTAAATAGACGGTCATACCCTGAAAAATTAAGCGTCACTGCCAGGGTGCCGTTTTCTACCATACATAAGCTATATTAATAGGTATGTCATTTTAGGGCCCTGCTCCACACCTTATACGTAGCGGTAAAAGATAGACGGCCTTAGGGCCTTAAGGAGGTATTTCCCCCTGAGCGTAGGATTTGTGGTTTAAATATTTTGGTCATGCCTTTGAGGCTAAGCATCTGTGTTTGTAATGGTACCGTTTTCTACTATATAAGTTATATTAATAAGTATGTCATTTTTAGGGCCCTGTTCACACCTTATACGTAGCGGTAAAAGATAGACGGCCCTAGGGGCCCCAAAATTAGCTATCCCAATAACAGAAAATTAGTTTAAATAATTTTGGTCATGCCTTTGAGGGCTAAGCGTCTGTGTTTGTAAGGGAACCGTTTTTCTATATAAGCTATATTAATAAGTATGTCATTTTAGGGCCCTGTTCCACACCTTATACGTAGCGGTAAAGGATAGACGGCCTAGGGGCCCCAGAGTAGCTAATTTTGGTCATGCCTTTTTTGAGGCTCAGCGTCTGTGTTTGTAAGGGTACCGTTTTCTACTATATAAGCTATATTAATAAGTATATCATTTTTAAGGGCCCTGTTCCACACCTTATACGTAGCGGTAAAGGATAAACGGCCCTAGGGGCCCCAAGAGTAGCTATCCCTAACATAAATTTGGTTTAAATAATTTTTGGTCATGCCTTTTGAGGCTAAGCGTCTGTGTTTGTAAGGGTACCGTTTTCTACTATATAAGCTATATTAATAATTATGTCATTTTAGGGCCCTGTTCCACACCTTATACGTAGCGGTACAAGATTAACGGCCCTAGGGGCCCCAGAGTAGCTATCCCCTAACAGAAAATTAGTTTAAATAATTGTCATGCCTTTTGAGGGCTAAGCGTCTGTGTTTGTAAGGGTACCGTTTTCTACTATATAAGCTATATTAATAAGTATGTCATTTTTAGGGCCCCGTTCCACACCTTATACGTAGCGGTACAAGATTAACGGCCCTAGGGGCCCCAAGGTAGCTATCCCCCTAACAGAAAATTAGTTTGAATAATTTTGGTCATGCCTTTTGAAGGCTAAACGTCTGTGTTTGTAAAGGTACCGTTTTCTACTATATAAGCTATATTAATAAGTATGTCATTTTTAGGGCCCTGTTCCACACCTTATACGTAGCAGTAAAGGATAGACGGCCCTAGGGGCCCCAAAGTAGCTATCCCCCTAACAAAAATTTGGTTTAAATAATTTTGGTCATGCCTTTTGAAGGCTAAGCGTCTGTGTTTGTAAGGGTACCGTTTTCTACTATATAAGCTATATTAATAAGTATGTCATTTTTAGGGCCCTGTTCCACACCTTATACGTAGTGGTAAAAGGATAGACGGCCCTAGGGGCCCCAGAGTAGCGATCCCCCTAACATAAAAATTTGGTTTAAATAATTTTGGTCATGCCTTTTGAGGGCTAAGCGTCTGTGTTTGTAAGGGTACCGTTTTCTACTATATAAGCTATATTAATAAGTATGTCATTTTTAGGGCCTGCTCCACACCTTATACGTAGCGGTAAAAGATAGACGGCTAGGGGCCCCAGAGTAGCTATCCCTAACATAAATTTGGTTTAAATAATTTTGGTCATGCCTTTTGAGGGCTAGCGTCTGTGTTTGTAATGGTACCGTTTTCTACTATATAAGTTATATTAATAAGTATGTCATTTTTAGGGCCCTGTTCCACACCTTATACGTAGCGGTAAAAGATAGACGGCCCTAGGGGCCCCAAGAGTAGCTATCCCAATAACAGAAAATTAGTTTAAATAATTTGGTCATGCCTTTTGAGGCTAAGCGTCTGTGTTTGTAAGGGCACCGTTTTCTACTATATAAACTATATTAATAAGTATGTCATTTTTAGGGCCCTGTTCCACACCTTATACGTAGCGGTAAAGGATAGACGGCCCTAGGGGCCCCAAGAGTAGCTAATTTTGGTCATGCCTTTTGAGGGCTAAGCGTCTGTGTTTGTAAGGGTACCGTTTTCTACTATATAAGCTATATTAATAAGTATGTCATTTTTAGGGCCCTGTTCCACACATATACGTAGCGGTAAAGGATAGACGGCCCTAGGGGCCCCAAGAGTAGCTATCCCCCTAACATAAATTTGGTTTAAATAATTTTGGTCATGCCTTTTGAGGGCTAAGCGTCTGTGTTTGTAAGGGTACCGTTTTCTACTATATAAGCTATATTAATAAGTATGTCATTTTTAGGGCCCCGTTCTACACCTTATACGTAGCGGTACAAGATAAACGGCCCTAGGGGCCCCAAGAGCTATATCCTAACATAAATTTGGTTTAAATAATTTTGGTAATGCCTTTTGAGGCTAAGCGTCTGTGTTTGTAAGGGTACCGTTTTCTACTAAATAAGCTATATTAATAAGTATGTCATTTTTAGGGCCTGTTCCACACCTTATACGTAGCGGTAAAGGATAGACGGCCCTATGGGCCCCAAGAGTAGCTATCCCTAACATAAATTTGGTTTAAATAATTTTGGTCATGCCTTTTGAGGCTAAGCGTCTGTGTTTGTAAGGGTACCGTTTTCTACAATATAAGCTATATTAATAAGTATGTCATTTTTAGGGCCCTGTTCCACACCTTATACGTAGCGGTGAGATAGACGGCCCTAGGGGCCCCAAGAGTAGCTATCCCCCTAACATAAATTTGGTTTAAATAATTTTGGTCATGCCTTTTGAGGGCTAAGCGTCTGTGTTTGTAAGGGTACCGTTTTCTACTATATAAGCTATATTAATAAGTATGTCATTTTTAGGGCCCTGTTCCACACCTTATACGTAGCGGTAAAGGATAGACGGCCCTAGGGGCCCCAGAGTAGCGATCCCCCTAACATAAATTTGGTTTAAATAATTTTGGTCATGCCTTTTGAGGGCTAAGCGTCTGTGTTTGTAAGGTACCGTTTTCTACTATATAAGCTATATTAATAAGTATGTCATTTGGGGCCCCGTTCCACACCTTATACGTAGCGGTACAAGATTAACGGCCCTAGGGGCCCCAAAGTAGCTATCCCCCTAACAGAAAATTAGTTTGAATAATTTTGGTCATGCCTTTTGAAGGCTAAGCGTCTGTGTTTGTAAAGGGTACCGTTTTCTACTATATAAGCTATATTAATAAGTATGTCATTTTTAGGGCCCTGTTCCACACCTTATACGTAGCGGTAAAGGATAGACGGCCCTAGGGGCCCCAAGAGTAGCTATCCCCCTAACAAAATTTGGTTTAAATAATTTTTGTCATGCCTTTTGAAGGCTAAGCGTCTGTGTTTGTAAGGGTACCGTTTTCTACTATATAAGCTATATTAATAAGTATGTCATTTTAGGGCCACACCTTATACGTAGCGGTAAAGGATAGACGGCCCTAGGGGCCCCAAGAGTAGCTATCCCCCTAACATAAAAATTTGGTTTAAATAATTTTGGTCATGCCTTTTGAGGGCTAAGCGTCTGTGTTTGTAAGGGTACCGTTTCTACTATATAAGCTATATTAATAAGTATGTCATTTTTAGGGCCCTGCTCCACACCTTATACGTAGCGGTAAAAGATAGACGGCCCTAGGGGCCCCAAGAGTAGCTATCCCTAACATAAATTTGGTTTAAATAATTTTGGTCATGCCTTTTGAGGGCTAAGCGTCTGTGTTTGTAATGGTACCGTTTTCTACTATATAAGTTATATTAATAAGTATGTCATTTTTAGGGCCCTGTTCCACACCTTATACGTAGCGGTAAAAGATAGACGGCCCTAGGGGCCCCAAGAGTAGCTATCCCAATAACAGAAAATTAGTTTAAATAATTTTGGTCATGCCTTTTGAGGGCTAAGCGTCTGTGTTTGTAAGGGCACCGTTTTCTACTATATAAGCTATATTAATAAGTATGTCATTTTTAGGGCCCTGTTCCACACCTTATACGTAGCGGTAAAGGATAGACGGCCCTAGGGGCCCCAAGAGTAGCTAATTTTGGTCATGCCTTTTGAGGGCTAAGCGTCTGTGTTTGTAAGGGTACCGTTTTCTACTATATAAGCTATATTAATAAGTATGTCATTTTAGGGCCCCGTTCCACCTTATACGTAGCGGTAAAGGATAGACGGCCCTAGGGGCCCCAAGAGTAGCTATCCCCCTAACATAAATTTGGTTTAAATAATTTTGGTCATGCCTTTTGAGGGCTAAGCGTCTGTGTTTGTAAGGGTACCGTTTTCTACTATATAAGCTATATTAATAAGTATGTCATTTTTAGGGCCCCGTTCTACACCTTATACGTAGCGGTACAAGATAAACGGCCCTAGGGGCCCCAGAAGTAGCTATCCCCCTAACATAAATTTGGTTTAAATAATTTTGGTAATGCCTTTTGAGGGCTAAGCGTCTGTGTTTGTAAGGGTACCGTTTTCTACTAAATAAGCTATATTAATAAGTATGTCATTTTTAGGGCCCTGTTCTACACCTTATACGTAGCGGTAAAGGATAGACGGCCCTATGGGCCCCAAGAGTAGCTATCCCCCTAACATAAAATTTGGTTTAAATAATTTTGGTCATGCCTTTTGAGGGCTAAGCGTCTGTGTTTGTAAGGGTACCGTTTTCTACAATATAAGCTATATTAATAAGTATGTCATTTTTAGGGCCCTGTTCCACACCTTATACGTAGCGGTAAAGGATAGACGGCCCTAGGGGCCCCAAGAGTAGCTATCCCCCTAATATAAATTTGGTTTAAATAATTTTGGTCATGCCTTTTGAGGGCTAAGCGTCTGTGTTTGTAAGGGTACCGTTTTCTACTATATAAGCTATATTAATAAGTATGTCATTTTTAGGGCCCTGTTCCACACTTATACGTAGCGGTACAAGATTAACGGCCCTAGGGGCCCCAAGAGTAACTATCCCCCTAATAGAAAATTAGTTTAAATAATTTTTGTCATGCCTTTTGAGGGCTAAGCGTCTGTGTTTGTAAGGGCACCGTTTTCTACTATATAAACTATATTAATAAGTATGTCATTTTTAGGGCCCTGTTCCACATTATACGTAGCGGTAAAGGATAGACGGCCCTAGGGGCCCCAAGAGTAGCTAATTTTTGGTCATGCCTTTTGAGGGCTAAGCGTCTGTGTTTGTAAGGGTACCGTTTTCTACTATATAAGCTATATTAATAAGTATGTCATTTTTAGGGCCCTGTTCCACACCTTATACGTAGCGGTAAAGGATAGACGGCCCTAGAGGCCCCAAGGTAGCTATCCCCTAACAAAAATTTGGTTTAAATAATTTTGGTCATGCCTTTTGAGGGCTAAGCGTCTGTGTTTGTAAGGGTACCGTTTTCTACAATATAAGCTATATTAATAAGTATGTCATTTTTAGGGCCCTGTTCCACCTTATACGTAGCGGTAAAGGATAGACGGCCCTGGGGCCCCAAGAGTAGCTATCCCCCTAACATAAATTTGGTTTAAATAATTTTGGTCATGCCTTTTGAGGGCTAAGCGTCTGTGTTTGTAAGGGTACCGTTTTCTACTATATAAGCTATATTAATAAGTATGTCATTTTTAGGGCCCTGTTCCACACCTTATACGTAGCGGTAAAGGATAGACGGCCCTAGGGCCCCAAAAGTTGATCCCCCTAACATAAAAATTTGGTTTAAATAATTTTGGTCATGCCTTTTGAGGGCTAAGCGTCTGTGTTTGTAAGGGTACCGTTTTCTACTATATAAGCTATATTAATAAGTATGTCATTTTTAGGGCCCCGTTCCACACCTTATACGTAGCGGTACAAGATTAACGGCCCTAGGGGCCCCAAGTAGCTATCCCCTAACAGAAAATTAGTTTGAATAATTTTGGTCATGCCTTTTGAAGGCTAAGCGTCTGTGTTTGTAAAGGTACCGTTTTCTACTATATAAGCTATATTAATAAGTATGTCATTTTTAGGGCCCTGTTCCACACCTTATACGTAGCGGTAAAGGATAGACGGCCCTAGGGGCCCCAAGAGTAGCTATCCCCCTAACAAAAATTTGGTTTAAATAATTTTGGTCATGCCTTTTGAAGGCTAAGCGTCTGTGTTTGTAAGGGTACCGTTTTCTACTATATAAGCTATATTAATAAGTATGTCATTTTTAGGGCCCTGTTCCACACCTTATACGTAGCGGTAAAGGATAGACGGCCCTAGGGGCCCCAAGAGTAGCGATCCCCTAACATAAAAATTTGGTTTAAATAATTTTGGTCATGCCTTTTGAGGGCTAAGCGTCTGTGTTTGTAAGGGTACCGTTTTCTACTATATAAGCTATATTAATAAGTATGTCATTTTTAGGGCCCTGCTCTACACCTTATACGTAGCGGTAAAAGATAGACGGCCCTAGGGGCCCCAAGAGTAGCTATCCCCCTAACATAAATTTGGTTTAAATAATTTTGGTCATGCCTTTTGAGGGCTAAGCGTCTGTGTTTGTAATGGTACCGTTTTCTACTATATAAGTTATATTAATAAGTATGTCATTTTAGGGCCCTGTTCCACACCTTATACGTAGCGGTAAAAGATAGACGGCCCTAGGGGCCCCAAGAGTAGCTATCCCAATAACAGAAAATTAGTTTAAATAATTTTGGTCATGCCTTTTGAGGGCTAAGCGTCTGTGTTTGTAAGGGCACCGTTTTCTACTATATATAAGCTATATTAATAAGTATGTCATTTTTAGGGCCCTGTTCCACACCTTATACGTAGCGGTAAAGGATAGACGGCCCTAGGGGCCCCAAGAGTAGCTAATTTTGGTCATGCCTTTTGAGGGCTAAGCGTCTGTGTTTGTAAGGGTACCGTTTTCTACTATATAAGCTATATTAATAAGTATGTCATTTTTAGGGCCCTGTTCTTATACGTAGCGGTAAAGGATAGACGGCCCTAGGGGCCCCAAGAGTAGCTATCCCCTAACATAAATTTGGTTTAAATAATTTTGGTCATGCCTTTTGAGGGCTAAGCGTCTGTGTTTGTAAGGGTACCGTTTTCTACTATATAAGCTATATTAATAAGTATGTCATTTTTAGGGCCCCGTTCTACACCTTATACGTAGCGGTACAAGATAAACGGCCCTAGGGGCCCCAAGAGTAGCTATCCCCCTAACATAAATTTGGTTTAAATAATTTTGGTAATGCCTTTTGAGGGCTAAGCGTCTGTGTTTGTAAGGGTACCGTTTTCTACTAAATAAGCTATATTAATAAGTATGTCATTTTTAGGGCCCTGTTCCACACCTTATACGTAGCGGTAAAGGATAGACGGCCCTATGGGCCCCAAGAGTAGCTATCCCCTAACATAAATTTGGTTTAAATAATTTTGTCATGCCTTTTGAGGGCTAAGCGTCTGTGTTTGTAAGGGTACCGTTTTCTACAATATAAGCTATATTAATAAGTATGTCATTTTTAGGGCCCTGTTCCACACCTTATACGTAGCGGTAAAGGATAGACGGCCCTAGGGGCCCCAAGAGTAGCTATCCCCCTAACATAAATTTGGTTTAAATAATTTTGGTCATGCCTTTTGAGGGCTAAGCGTCTGTGTTTGTAAGGGTACCGTTTTCTACTATATAAGCTATATTAATAAGTATGTCATTTTTAGGGCCCTGTTCCACACCTTATACGTAGCGGTACAAGATTAACGGCCCTAGGGGCCCCAAGAGTAGCTATCCCCCTAATAGAAAATTAGTTTAAATAATTTTTGTCATGCCTTTTGAGGGCTAAGCGTCTGTGTTTGTAAGGGCACCGTTTCTACTATATAAACTATATTAATAAGTATGTCATTTTTAGGGCCCTGTTCCACACCTTATACGTAGCGGTAAAGGATAGACGGCCCTAGGGGCCCCAAGAGTAGCTAATTTTGGTCATGCCTTTTGAGGGCTAAGCGTCTGTGTTTGTAAGGGTACCGTTTTCTACTATATAAGCTATATTAATAAGTATGTCATTTTTAGGGCCCTGTTCCACACCTTATACGTAGCGGTAAAGGATAGACGGCCCTAGAGGCCCCAGAGTAGCTATCCCCCTAACAAAAATTTGGTTTAAATAATTTTGGTCATGCCTTTTGAGGGCTAAGCGTCTGTGTTTGTAAGGGTACCGTTTTCTACTATATAAGCTATATTAATAAGTATGTCATTTTTAGGGCCCTGTTCCACACCTTATACGTAGCGGTAAAGGATAGACGGCCCCTAGGGGCCCCAAGAGTAGCGATCCTAACATAAAAATTTGGTTTAAATAATTTTGGTCATGCCTTTTTGAGGGCTAAGCGTCTGTGTTTGTAAGGGTACCGTTTTCTACTATATAAGCTATATTAATAAGTATGTCATTTTAGGGCCCCGTTCCACACCTTATACGTAGCGGTACAAGATTAACGGCCCTAGGGGCCCCAAGAGTAGCTATCCCCTAACAGAAAATTAGTTTGAATAATTTTGGTCATGCCTTTTGAAGGCTAAGCGTCTGTGTTTGTAAGGGTACCGTTTTCTACTATATAAGCTATATTAATAAGTATGTCATTTTTAGGGCCCTGTTCCACACCTTATACGTAGCGGTAAAGGATAGACGGCCCTAGGGGCCCCAAAGCATCCCCCTAACATAAATTTGGTTTAAATAATTTTGGTCATGCCTTTTGAGGGCTAAGCGTCTGTGTTTGTAAGGGTACCGTTTTCTACAATATATAAGCTATATTAATAAGTATGTCATTTTTTGGGCCCTGTTCCACACCTTATACGTAGCGGTAAAGGATAGACGGCCCTAGGGGCCCCAAGAGTAGCTATCCCCTAACATAAATTTGGTTTAAATAATTTTGGTCATGCCTTTTGAGGGCTAAGCGTCTGTGTTTGTAAGGGTACCGTTTTCTACTATATAAGCTATATTAATAAGTATGTCATTTTTAGGGCCCTGTTCTACACCTTATACGTAGCGGTACAAGATTAACGGCCCTAGGGGCCCCAAGAGTAGCTATCCCCTAACAGGAAATTAGTTTAAATAATTTTTGTCATGCCTTTTGAGGGCTAAGCGTCTGTGTTTGTAAGGGCACCGTTTTCTACTATATAAACTATATTAATAAGTATGTCATTTTTAGGGCCCTGTTCCACACCTTATACGTAGCGGTAAAGTTAGACGGCCTAGGGGCCCCAAGAGTAGCTAATTTTGGTCATGCCTTTTGAGGGCTAAGCGTCTGTGTTTGTAAGGGTACCGTTTTCTACTATATAAGCTATATTAATAAGTATGTCATTTTTAGGGCCCTGTTCCACACCTTATACGTAGCGGTACAAGATTAACGGCCCTAGGGGCCCCAAGAGTAGCTATCCCCCTAACATAAATTTGGTTTAAATAATTTTGGTCATGCCTTTTGAGGGCTAAGCGTCTGTGTTTGTAAGGGTACCGTTTTCTACTATATAAGCTTTATTAATAAGTATGTCATTTTTAGGGCCCTGTTCCACACCTTATACGTAGCGGTAAAAGGATAGACGGCCCTAGGGGCCCCAAGAGTAGCTATCCCCCTAACATAAATTTGGTTTAAATAATTTTGGTCATGCCTTTTGAGGGCTAAGCGTCTGTGTTTGTAAGGGTACCGTTTTCTACTATATAAGCTATATTAATAAGTATGTCATTTTTAGGGCCCCGTTCTACACCTTATACGTAGCGGTACAAGATAAACGGCCCTAGGGGCCCCAAGAGTAGCTATCCCCTAACATAAATTTGGTTTAAATAATTTTGGTCATGCCTTTTGAGGGCTAAGCGTCTGTGTTTGTAAGGGTACCGTTTTCTACTAAATAAGCTATATTAATAAGTATGTCATTTTTAGGGCCTGTTCCACACCTTATACGTAGCGGTAAAGGATAGACGGCCCTATGGGCCCCAAGAGTAGCTATCCCCCTAACATAAATTTGGTTTAAATAATTTTGGTCATGCCTTTTGAGGGCTAAGCGTCTGTGTTTGTAAGGGTACCGTTTTCTACTATATAAGCTATATTAATAATTATGTCATTTTTAGGGCCCTGTTCCACACCTTATACGTAGCGGTACAAGATTAACGGCCCTAGGGCCCCAAGAGTAGCTATCCCTCTAACAGAAAATTAGTTTAAATAATTTTTGTCATGCCTTTTGAGGGCTAAGCGTCTGTGTTTGTAAGGGTACCGTTTTCTACTATATAAGCTATATTAATAAGTATGTCATTTTTAGGGCCCTGTTCCACACCTTATACGTAGCGGTAAAGGATAGACGGCCCTAGAGGCCCCAAGAGTAGCTATCCCCCTAACAAAAATTTGGTTTAAATAATTTTGTCATGCCTTTTGAAGGCTAAGCGTCTGTGTTTGTAAGGGTACCGTTTTCTACTATATAAGCTATATTAATAAGTATGTCATTTTTAGGGCCCTGTTCCACACCTTATACGTAGCGGTAAAGGATAGACGGCCCTAGGGGCCCCAAGAGTAGCTATCCCTAATATAAATTGGGTTTAAATAATTTTGGTCATGCCTTTTGAGGGCTAAGCGTCTGTGTTTGTAAGGGTACCGTTTTCTACTATATAAGCTATATTAATAAGTATGTCATTTTTAGGGCCCCGTTCCACACCTTATACGTAGCGGTACAAGATTAACGGCCCTAGGGGCCCCAAGAGTAGCTATCCCCCTAACAGAAAATTAGTTTAAATAATTTTTGTCATGCCTTTGAGGGCTAAGCGTCTGTGTTTGTAAGGGTACCGTTTTCTACTATATAAGCTATATTAATAAGTATGTCATTTTTAGGGCCCTGTTCCACACCTTATACGTAGCGGTAAAGGATAGACGGCCCTAGGGGCCCCAAGAGTAGCTATCCCCTAACAAAAATTTGGTTTAAATAATTTTGGTCATGCCTTTTGAGGCTAAGCGTCTGTGTTTGTAAGGGTACCGTTTTCTACTATATAAGCTATATTAATAAGTATGTCATTTTTAGGGCCCTGTTCCACACCTTATACGTAGCGGTAAAGGATAGACGGCCCTAGGGGCCCCAAGAGTAGCGTTTAACATAAATTTGGTTTAAATAATTTTGGTCATGCCTTTTGAGGGCTAAGCGTCTGTGTTTGTAAGGGTACCGTTTTCTACTATATAAGCTATATTAATAAGTATGTCATTTTTAGGGCCCCGTTCTACACCTTATACGTAGCGGTACAAGATTAACGGCCCTAGGGGCCCCAATAGCTATCCCCTAACAGAAAATTAGTTTAAATAATTTTGGTCATGCCTTTTGAGGGCTAAGCGTCTGTGTTTGTAAAGGTACCGTTTTCTACTATATAAGCTATATTAATAAGTATGTCATTTTTAGGGCCCTGTTCCACACCTTATACGTAGCGGTAAAGGATAGACGGCCCTAGGGGCCCCAAAACAGCTATCCCCCTAACATAAATTTGGTTTAAATAATTTTGGTAATGCCTTTTGAGGGCTAAGCGTCTGTGTTTGTAAGGGTACCGTTTTCTACTAAATAAGCTATATTAATAAGTATGTCATTTTTAGGGCCCTGTTCCACACCTTATACGTAGCGGTAAAAGATAGAACGGCCCTATGGGCCCCAAGAGTAGCTATCCCCCTAACATAAATTTGGTTTAAATAATTTTGGTCATGCCTTTTGAGGGCTAAGCGTCTGTGTTTGTAGGGTACCGTTTTCTACTATATAAGCTATATTAATAAGTATGTCATTTTTAGGGCCCTGCTCCACACCTTATACGTAGCGGTAAAAGATAGACGGCCCTAGGGGCCCCAAGAGTAGCTATCCCCCTAACATAAATTTGGTTTAAATAATTTTGGTCATGCCTTTTGAGGGCTAAGCGTCTGTGTTTGTAATGGTACCGTTTTCTACTATATAAGTTATATTAATAAGTATGTCATTTTTAGGGCCCTGTTCCACACCTTATACGTAGCGGTAAAAGATAGACGGCCCTAGGGGCCCCAAGAGTAGCTATCCCAATAACAGAAAATTAGTTTAAATAATTTTGGTCATGCCTTTTGAGGGCTAGCGTCTGTGTTTGTAAGGGCACCGTTTTCTACTATATAAGCTATATTAATAAGTATGTCATTTTTAGGGCCTGTTCCACACCTTATACGTAGCGGTAAAGGATAGACGGCCTAGGGGCCCCAAGAGTAGCTAATTTTGGTCATGCCTTTTGAGGGCTAAGCGTCTGTGTTTGTAAGGGTACCGTTTTCTACTATATAAGCTATATTAATAAGTATGTCATTTTTAGGGCCCATTTCCACACCTTATACGTAGCGGTAAAGGATAGACGGCCCTAGGGGCCCCAAGAGTAGCTATCCCCCTAACATAAATTTGGTTTAAATAATTTTGGTCATGCCTTTTGAGGGCTAAGCGTCTGTGTTTGTAAGGGTACCGTTTTCTACTATATAAGCTATATTAATAAGTATGTCATTTTTAGGGCCCCGTTCTACACCTTATACGTAGCGGTACAAGATAAACGGCCCTAGGGGCCCCAAGAAGTAGCTATCCCCCTAACAAAAATTTGGTTTAAATAATTTTGGTCATGCCTTTTGAAGGCTAAGCGTCTGTGTTTGTAAGGGTACCGTTTTCTACTATATAAGCTATATTAATAAGTATGTCATTTTTAGGGCCTGTTCCACACCTTATACGTAGCGGTAAAGGATAGACGGCCCTAGGGGCCCCAAGAGTAGCGATCCCCCTAACATAAAAATTTGGTTTAAATAATTTTGGTCATGCCTTTTGAGGGCTAAGCGTCTGTGTTTGTAAGGGTACCGTTTTCTACTATATAAGCTATATTAATAAGTATGTCATTTTTAGGGCCCTGCTCCACACCTTATACGTAGCGGTAAAAGATAGACGGCCCTAGGGGCCCCAAGAGTAATATCCCCCTAACATAAATTTGGTTTAAATAATTTTGGTCATGCCTTTTGAGGGCTAAGCGTCTGTGTTTGTAATGGTACCGTTTTCTACTATATAAGTTATATTAATAAGTATGTCATTTTTAGGGCCTGTTCCACACCTTATACGTAGCGGTAAAAGATAGACGGCCCTAGGGGCCCCAAGAGTAGCTATCCCAATAACAGAAAATTAGTTTAAATAATTTTTGTCATGCCTTTTGAGGGCTAAGCGTCTGTGTTTGTAAGGGTACCGTTTTCTACTATATAAGCTATATTAATAAGTATGTCATTTTTAGGGCCCTGCTCCACACCTTATACGTAGCGGTAAAAGATAGACGGCCCTAGGGGCCCCAAGAGTAGCTATCCCCCTAACATAAATTTGGTTTAAATAATTTGGTCATGCCTTTTGAGGGCTAAGCGTCTGTGTTTGTAATGGTACCGTTTTCTACTATATAAGTTATATTAATAAGTATGTCATTTTTAGGGCCCTGTTCCACACCTTATACGTAGCGGTAAAAGATAGACGGCCCTAGGGGCCCCAAGAGTAGCTATCCCAATAACAGAAAATTAGTTTAAATAATTTTGGTCATGCCTTTTGAGGGCTAAGCGTCTGTGTTTGTAAGGGCACCGTTTTCTACTATATAAGCTATATTAATAAGTATGTCATTTTTAGGGCCCTGTTCCACACCTTATACGTAGCGGTAAAGGATAGACGGCCCTAGGGGCCCCAAGAGTAGCTAATTTTGGTCATGCCTTTTGAGGGCTAAGCGTCTGTGTTTGTAAGGGTACCGTTTTCTACTATATAAGCTATATTAATAAGTATGTCATTTTTAGGGCCCTGTTCCACACCTTATACGTAGCGGTAAAGGATAGACGGCCCTAGGGGCCCCAAGAGTAGCTATCCCCCTAACATAAATTTGGTTTAAATAATTTTGGTAATGCCTTTTGAGGGCTAAGCGTCTGTGTTTGTAAGGGTACCGTTTTCTACTAAATAAGCTATATTAATAAGTATGTCATTTTTAGGGCCCTGTTCCACACCTTATACGTAGCGGTAAAGGATAGACGGCCCTATGGGCCCCAAGAGTAGCTATCCCCCTAACATAAATTTGGTTTAAATAATTTTGGTCATGCCTTTTGAGGGCTAAGCGTCTGTGTTTGTAATGGTACCGTTTTCTACTATATAAGTTATATTAATAAGTATGTCATTTTTAGGGCCCTGTTCACACCTTATACGTAGCGGTAAAAGATAGACGGCCCTAGGGGCCCCAAGAGTAGCTATCCCAATAACAGAAAATTAGTTTAAATAATTTTGGTCATGCCTTTTGAGGGCTAAGCGTCTGTGTTTGTAAGGGCACCGTTTTCTACTATATAAGCTATATTAATAAGTATGTCATTTTAGGGCCCTGTTCCACACCTTATACGTAGCGGTAAAGGATAGACGGCCCTAGGGGCCCCAAGAGTAGCTAATTTTGGTCATGCCTTTTGAGGGCTAAGCGTCTGTGTTTGTAAGGGTACCGTTTTCTACTATATAAACTATATTAATAAGTATGTCATTTTTAGGGCCTGTTCCACACCTTATACGTAGCGGTAAAGGATAGACGGCCCTAGGGGCCCCAAGAGTAGCTATCCCCCTAACATAAATTTGGTTTAAATAATTTTGGTCATGCCTTTTGAGGGCTAAGCGTCTGTGTTTGTAAGGGTACCGTTTTCTACTATATAAGCTATATTAATAAGTATGTCATTTTAGGGCCCGTTCTACACCTTATACGTAGCGGTACAAGATAAACGGCCCTAGGGGCCCCAAGAGTAGCTATCCCCCTAACATAAATTTGGTTTAAATAATTTTGGTAATGCCTTTTGAGGGCTAAGCATCTGTGTTTGTAAGGGTACCGTTTTCTACTAAATAAGCTATATTAATAAGTATGTCATTTTTAGGGCCCTGTTCCACACCTTATACGTAGCGGTAAAGGATAGACGGCCCTATGGGCCCCAAGAGTAGCTATCCCCCTAACATAAATTTGGTTTAAATAATTTTGGTCATGCCTTTGAGGGCTAAGCGTCTGTGTTTGTAAGGGTACCGTTTTCTACAATATAAGCTATATTAATAAGTATGTCATTTTTAGGGCCCTGTTCCACACCTTATACGTAGCGGTAAAGGATAGACGGCCCTAGGGGCCCCAAGAGTAGCTATCCCCCTAACATAAATTTGGTTTAAATAATTTTGGTCATGCCTTTTGAGGGCTAAGCGTCTGTGTTTGTAAGGGTACCGTTTTCTACTATATAAGCTATATTAATAAGTATGTCATTTTTAGGGCCCTGTTCCACACCTTATACGTAGCGGTACAAGATTAACGGCCCTAGGGGCCCCAAGATAGCTATCCCCCTAACAGAAAATTAGTTTAAATAATTTTTGTCATGCCTTTTGAGGGCTAAGCGTCTGTGTTTGTAAGGGCACCGTTTTCTACTATATAAGCTATATTAATAAGTATGTCATTTTTAGGGCCCTGTTCCACACCTTATACGTAGCGGTAAAGGATAGACGGCCCTAGGGGCCCCAAGAGTAGCTAATTTTGGTCATGCCTTTTGAGGGCTAAGCGTCTGTGTTTGTAAGGGTACCGTTTTCTACTATATAAGCTATATTAATAAGTATGTCATTTTTAGGGCCCTGTTCCACACCTTATACGTAGCGGTAAAGGATAGACGGCCCTAGGGGCCCCAAGAGTAGCTATCCCCCTAACATAAATTTGGTTTAAATAATTTTGGTCATGCCTTTTGAGGGCTAAGCGTCTGTGTTTGTAAGGGTACCGTTTTCTACTATATAAGCTATATTAATAAGTATGTCATTTTTAGGGCCCCGTTCTACACCTTATACGTAGCGGTACAAGATAAACGGCCCTAGGGGCCCCAAGAGTAGCTATCCCCCTAACATAAATTTGGTTTAAATAATTTTGGTAATGCCTTTTGAGGGCTAAGCATCTGTGTTTGTAAGGGTACCGTTTTCTACTAAATAAGCTATATTAATAAGTATGTCATTTTTAGGGCCCTGTTCCACACCTTATACGTAGCGGTAAAGGATAGACGGCCTATGGGCCCCAAGAGTAGCTATCCCCCTAACATAAATTTGGTTTAAATAATTTTGGTCATGCCTTTTGAGGGCTAAGCGTCTGTGTTTGTAAGGGTACCGTTTTCTACTAAATAAGCTATATTAATAAGTATGTCATTTTAGGGCCCTGTTCCACACCTTATACGTAGCGGTAAAGGATAGACGGCCCTAGGGGCCCCAAGAGTAGCTATCCCCCTAACATAAATTTGGTTTAAATAATTTTGGTCATGCCTTTTGAGGGCTAAGCGTCTGTGTTTGTAAGGGTACCGTTTTCTACTATATAAGCTATATTAATAAGTATGTCATTTTTAGGGCCCTGTTCCACACCTTATACGTAGCGGTACAAGATTAACGGCCCTAGGGGCCCCAAGAGTAGCTATCCCCCTAACAGAAAATTAGTTTAAATAATTTTTGTCATGCCTTTTGAGGGCTAAGCGTCTGTGTTTGTAAGGGCACCGTTTTCTACTATATAAACTATATTAATAAGTATGTCATTTTTAGGGCCCTGTTCCACACCTTATACGTAGCGGTAAAGGATAGACGGCCCTAGGGGCCCCAAGAGTAGCTAATTTTGGTCATGCCTTTTGAGGGCTAGCGTCTGTGTTTGTAAGGGTACCGTTTTCTACTATATAAGCTATATTAATAAGTATGTCATTTTTAGGGCCCTGTTCCACACCTTATACGTAGCGGTACAAGATTAACGGCCCTAGGGGCCCCAAGAGTAGCTATCCCCTAACATAAATTTGGTTTAAATAATTTTGGTCATGCCTTTTGAGGGCTAAGCGTCTGTGTTTGTAAGGGTACCGTTTTCTACTATATAAGCTTTATTAATAAGTATGTCATTTTTAGGGCCCTGTTCCACACCTTATACGTAGCGGTAAAGGATAGACGGCCCTAGGGGCCCCAAGAGTATCCCTAACATAAATTTGGTTTAAATAATTTTGGTCATGCCTTTTGAGGGCTAAGCGTCTGTGTTTGTAAGGGTACCGTTTTCTACTATATAAGCTATATTAATAAGTATGTCATTTTTAGGGCCCCGTTCTACACCTTAAACGTAGCGGTACAAGATAAACGGCCCTAGGGGCCCCAAGAGTAGCTATCCCTAACATAAATTTGGTTTAAATAATTTTGGTCATGCCTTTTGAGGGCTAAGCGTCTGTGTTTGTAAGGGTACCGTTTTCTACTAAATAAGCTATATTAATAAGTATGTCATTTTTAGGGCCCTGTTCCACACCTTATACGTAGCGGTAAAGGATAGACGGCCCTATGGGCCCCAAGAGTAGCTATCCCTAACATAAATTTGGTTTAAATAATTTTGGTCATGCCTTTTGAGGGCTAAGCGTCTGTGTTTGTAAGGGTACCGTTTTCTACTATATAAGCTATATTAATAATTATGTCATTTTTAGGGCCCTGTTCCACACTTATACGTAGCGGTACAAGATTAACGGCCCTAGGGGCCCCAAGAGTAGCTATCCCCCTAACAGAAAATTAGTTTAAATAATTTTTGTCATGCCTTTTGAGGGCTAAGCGTCTGTGTTTGTAAGGGTACCGTTTTCTACTATATAAGCTATATTAATAAGTATGTCATTTTTAGGGCCCTGTTCACACCTTATACGTAGCGGTAAAGGATAGACGGCCCTAGAGGCCCCAAGAGTAGCTATCCCCCTAACAAAAATTTGGTTTAAATAATTTTGGTCATGCCTTTTGAAGGCTAAGCGTCTGTGTTTGTAAGGGTACCGTTTTCTACTATATAAGCTATATTAATAAGTATGTCATTTTTAGGGCCCTGTTCCACACCTTATACGTAGCGGTAAAGATAGACGGCCCTAGGGGCCCCAAGAGTAACTATCCCCCTAACATAAATTTGGTTTAAATAATTTTGGTCATGCCTTTTGAGGGCTAAGCGTCTGTGTTTGTAAGGGTACCGTTTTCTACTATATAAGCTGTATTAATAAGTATGTCATTTTAGGGCCCTGTTCCACACCTTATACGTAGCGGTAAAGGATAGACGGCCCTAGGGGCCCCAAGAGTAGCTATCCCCCTAACATAAAATTTGGTTTAAATAATTTTGGTCATGCCTTTTGAGGGCTAAGCGTCTGTGTTTGTAAGGGTACCGTTTTCTACTATATAAGCTATATTAATAAGTATGTCATTTTTAGGGCCCTGTTCCACACCTTATACGTAGCGGTAAAGGATAGACGGCCCTAGGGGCCCCAGAGTAGCTATCCCCCTAACATAAATTTGGTTTAAATAATTTTGGTCATGCCTTTTGAGGGCTAAGCGTCTGTGTTTGTAAGGGTACCGTTTTCTACTATATAAGCTATATTAATAAGTATGTCATTTTTAGGGCCCTGTTCCACACCTTAAACGTAGCGGTAAAGGATAGACGGCCCTAGGGGCTAGGTAGCTATCCCTAACATAAATTTGGTTTAAATAATTTTGGTCATGCCTTTTGAGGGCTAAGCGTCTGTGTTTGTAAGGGTACCGTTTTCTACTAAATAAGCTATATTAATAAGTATGTCATTTTAGGGCCCTGTTCCACACCTTATACGTAGCGGTACAAGAATAACGGCCCTAGGGGCCCAAAGAGTAGCTATCCCCCTAACATAAATTTGGTTTAAATAATTTTGGTCATGCCTTTTGAGGGCTAAGCGTCTGTGTTTGTAAGGGTACCGTTTTCTACTATATAAGCTATATTAATAAGTATGTCATTTTTAGGGCCCTGTTCACACCTTATACGTAGCGGTAAAGGATAGACGGCCCTAGGGGCCCCAGAGTAGCTATCCCCTAACATAAATTTGGTTTAAATAATTTTGGTCATGCCTTTTGAGGGCTAAGCGTCTGTGTTTGTAAGGGTACCGTTTTCTACTATATAAGCTATATTAATAAGTATGTCATTTTTAGGGCCCTGTTCCACACCTTATACGTAGCGGTAAAAGGATAGACGGCCCTAGGGGCCCCAAGAGTAGCTATCCCTAACATAAATTTGGTTTAAATAATTTGGTCATGCCTTTTGAGGCTAAGCGTCTGTGTTTGTAAGGGTACCGTTTTCTACTATATAAGCTATATTAATAAGTATGTCATTTTTAGGGCCCTGTTCACACCTTATACGTAGCGGTAAAGATGAGCGGCCCTAGGGGCCCCAAGAGTAGCTATCCCCCTAACAGAAAATTAGTTTAAATAATTTTTGTCATGCCTTTTGAGGGCTAAGCGTCTGTGTTTGTAAGGGTACCGTTTTCTACTATATAAGCTATATTAATAAGTATGTAATTTTTGGGGCCCTGTTCCACACCTTATACGTAGCGCTAAAGGATAGACGGCCCTAGGGGCCCCAAGAGTAGCTATCCCCCTAACATAAAAATTTGGTTTAAATAATTTTGGTCATGCCTTTTGAGGGCTAAGCGTCTGTGTTTGTAAGGGTACCGTTTTTCTACTATATAAGCTATATTAATAAGTATGTCATTTTTTAGGGCCCTGCTCCACACCTTATACGTAGCGGTAAAAGACAGACGGCCCTAGGGGCCAAAGAGTAGCTATCCCCTAACATAAATTTGGTTTAAATAATTTTGGTCATGCCTTTTGAGGCTAAGCGTCTGTGTTTGTAATGGTACCGTTTTCTACTATATAAGTTATATTAATAAGTATGTCATTTTTAGGGCCCTGTTCCACACCTTATACCGTAGCGGTAAAAGATAGACGGCCCTAGGGGCCCCAAGAGTAGCTATCCCAATAGCAGAAAATTAGTTTAAATAATTTTGGTCATGCCTTTTGAGGGCTAAGCGTCTGTGTTTGTAAGGGGCACCGTTTTCTACTATATAAGCTATATTAATAAGTATGTCATTTTTAGGGCCCTGTTCCACACCTTATACGTAGCGGTAAAGGATAGACGGCCCTAGGGGCCCCAAGAGTAGCTAATTTTGGTCATGCCTTTTGAGGGCTAAGCGTCTGTGTTTGTAAGGGTACCGTTTTCTACTATATAAGCTATATTAATAAGTATGTCATTTTTAGGGCCCTGTTCCACACCTTATACGTAGCAGTAAAGGATAGACGGCCCTAGGGGCCCCAAGAGTAGCTATCCCCCTAACATAAATTTGGTTTAAATAATTTTGGTAATGCCTTTTGAGGCTAAGCGTCTGTGTTTGTAAGGGTACCGTTTTCTACTAAATAAGCTATATTAATAAGTATGTCATTTTTAGGGCCCTGTTCCACACCTTATACGTAGCGGTAAAGATAGACGGCCCTATGGGCCCCAAGAGTAGCTATCCCCCTAACATAAATTTGGTTTAAATAATTTTGGTCATGCCTTTTGAGGGCTAAGCGTCTGTGTTTGTAATGGTACCGTTTTCTACTATATAAGTTATATTAATAAGTATGTCATTTTTAGGGCCCTGTTCCACACCTTATACGTAGCGGTAAAAGATAGACGGCCCTAGGGGCCCCAAAGTAGCTATCCCAATAACAGAAAATTAGTTTAAATAATTTTGGTCATGCCTTTTGAGGGCTAAGCGTCTGTGTTTGTAAGGGGCACCGTTTTCTACTATATAAGCTATATTAATAAGTATGTCATTTTAGGGCCCTGTTCCACACCTTATACGTAGCGGTAAAGGATAGGACAGCCCTAGGGGCCCCAAGAGTAGCTAATTTTGGTCATGCCTTTTGAGGGCTAAGCGTCTGTGTTTGTAAGGGTACCGTTTTCTACTATATAAGCTATATTAATAAGTATGTCATTTTTAGGGCCCTGTTCCACACCTTATACGTAGCGGTAAAGGATAGACGGCCCTAGGGGCCCCAAGAGTAGCTATCCCCCTAACATAAATTTGGTTTAAATAATTTTGGTCATGCCTTTTGAGGGCTAAGCGTCTGTGTTTGTAAGGGTACCGTTTTCTACTATATAAGCTATATTAATAAGTATGTCATTTTTAGGGCCCCGTTCTACACCTTATACGTAGCGGTACAAGATAAGCGGCCCTAGGGGCCCCAAGAGTAGCTATCCTAACATAAATTTGGTTTAAATAATTTTGGTAATGCCTTTTGAGGGCTAAGCATCTGTGTTTGTAAGGGTACCGTTTTCTACTAAATAAGCTATATTAATAAGTATGTCATTTTTAGGGCCCTGTTCCACACCTTATACGTAGCGGTAAAGGATAGACGGCCCTATGGGCCCCAAGAGTAGCTATCCCTAACATAAATTTGGTTTAAATAATTTTGGTCATGCCTTTTGAGGGCTAAGCGTCTGTGTTTGTAAGGGTACCGTTTTCTACAATATAAGCTATATTAATAAGTATGTCATTTTTAGGGCCCTGTTCCACACCTTATACGTAGCGGTAAGAGTAGACGGCCCTAGGGGCCCCAAGAGTAGCTATCCCCCTAACATAAATTTGGTTTAAATAATTTTGGTCATGCCTTTTGAGGGCTAAGCGTCTGTGTTTGTAAGGGTACCGTTTTCTACTATATAAGCTATATTAATAAGTATGTCATTTTTAGGGCCCTGTTCCACACCTTATACGTAGCGGTACAAGATTAACGGCCCTAGGGGCCCCAAGAGTAGCTATCCCCCTAACAGAAAATTAGTTTAAATAATTTTTGTCATGCCTTTTGAGGGCTAAGCGTCTGTGTTTGTAAGGGCACCGTTTCTACTATATAAACTATATTAATAAGTATGTCATTTTTAGGGCCCTGTTCCACACCTTATACGTAGCGGTAAAGGATAGACGGCCCTAGGGGCCCCAAGAGTAGCTAATTTTGGTCATGCCTTTTGAGGGCTAAGCGTCTGTGTTTGTAAGGGTACCGTTTTCTACTATATAAGCTATATTAATAAGTATGTCATTTTAGGGCCCTGTTCCACACCTTATACGTAGCGGTAAAGGATAGACGGCCCTAGGGGCCCCAAGAGTAGCTATCCCCCTAACATAAATTTGGTTTAAATAATTTTGGTCATGCCTTTTGAGGGCTAAGCGTCTGTGTTTGTAAGGGTACCGTTTTCTACTATATAAGCTATATTAATAAGTATGTCATTTTAGGGCCCCGTTCTACACCTTATACGTAGCGGTACAAGATAAACGGCCCTAGGGGCCCCAAGAGTAGCTATCCCCCTAACATAAATTTGGTTTAAATAATTTTGGTAATGCCTTTTGAGGGCTAAGCATCTGTGTTTGTAAGGGTACCGTTTTCTACTAAATAAGCTATATTAATAAGTATGTCATTTTTAGGGCCCTGTTCCACACCTTATACGTAGCGGTAAAGGATAGACGGCCCTATGGGCCCCAAGAGTAGCTATCCCCCTAACATAAATTTGGTTTAAATAATTTTGGTCATGCCTTTTGAGGGCTAAGCGTCTGTGTTTGTAAGGGTACCGTTTTCTACTAAATAAGCTATATTAATAAGTATGTCATTTTTAGGGCCCTGTTCCACACCTTATACGTAGCGGTAAAGGATAGACGGCCCTAGGGGCCCCAAGAGTAGCTATCCCCCTAACATAAATTTGGTTTAAATAATTTTGGTCATGCCTTTTGAGGGCTAAGCGTCTGTGTTTGTAAGGGTACCGTTTTCTACTATATAAGCTATATTAATAAGTATGTCATTTTTAGGGCCCTGTTCCACACCTTATACGTAGCAGTACAAGATTAACGGCCCTAGGGGCCCCAAGAGTAGCTATCCCCTAACAGAAAATTAGTTTAAATAATTTTTGTCATGCCTTTTGAGGGCTAAGCGTCTGTGTTTGTAAGGGCACCGTTTTCTACTATATAAACTATATTAATAAGTATGTCATTTTTAGGGCCCTGTTCCACACCTTATACGTAGCGGTAAAGGATAGACGGCCCTAGGGGCCCCAAGAGTAGCTAATTTTGGTCATGCCTTTTGAGGCTAAGCGTCTGTGTTTGTAAGGGTACCGTTTTCTACTATATAAGCTATATTAATAAGTATGTCATTTTTAGGGCCCTGTTCCACACCTTATACGTAGCGGTACAAGATTAACGGCCCTAGGGGCCCCAAGGTAGCTATCCCCCTAACATAAATTTGGTTTAAATAATTTTGGTCATGCCTTTTGAGGGCTAAGCGTCTGTGTTTGTAGGGGTACCGTTTTCTACTATATAAGCTTTATTAATAAGTATGTCATTTTTAGGGCCCTGTTCCACACCTTATACGTAGCGGTAAAGGATAGACGGCCCTAGGGGCCCCAAGAGTAGCTATCCCCTAACATAAATTTGGTTTAAATAATTTTGGTCATGCCTTTTGAGGGCTAAGCGTCTGTGTTTGTAAGGGTACCGTTTTCTACTATATAAGCTATATTAATAAGTATGTCATTTTTAGGGCCCCGTTCTACACCTTATACGTAGCGGTACAAGATAAACGGCCCTAGGGGCCCCAAGTAGCTATCCCCCTAACATAAATTTGGTTTAAATAATTTTGGTCATGCCTTGAGGGCTAAGCGTCTGTGTTTGTAAGGGTACCGTTTTCTACTAAATAAGCTATATTAATAAGTATGTCATTTTTAGGGCCCTGTTCCACACCTTATACGTAGCGGTAAAGGATAGACGGCCCTATGGGCCCCAAGAGTAGCTATCCCCCTAACATAAATTTGGTTTAAATAATTTTGGTCATGCCTTTTGAGGGCTAAGCGTCTGTGTTTGTAAGGGTACCGTTTTCTACTATATAAGCTATATTAATAAGTATGTCATTTTTAGGGCCCCCGTTCTACACCTTATACGTAGCGGTACAAGATAAACGGCCCTAGGGGCCCCAAGAGTAGCTATCCCCCTAACATAAATTTGGTTTAAATAATTTTGGTCATGCCTTTTGAGGGCTAAGCGTCTGTGTTTGTAAGGGTACCGTTTTCTACTAAATAAGCTATATTAATAAGTATGTCATTTTTAGGGCCCTGTTCCACACCTTATACGTAGCGGTAAAGGATAGACGGCCCTATGGGCCCCAAGAGTAGCTATCCCCCTAACATAAATTTGGTTTAAATAATTTTGGTCATGCCTTTTGAGGGCTAAGCGTCTGTGTTTGTAAGGGTACCGTTTTCTACTATATAAGCTATATTAATAATTATGTCATTTTTAGGGCCCTGTTCCACACCTTATACGTAGCGGTACAAGATTAACGGCCCTAGGGGCCCCAAAGTAGCTATCCCCCTAACAGAAAATTAGTTTAAATAATTTTTGTCATGCCTTTTGAGGGCTAAGCGTCTGTGTTTGTAAGGGTACCGTTTTCTACTATATAAGCTATATTAATAAGTATGTCATTTTTAGGGCCCTGTTCCACACCTTATACGTAGCGGTAAAGGATAGACGGCCCTAGAGGCCCCAAGAGTAGCTATCCCTAACAAAAATTTGGTTTAAATAATTTTGGTCATGCCTTTTGAAGGCTAAGCGTCTGTGTTTGTAAGGGTACCGTTTTCTACTATATAAGCTATATTAATAAGTATGTCATTTTTAGGGCCCTGTTCCACATACGTAGCGGTAAAGGATAGACGGCCCTAGGGGCCCCAAGAGTAGCTATCCCCTAACATAAATTTGGTTTAAATAATTTTGGTCATGCCTTTTGAGGGCTAAGCGTCTGTGTTTGTAAGGGTACCGTTTTCTACTATATAAGCTGTATTAATAAGTATGTCATTTTAGGGCCCTGTTCCACACCTTATACGTAGCGGTAAAGGATAGACGGCCCTAGGGGCCCCAAGAGTAGCTATCCCCCTAACATAAATTTGGTTTAAATAATTTTGGTCATGCCTTTTGAGGGCTAAGCGTCTGTGTTTGTAAGGGTACCGTTTTCTACTATATAAGCTATATTAATAAGTATGTCATTTTTAGGGCCCTGTTCCACACCTTATACGTAGCGGTACAAGATTAACGGCCCTAGGGGCCCCAAGAGTAGCTATCCCCCTAACATAAATTTGGTTTAAATAATTTTGGTCATGCCTTTTGAGGGCTAAGCGTCTGTGTTTGTAAGGGTACCGTTTTCTACTATATAAGCTATATTAATAAGTATGTCATTTTTAGGGCCCTGTTCCACACCTTAAACGTAGCGGTAAAGGATAGACGGCCCTAGGGGCCCCAAGAGTAGCTATCCCTAACATAAATTTGGTTTAAATAATTTTGGTCATGCCTTTTGAGGGCTAAGCGTCTGTGTTTGTAAGGGTACCGTTTTCTACTAAATAAGCTATATTAATAAGTATGTCATTTTTAGGGCCCTGTTCCACACCTTATACGTAGCGGTACAAGAATAACGGCCCTAGGGGCCCAAGAGTAGCTATCCCCCTAACATAAATTTGGTTTAAATAATTTTGGTCATGCCTTTTGAGGGCTAAGCGTCTGTGTTTGTAAGGGTACCGTTTTCTACTATATAAGCTATATTAATAAGTATGTCATTTTTAGGGCCCTGTTCCACACCTTATACGTAGCGGTAAAGGATAGACGGCCCTAGGGGCCCCAAGAGTAGCTATCCCCCTAACATAAATTTGGTTTAAATAATTTTGGTCATGCCTTTTGAGGGCTAAGCGTCTGTGTTTGTAAGGGTACCGTTTTCTACTAAATAAGCTATATTAATAAGTATGTCATTTTTAGGGCCCTGTTCCACACCTTATACGTAGCGGTAAAGGATAGACGGCCCTAGGGGCCCCAAGAGTAGCTATCCCCCTAACATAAATTTGATTGATGCCCTTTTAATTTATCGGTAAAGGATAGACGGCCCTAGGGGCCCCAAGAGTAGCTATCCCCCTAACAGAAAATTAGTTTAAATAATTTTTGTCATGCCTTTTGAGGGCTAAGCGTCTGTGTTTGTAAGGGTACCGTTTTCTACTATATAAGCTATATTAATAAGTATGTCATTTTTAGGGCCCTGTTCCACACCTTATACGTAGCGCTAAAGATAGACGGCCCTAGGGTCCCCAAGAGTAGCTATCCCCCTAACATAAAAATTTGGTTTAAATAATTTTGGTCATGCCTTTTGAGGGCTAAGCGTCTGTGTTTGTAAGGGTACCGTTTTCTACTATATAGATTGATGCCCTTTTAATTTATCATAGCATGCTAAAAATAAATTAAAAAATCTCATTGAAATTTAATATTTCTTTTAATAATTTATAATTATGTTAGTTTAGCCATGAATGCAAGTTTAACCAATGCAACCATGTATGCAAGTTTAGTCAGATGCAAGTTTAGCCACTTCAACCATGCATGAAAGTTAAGACAGTGAAGCTATGCATGCATTTTTAGTGCATGCACGTTTAGCCAGTTCAATCATGCATGCAAGTTTAGCTAGTGCAACCATGCTTGCAAGTTAAACTAGTTTAACCATGCTTGCAAGTTTAGCTAGTTCAACCATGCATGCGAGTTTAGCCAGTTTAACCATGCATGCAAACAATGAGGTGATATATCTCGTGCAGGAAATGATTCAATAAACAACTTCACCAATGTCTGTGGATGCGATCTCTTCCTGCTTCGATTTGACCAACAGACAAACGTATAAAATATTCATTTGCTCACAAAGCGATCAATACATGTGAAAACATTGAAAACTCCTATTTTTGTAATTTTTACGACTTCGATACCATTGTCTCCCAAAACCTTTTTTTTTTACTCAAATTGTCATTATCATGAGGTACCATGCAGTAGAGCGTGTGCGTTGCATTATTGGACTTTGTCGGTTAACCTGTGTTATAAACACTTTGTTAACCCTTGTTATAAACATTGTGTTTACTCATGTTATAAACACTTTATTAAACCATGATATGAACACTTTGTTTATCCATGTTATAAAAACTTTGTTAACCCATGTTACAAACACTTTGTTTATCCATGTTAAAAACACTTTGTTAACTCATGCTATAAAAACTTTGTTAACCCATGTTACAAACACTTTGTTTACCCATGTATTAAACAATTTTTTAACCCATGATATAAACACTTTATTTACCCATGTTATAAACACTTTTTCTCTGCTCATCAATTTACTTGTTAAGGTAATGTTAATGAGCGATTCGTAGGTAACATTCGGCAATTCGAGCCACTTTTTTTGTATGATCAACGGATCTTTGTTAACTTTCTTTGCAGTAATTTGTTCAAGCATCAGTTGAACGAATGCTGTGTGTGTGTTTAAACAGTACATGTACTGTCAGTTTTAGTATATTTGTGATACTGTCAACTAGTCAACATTGTCACTAGCTTCCAATGATAACTGGATAATGTGGCAGACGACTTCATAAACTTCTAATTTGCTCAAAGTAATTTTTTGTATGTCAAAAGCAGACATATTTTATTGAAGACATTACCGAGCACATTTCTCTATTAAAAACATTAACTTTTACATTTCCACTCTGTACAAATCAATACTGTATGCAATCTTCATTGTATTTCTTGTACACAATGCTGGGTTACATTCCATAAATGTAATATTGTTGAATACAATGTAGAGATAAAAAAAAATAACCCACCATAATTTATAAAACGTTTCATCATCCTTTTTATTTATTTAATATCAATAAACAAAAGACATCAATTTGATGTCTAGCTGATAAAAAAACCTTTTGTTTAAATAAAATATGGCATTTAAATGGACTGAAATAAGGCAGAATGACATTTGATGGTTGAAATTTTTTTTCTTCATTTCAAAATTGAATATTATCGCATATCAACTTTATATTAATCTTTTTTATCTGATACTGTCATCAATAAAAACATCAATTTTCTATCATTTTATCTTACTGCCAGCAATTTACGATGTCTTTGATCCATGAAGGGAAAATTTGATTGTTTAATGGGGTAATTTGATGAAATTTAGTTGTCCTTTATATTTTTAAAAATTGAATTTGTTTTTCGTGTCTTTGTAACCTACAGTTTTTATTTCATCTAGTGAGCTATTGGGTGTTTGAATATTGAATATTGATGTATAAGAAATGTATAAAGGCTTAAAAGAGTAAAGTTATCTTAAGACCCGAAAGACATAAAACGGTTAAACCCATTTTTTATGTTTCTGTTCGTTTTTAAGTCTGCAAGCTCTAGGCCCTATTGAGATCGATTAATGGTTTAATTAATATGACGTTGGTCATGGAAACACGGTAATATGCGGTAATATTACGACTAAATGTCACTTACCTACAAAAATACGGGCCATTTTAAACGCAGATCGAAGCCGCCATATTTTTTACTCTTGTCATTTTTTCTAAGACAGCTTATGACGAGTTGACTGTTGACATTGATTTCATTTTAACTTTGAAACATCTTCGTAAGAGAGTATTAATGATGTCATTATTTCGAATTAATTCAAATTAGGGTTTGTAAAAGTTAACGAAAAAACAAAAATCTGAAATGAGATTGATAATACCGGTAGGTTGAGTTGAATGTATGTGTGAAAAATTGTGGCTGAACGGGTTTACCCCTTTAAAATTTGTCTGTATTTTGTGTTTATTCTAGGGTTGGATGCTAAGACTATACCATGACTGTTTTTAATTCTTTACTTTTGTTTGTATTATTCGAAGAATAAGTTATTAGTAATATCAATTGAACTATTTACATTCAGTATTACCTCCACATTAAGTAAAATAAGAAAGGGTCTTACATTGCTTAAAAAGTTGTTTCATTTACTTTGTAAAAATTCAAAGTTTACTCTAAACAATTACGACCTTTATTTTATATTTTTGCTTGTTTTTAAAATTCTATTTAACGTGAGTTTAAACAAAAATATATTCTTAGTAAATGAATTGATCGATTAAAAAAATCTTGCCTCATAAAACGTATATTTTTAATTTTCAAACAATAATATTCTTACATTCTCTTAAAGCCACACGATAACTTTAAAAGGAGATAAAAGCCACTTAGAACAAAATCAATGCACCTGAAGATAAATAAATGGAGTTATTGTCACAGAAGTAAGATAAATTGTGTCTGATATCTTGTTACGAAATGGTAATATTAAGAACTAAAATGAGATAAAATCAAGAATTAATTTAAATTATAAAAGTAAAAAAAATATTATTAAAAAGAATTAGAAAAAAACTTTTGAAAAATAGAATTGTGTTAGAATGTACTGAAAAATAAAATTATATTTTCTTATGCTTAGGTAAAAGAATATTTATTTAAAGCTGTTTAGACTTGTTGAACTTTCTCCAGGACTTGGAAATATTCAATTGGTTCTCGCCCAGGATCGAACCCATGACTATCAAGTCGACAGTCGAGTATCTACATTACTTAGTCATTAGTCCGTTTTTTTTATATTTTTTTTTTTAATTTTATACCTTTTACTTTTATTATCGAAGTATTATTTCTTGCGTTTTCGTTTGTATCGTTGATGTGAACTAAACTGTTGTGTACATAGTGTGAACTAAACAGTTGTGTACATAGTGTGAACTAAACAGTTGTGTACATAGTGTGAACTAAACAGTTGTGTACATAGTGTGAACTAAACAGTTGTGTACATAGTGTGAACTAAACAGTTGTGTACATAGTGTGAACTAAACAGTTGTGTACATAGTGTGAACTAAACAGTTGTGTACATAGTGTGAACTAAACAGTTGTGTACATAGTGTGAACTAAACAGTTGTGTACATAGTGTGAACTAAACAGTTGTGTACATAGTGTGAACTAAACAGTTGTGTACATAGTGTGAACTAAACAGTTGTGTACATAGTGTGAACTAAACAGTTGTGTACATAGTGTGAACTAAACAGTTGTGTACATAGTGTGAACTAAACAGTTGTGTACATAGTGTGAACTAAACAGTTGTGTACATAGTGTGAACTAAACAGTTGTGTACATAGTGTGAACTAAACTGTTGTGTACATAGTGTGAACTAAACTGTTGTGTACATAGTGTGAACTAAACAGTTGTGTACATAGTGTGAACTAAACAGTTCTGTACATAGTGTGAACTGAAAAGACTAAAAAAATAAGCTTTTTACTTTTAAAAATTATTTTTAATGTTAAGAAATTCGCTTGTATTTGTTGGTTAAGCTCATTTCAAAATAAAATAAATATAAATACGCAAGATTAGTAACAACTCCAGATCTCTGAACTTAGATGAGAACGAGCTAAACTTGAGAAACCATAAATTATTTCCGCTATTTATCTCTTTATATAAATACTTCCAAAAATAAATAGCATCGGACTTCAAAAGAATTAAATTAAATGACTCGAACGCTATAAAATAGTGTACTGTCATCTTGTATACACAGGTTTTTTTTAGAATTTAAAGGCTATTGAACGTTCAGAAAAATTGAAAGTTAATTTCAACTTTTCACAATGTTTAGCTTTGATTAGATCTCAGTGTGTGAAGTCCCTGTAAGGATGAGGTGAAATCTCATATATCCTATAAACCAATATTGGGACTGTCAATGCAGTAGCCTTGGAGGCACATCTGGAGATATAAAGAGAACCTTAGCCATGACCTGAAATATCCGTTAATTTTCACCGGAGATCGAACCAGAGACTCTCAGTTCGACAGTCGAATCCTTTACCTCACGACCATCAGTCCCTTGCTAGATCCTCATTACCGCCAGACACTGCCAGTGTAATAAAAGTGTAGAATAGAGTTTGTGTTATATTTTTTACCTTGCATGTTATCATTTATAACTGAGAGGACAGTATAAACATTGAATGTCATATATATACCTTGACATTATTCCTTTACTTCATTGCTTGGACTCCGCACCATCTATCTATCTATCTATCTATCTATCTATCTATCTATCTATCTATCTATCTATCTATCTATCTATCTATCTATCTGTTTTATATATCTACTTGTAGAAAAGCCTGCTGAAGCTGGCTGAACGAAATCTGACAGAAGAGATAAAAAAAAATATACGAAAAACTGCAATAGAAAAGAACATGTGGCCTTTATTGTCATTTATATTAATTTACAACGATTGATTTATAACGATTTATAAGGAATTAAAAATTGACTTGTACACAACATATTTAGTGTAGCAGACGGAACTGCCGATGAGCAGTTTCCCTTGATTAGGACCAACTACCACAAGGACCTTGACATCTGCTGACCTGCGTACACGGGGTAAAGCAACGTATAATTGCCCGTGGCTAAACACAGGTTGTGGTAGGTAGATACCGACCTTATCCAGTGTCTATAGCCAATTACTTTTAACATGTGTTCCGATTGCATCATCTTTACAGCTATAGATTTCTTTGTTATTTCAGTTCATATCTTATTCTGTTCATGGCAATAAAGGCCATTTGTTCTTTTTTATTGCAGTATCTCGTATGTTTCTTTGTTATCCCTTCTGCACCTCATCATACAGTTACAATACACGATTACACCGCACGAAATGAAAACTACCTGAGAAAGAGACAGCGAACGGTACGACATAGTGTACGGACCATTAGCCTGATTCCTAGTGTGTTTTTCCGAACGAGGGTAGTTTTCATATTGTGCGGTGTATGCGTTGTATTTAAGAATTTTCATGACAAACAAAAGCCAAATGTTATTTTCTCTTACAGTATTTCATACATTTCTTTGTTATTTCTTTTCATATCGTATTCTGTTCATGGCAATGAAGGCCATTTGTTCTTTTTTATTGCAGTATTTCGAATATTTCTTTGTTATCCCTTCTACACCTCATCATGCACGTTTACATTACACGGTTACAATGCACACCGCACGAAATGAAAACTACATGAGAATTTTGAGACACGGGCTAGACGATTATGTATAGGATTTAAATGTCTTATTATATTTCTTCATTTCCAGTTGAACAAATCTTTTAACTAATCCTTTTTTGTCTGTGTATCATACATATTTCATGTTGTCTGTGTATCATATATATTTCATGTTGTCTGTGTATCATACATATTGCATTTTCTCTGTGTATCATACATATTTCATATTGTCTGTGTATCATACATATTTCATGTTGTCTGTGTATCATACATATTTCATGTTGTCTGTGTATCATACATATTGCATTTTGTCTGTGTATCATACATATATCATGTTGTCTGTGTATCATACATATTCCATGTTGTCTGTGTATGGAACATATTTCATGTTGTCTGTGTATCATACATATTTAATTTTTTTTTTGTATCATACATATTTCATGTTTGGTTTTGTTTCCTCCATTAATTTGAACGTTCAAATATAGTTCTTCTACTTTAAGAAATATTTCAGCAATAACACTACAGTACTGTACTTTTTACTTAAAATGATATTTTTAACTTTGCCTATATTAGAAGACCACTACGTCCCAAGACAAACCTTTCAAATTTAAGAGTATGGAAAACAATATTTTATTTTTTAACACCTGAAATCAAATATGTTTAATATATTCAACTGATTTTTTTTTGTTGTTGTTGATATTATTATATTGTAATAAATTGAAATGGTTACTAGTATTTTTTATTTATACTAACATGTACTTTGTGTAGAGGTTGATTAAACATATTTATAGAAACATATAAGTAGGGAAAGTGGAAATGTTACAAGCATGATGGTAGTTTTAATTCATGATTTTTATTAAAACTGTAAACTTTGGTTTTTGTCGAGACCTAATTTCATTACATTGTACACCAAAATACTTGTAATACTTAAAGCTCTAAATTCCAAGTGTTCTAAATATAAAAACCTTTTTTTCTATTCTTCAGGAGATAGAATTCAGAACTTGGAGAATGTAAAACAAATCAGTCAAGTGAAACGTGCTCCGCATGAAAGGTCTCGACAGAATATATCAGAACACCAGGCATAGCATCGCAGATGAATAAGCACACCATTACATAATATTCATCTTCTAGAATGTAAAAATATCCAGATAATTTTCAAAACTTTTATTTAAAGATCAAATTAATATTGATTATAACAAATAGACATTGGTAAAAATATTTCAGCTGGAATACATGACTTCTGTTATGAATGTATGTTCAAATCAGAGGAAATGCAGATGTAAACATTATCTTCATGGCATGTGTCATTGGTTCAAGTCAGAGGGAACCCAGTTACTCAAGTACTTCATGACCTCTACACACTAGTAAAAGATGGAGGATATTACTACCAAGCTTTTCCCAGTCATAACAGGGCGTCGGCCACAAGGACCCTCAGTTATTGGAACACTAAACTTACTGACTATTGAGGACCCTCAGTTATAGGAACTCTAAACTTACTAACTATTGAGGACCCTCAGTTATAGGAACTCTAAACCCTTTTTTGTCGATGTCTTCTTGGTCCAAACACACGGACTGGTCCGGGATTTTGAATACGGTGCTGATAACAGGATTAAGGATACAGAAAGAAATACATGATAACATTTGATGTTTAATGAAGGGAGTGGCATTGGGTTACAGCGCTTGACTGTTAGCCGATTGACTGCTAGCCGCTTGACTGCTGGCCGATTGACTGCTAGCCGCTTGACTGCTAGCCTATTGACTGCTAGCCGCTTGACTGCTAGCCTATTGACTGCTAGCCGCTTGACTGCTAGCCGATTGACTGCTAGCCGCTTGACTGCTGGCCGCTTGACTGCTGGCCGATTGACTGCTAGCCGCTTGAATGCTGGCCGATTGACTGCTAGCCGCTTGACTGTTAGCCGATTGACTGCTAGCCGCTTGACTGTTAGCCGCTTGACTGCTAGCCGATTGACTGCTAGCCGATTGACTGCTAGCCGCTTGACTGTTAGCCGATTGACTGCTAGCCGATTGACTGCTAGCCGATTGACTGCTAGCCGCTTGACTGTTAGCCGATTGACTGCTAGCCGATTGACTGCTAGCCGCTTGACTGTTAGCCGATTGACTGCTAGCCGATTGACTGCTAGCCGCTTGACTGCTAGCCGATTGACTACTAGCCGCTTGACTGTTAGCCGCTTGCTAGCCGATTGACTGCTAGCCGCTTGCTAGCCGATTGACTGCTAGCCGCTTGACTGCTAGCCGATTGACTGCTAGCCGATTGACTGCTAGCCGGTTGACTGTTAGCCGCTTGCTAGTCGATTGACTGTTAGCCGATTGACTGCTAGCCGATTGACTGCTAGCCGCTTGACTGCTAGCCGATTGACTGCTAGCCGCTTGACTGTTAGCCGCTTGCTAGTCGATTGACTGCTAGCCGATTGACTGCTAACCGATTGACATAAGATCCCGAGTTCGAACCTGGTCATATCTAGGGTCAGGTGTATACTATAAGTCCACCCACAGCTTTATAAAATGAATGGGGGGGGGGAGGCAGCTGGGTGGTGTACTCGCCACACAGAGAATAGACGTGGCTGGCAAAACTGGGACGGGTGGTCATGTGGTAAAACATTCGACTGTCGAGCTGAGAGTCCACGGTTTGATTTTTGAATAGAACATTCCAGGTCATGGCTAAAGTCTTTATCTCCTGTAGTGCCATTACACTATCGGCTATGGTGGGGAAGAAAGACAGACATCATGAAACAAAAGTCCCGATAGTGGTTTACAGTATGTGAGAGATTTCATTTCTTACTTATAATCGTCCTATTCCGATTGTTACGTTCGATGGATAGTCCTCAATGTCAATCCTTGCCACGTACAGATCGTTGTCTAGGTGTATGAGAGAGTAGATGTGTTTGTTCTGGTGACAATATTTCTATTTTCACAGCTCACGTACAGTCTCTGCTAATAAGTCAACAAACACCGGTTTCTTTGCTGATAAAACAAGTTTATTATATAGCTATGTAGACGCCAGTTCTCACATACAGTACTTCAGCTTAGTCCTACTCTTCTGCTCCTGCTCTCTAGGTCTCAGTCTCGCTTCTCTCTCTCCTCCTCTCTAACTTCCACACAAAAACGTCCTGCTTATATACAGTACACATTGGCTGTGACACCGGTGATTAATTATTCCTAATTAATTCTCAGTTCAACTGACTCTACACTCGGGGTAATTTATGTGACGGGTCTGTGGGTGGGGAATCTAAATAAAGAAACCTATGACACCCTCTAACTCAGTTATCCCTCGTGAGAAGATTCTGCCCACGACTTTCGTAACGGTACCAACTTCATCCTACGTGTCACGGTCACGAATATTCTTTCCCAGGTAAATTGTCTCCGTGAGCTCAGTACCACCGGTGACTCACAACTAATTAACATGGGAGGTGGACGATGGGGCGTGCTTTCGCGTAAATTATTCTTCTATCTGGTCACAATGATGCACCCCCTCCCCACGCACATTTTGTTCCTAAACCGTAAACTATTGTGCTAAAATAACCCACATCGTAACACCGATGTTCTGTATTGGCTTCATAATAAATCTTCACTTTTTACTTGGATGTTTAGAATATACCACAGATTACTTCATTCATGGTTCACTACAAATACAATTGAAGCGTATTATTATTCACTATAATAAGTTTTAAAAATTGTTTTCTTATAAGTTGCATCTACTAATATACAAATTAAATGGACTTTTATAAAGAGTGTGACTGAAATGGATCCCATAATTTATGGTAAAACATAATCTATGAAGTATATTATAACCTATCTGAAATTTCCCTATAACTCGGTATTTTTATTTTTTATATAATTATGCTACAACCTGATATAACGTATTGCTCATTTTAATATAAGGAGTATATCTCAGAATAATTTAACCTCATTTTAATATAAGGAGTATATCTCAGAATAATTTATGACACCGACACAGCATATCGCGACACACAGCATATCGCGACACACAGCATATCTTGACACACATACATATCATTTTAGAAATAAAACACACATTCTAGAATTAAAAAAAAAAATTGCATTCTTCTGTAGTATTGTAATGACATAAGATTCTTTAAACAAAAACAATGACAAAAAAATTAAGAACAAAGTTCAGCGTGAACTATTCATGGGAATAAGAAACATCTCGCTACAAGTATGTTATTAGATTTTCAGAAAACTGTCTACATCAGTGGCGGACAAAAGTCCGATTTGTCCGGGGCGCAGTATGTGGGGGCCCGACAAAAAAAAACGTTAAAAAGGTTTTCAAGTCAGACTTCTTGTCGTAAAATTTGGATTCGCCGGGCTCCTCAGAAAGTCGGAGCTCCTTAGCAAGTCAGGGCGCCTTAGCAAGTTGCGGCTGCCCAGCAGGTCGGGGCACCTTAGCAAGTGGGGGCTTCGGGCGCACGTCCAAAGCGTTTGACGTTAAATCCACCTCTGGTCTTAATTTTTTTTCATTTTGCTTTATTTCACATTGAATTAGGAGCTGACTTGAGGTGATACAGTATCAACCACTACACAGGAGCAATATTTTTGATCGTCCAGATGATATAATAGTGATATCAAGTGCAGGCTAGATGTTGTATCAAACATAGGGACAATAGTGTGTTCATTATTTCGGAATGGTCACGTGATCCAGACAACATTATCGTGATGGTATAGAGGCAATTATTTCTGTGTTGAGGTAAACCTATTATACGTGATGGTATAGAGGCAGTTATTTCTGTGTTGAGGTAAACCTATTATACGTGATGGTATAGAGGCAGTTATTTCTGTGTTGAGGTAAACCTATTATACGGGATGGTATAGAGGCAATTATTTCTGTGTTGAGGTAAACCTATTATACGTGATGGTATAGAGGCAATTATTGATGTGTTAAGATAAACCTATTACACACTCTCCGCATTACGAAACAGTGAAGAAGACGAGCGCCACTTCAAAATCACAACAAACACAACACACACACAACACACACACATATATATTATATTTAATACACACACAACACGTATCTATTTACTTAGCAACATGGCTTAGCTCAACGCGCATGCGCCACCGCTGCGAGCCGCCGGCTGTTTTTTTTTACACCCTCCGTGCCTAGCGGACTGGGGTCACGTGACTTGTGGCAGAAATCGGTAATGGCTGAAAGCGGGTTAACGTAACTGCCGGGCTAAACTGGATGTTGAAGGTCATCACAGGGAGAGAGAAAGAGGGAAAGAGAGAGAGAGATGGAGTAAAGTTGGAGGTAGAATATGTCGATTTATTGTACATTAAAATCTCCCGGCTTGAAGAAAAAAATTGTGTACAACAAAGACGTAATTTAGATGAAAGGGATAATAAGGTATTTTATGCAAGCTAACTTTGAAAATAGGTCTGGGGTGACTTCATTGTAGACACAGCTTTTGAACCTTAATGAGAAGATTTGTTTAACTGAATTATTTATAGCTCAGACTCATAGTGGGATTCATTATAGACCGTGTAAGACATTTAGCTGGTAAAATGAAATTATCTTATACGAGAATGCACACGTCAAAAACACTAACAGGGTGGACTGTATGTGTGTAAAATCTGATAGTTTCCATATCTAAAAAACAAACAAAAACAAAATGAAAACGATTTCCTTATCTATAGATTATTTTGAAGCAGCTCCATTAAAAATTAAAAATAGCCTACCATAGCACAAAGGAAATGTTTATTTACCCCCCCCCCCCCTCAGGGATAATAATATCACTGTATTAGAAACTGCCCATGCTGTCGTAAAAAATAACATAATGTTATTAATATTTTATATTGTCTAAAAAAAATCGAAAATAGATATATTCTAAAATGCAGCCAGGGGAATAAGTTAAAACCAAAAATGCCAATGACCACGGAGATTAGCCATTACCATCATTAGACGAGGTTTGAAATTATTGAATGTAACACACTCAGAGCCGGGTATAGACAGTCTGCTGCCCGGGTGCAAATAACTTTTTGAAGCTGACTATTCTTGTACTTCTTTTTTATATCAAATCAAATCACAAGGGCCCACG
Organism: Bulinus truncatus; assembly: GCA_021962125.1. NCBI lineage: Eukaryota > Metazoa > Mollusca > Gastropoda > Planorbidae > Bulinus > Bulinus truncatus. The sequence goes on along the minus strand of JAGDYQ010000206.1, from coordinate 30,247 downwards.
AAAGCCAGAGTGGCAAATAAGTGCCGGTGCATTCTTGAAAAATATTAAAAAATGAAATCGGGGAGGGCCTCCGACTTTGAAAGTGCCTAGGGCCTACGATGACCTTAAAACGGCCCTGGACATATATAGACAATTATAGACATCTATAGTCAGGTATAGACAGGTATAAAAAGGTTTAGACAGGTATAATTTTGTTCATGTAGGCACAAAGAATTCATCCAGTAAGATATTGGTTTTCAAACACGAAATTAACCAATTGCTTTTACTATCTCACTGGATATAATTTATGTCCGAATTTTTTTTTCTGTAAATTTTAGTGATTTGTTTTTTTCGAAGTGCAACTTTCCTCAAGCAACATAATGAACATCTTCTATAACAATCATAATGAACATCTTCTATAACAATCATAATGAACATCTTCTACAACAATCATAATGAACATCTTCTATAACAATCATAATGAACATGTTCTATAACAAACATAATGAACATCTTCTATAACAATCATAATGAACAACTTCTATAACAATCATAATGAACAACTTCTATAACAATCAAATATTGACATCACCTTTAAAGTAATACATTCACGTTTATATTTGGTAATGAACATTTGTTTTTAAATACAGAACTTTGAACATTTTTTGTCTACAACTAACTGCCAGAAATAAAACTTTTAGTTCTACCATGTTCTGGTTGTAGTATATTGTTATTACTTTTTCTGTTGTCAAAAGGAATGTTTTTACAAATGAATACATATTTCCTATCTATCTATCTATCTATCTATCTATCTATCTATCTATCTATCTATCTATCTATCTATCTATCTATCTATCTATCTATCTATCTATCTATCTATCTATCTATCTATCTATCTATCTATCTATCTATCTATCTATCTGTCTGTCTGTCTGTCTGTCTGTCTGTCTGTCTGTCTGTCTATCTATCTATCTATCTATCTATCTATCTATCTATCTATCTATCTATCTATCTATCTATCTATCTATCTATCTGTCTATCTATCTATCTATCTATCTATCTATCTATCTATTTATCTATCTATCTATCCATCTATATATCTATTCAACAATCAATCTATAAGTCATTCTTTCTAATCTATCTTTATGTCTGTATTTTTGTCTGTAGTCCGTCCATCCATCTGTCCAAATAAAAAATAAAAAAAAAAATGTTTTTTGTTCAATTGTGTTGCTGCGAAATTTTTTCATTTATCGCAAGAAAGTTCCATTTTACTTTACAAAAGCTGTTTTACCTGACCTTTTTTTCACAGGGCCGCCCTATTCATCCAAGATAGTATCACCTCAGACTGCACCCCAGCACACTGTATCGACGCCTCAGCTACTTTATAATCTAATCAGTTGTAAGCATCCATTCATCGTTGACATGATACAAAAAAATCTTAACGCAGGTTGTAAACAACAGGGAAATAAATTCGTTTCCTCTCTGCACTCATTCTACCAAAGTATAAATAGAGCATCGTTTGTTTCCAGTGTAAAACTAAATTAAAATGAATTCAAGAGAAAACACATTCACACTTAAATACCTACATACTGGCCTAAAGTTAAAACTGTAGGAGTTGATATCTATGAGGTCATTGTTTTGTATTTTTTTTTATTATTTTTTTGTTTGATAAAATATTCACGGACGTTCTGTACTCAACAACATTTTGTGCATGTTTCTTTTTTTTAAAACTAAGGCGAGTTTTTTTTTTTTTAATTTTGTTTAAAATATTTTGTTCACACTTTCAAAGCAAACATTGTAGATAAACAGGTGCACAATTTATATCTTAATGTTTTAATTTTATCCTGAAGTAAGGTTTTATTCAGTGCCGGCTTTAGGTATAGGCGATATAGGCAGCTGCCTAGAGCGGCATTATTTCAAGGAGCGGCAAATTCCAGCAAAATAAAACAAAATAAAAAATATAAAAACTAAAAATATGATAAATGAATTTGAGAAAGTGTAGAATTGAATAAGAGAACAAAATTGCTTAGAGTGGCGACAACAAATAAGTCACGTGGATTAACGCTCTATCTTAATTTATTACATCACTATTATGACACCACTATTTTCAAAATTAGTTTCTTCTTTTACATTTAACAAAATTAGATTCAGATATAATGGAGGATCCTGCTAAATGGCCAGATATAAGTGATAATATTCGTTGTTTTCTAGAATATTCAGCATGATACAAAGCAGATCAAATTTGAGTCTGGTTATTAAAAAGATGAAAGTGGGAGACAATTTTCTAATTAATAATATACACGAAAACTGGCTAACGGAAAAACTTTAAAAAGGAAATGGTTGATGTATTCTAGTCAGTAGATAAGGTATATTGTTTTTGTTGCAGAATATATAACAGGAGTAAATCTGCCTTAGCAACACATGGCAGTTGTGACTGGAAAAATATGTCAAGTATATTGCAGCATCATGAAAAATCTCCAGATCATTTAACCAGTTATCATGAGTGGAAAGAACTAAAATTGAGGATAACAAATAATAAAACTATTGATGATGTGAATCAGCGCCTTATAAATCGTATTAGAAAGAATAATATCTTTGGTCAGAGTACATGGAGTTCAAAATTTACCCCTGAGAGGGCAGTCTGATCGGTTATATACACCTCATAAAGGAAATTTTTTGAAATTTGTTGAAGTTATTGCTGACTTTGATCCGGTAATGAAAGAACATATAACACGTTTTAAATCAGATGAAATTCATGACCAATATTTAGGAAAAAATATTCAGAATGAGATCATTCAACTGTTGAATAAGGAGGTAAAACAGAAAATGATAAATGATAAAAAGAACTGTCAGCTTCGGGCATTTGTCCATATGATATGAGGTGACAATGCTACGATAACGGAGCGAACATTCCGGGAATACATAATGGTGTCCAAGCAAGAGTTAAAGAGCTAAATCTAAGAGCCTTTTATGTCCCATGCAATGTGCCTTTGGTGGTGAATGATGCCGTAAACTGTTGTTTGGAAGCAGTACTTTTTTTTTTTGAGGTAATTCAAAATATATACACCTTTTTTCTGCATCAACACATCGCTGGAATGTATTGTTAGAATAAGTCAAAAGCAAAGAGGCAGCAGGTTTAACTGTTAAAAAAGTAAGCGCAACTCGCTGGGAAAGTCGAGTTAATGCTGTGAAGGTAATTCGATACCAAACAGTTGAAATTTACGATGCACTCGTTTCAATTGCTGATGACATTTCACTTTCTGGACCACGTGGAACCCAGGCCCGTGCAGAAGCTAAGGGCATTGCACAAAAAATACTCGATTTCAAGTTTATTTTTTCATTAGTGTTTTGGTATGATGTTTTATTTGAGATCAATATATCTAACAAAACTTTTCAAGAAAAAGATCCTGATTTAAAGAAATCAATTCAACAATTGAATGCAACTAAAACTATACTCCAGAATTATAGAACGGGAAGGTTTTGCCGAAGCAATTACAACATCTAAATCGTTGGCTGAAGAATTTCGTATTGAGTGCAATTTCAATACGGAAATACAAATAAGATCTCGACTAAGAAAGAGACAATTAGACTATGAAGTTTCAGATGATCCGATTCTCGAGCCAGAAATGAATTTCAGAGTAAATTTCTTTAACCAGATATTGGATACCGCAATTCAATCAGTTAATGATCAATTTATACAGTTAACATCTCAGCGATTTATTTGGATTTTGTATGACATTGAACACTGAGAATGTCGTGATAGAAGAGAGGTTTTCAAAGATTGCATGGACCTTCAATTAGCTTCAACATCTGAAAACGAAGATTCAGCAGACATTAATGTAACAGAACTGTGCGATGATATATTTGATTTATCAGGGAGAATTACAGAAAAATCAAGCCCTAGACTTATATTAGTCTATCTATGTGGAATGCGCTTGGTTGCTCTTTTTCCGAATGTGTACGTGGCATTGCGAATTTCGCTTAACTCCCGATAACAGTGGCGAGTACAGAGAGAAGCTTTTCGAAGCTCAAACTCATAAAAAATATATCGTCGTTCTACAAATGTCTCCGGATCGTGTTGGTTGGTTTAGCCACAATATATCTATAGAGAAAGCGATTGCAGAAAGATTTGGATCTCACTGGAAGTAATTGAAGAGAGTTTAAACTCTGCAAAAGCTAGAAAAAGCATATTTTTCTTTTTAATGCTAAATAAAAATGACATTTCATTTTTTTTTAAATTTTTCATTACTTTTTTAACTTAGCAAAAAAAAAAAACTTCCTAAAATACACTATGTATACTTAAAACTCTTTAACTTTTATAAAGTTGCCAAATTTAAAAGAAATTGTTATGAATAATGAAGACCAGTAATGAAACTATAAATATATCATATTTTTTTTTTTCATAATTTGGATTTACTTCAAAATAAAATAGCATTTGTAGAGTTTTCTTAGAAAAATGAAACTAAAAAGGGCGGCATTTTTGTCCTTGCCTATATCACAAAAATGTCTAAGGCCGGCACTGGTTTTGTTATTGGGGGGGGGGGGTTGGGGTGGTGAGAGGGTGAAAGTTTTATTTCGTCAGTTGACAAGTGAAACTTTTTTTTGTTTGTTTTATTTACATTTTTATTTAGCGGGAAGGTGTCAGTTCATTGACGCCACGCCCTGTGGTGGTTTTAATTTAGTTGAAGAATGAATAGAAATTGAAAGTTGAATTAATACTAGATGTCAATACATTATTTTAAAACTTTTGAGTCAATTAATTGAATTCTTTTGCAGTCAGAAGCTAATTTCTTTTTTGATAATGTTTACATATAGAGGGTAATAGTGGAAATATATAAAAGGTTTCTCAGGATTAGCCCGGTGCAGTGTTCTGAAGCTGTTTTTAAGTCTGATGCGCTATTTTTAACATTTTATACACACTTTACCACGCAAAAGCACGTGTAATTCCCTGGACTATATAACGTAAACCAAAATATTCAAAAGAAAAACATCTTTTAGTCTCTCGTTATGACACTTTGTACATTTTTTATTAGTTTATATTAAATATACACAAAAGTTGAATTCTTTTGACAAAAAAAGTATAAAATGTAAAAATATAAAATAAAGCTTTTGAAAATATACTTTTAATAAAATGTATTAAAATGTAAAAATGGATTTCCTTAGACTTATGTCATACATACAGATTGTGGATAACAGGGGTTCTCACACATTGGTTAGAATGTAGGTCTTGAAGACAGGGTCATATATTAAGTAAATCTTTGGGGGGGTTAAATCAAGAGTTCTGGGTTAAATCTTTGGGGGTAGAGTCGTTACAATTTCTAGTGACTCTGGGTAGGCACTGAACATATGATACTGTAGCCTTTGTTCTGAGAGTAGGGAGAGTGCGCACAGGTCAACTAACATTCCTGAGAAACAGATGAATCACCGGACACAACTGAAGGTAGCAAAATGCGCAAACCTTATAATAGGTTTCCTTTAATCAGCCAATCCAACAAGTGGATGCCCAAAGCCTGATGGGAAAGTTTAAGAAACAGGAAGCGTAGCAAATTTAGCATATTTAATGACATATTTAGCATTTTATTTTTGCCATCTTGCATCAAAAATTTGGATCTAGCATTTGGCAGGAAATTTAACATTTTTTTTTTGGTTTGAACAATAAATATGAAAAGATGAGAAAACATAAATTCACTACAGCTAGAACCAAACATTCAATTTATTCAAGTATCCAAGCCTGTCGGCTACTAAAAACAACCGTCTCTATTGTTAAACTATGGGAGTTGGTTTACTAAGTTGTAAAACTAATTGCTCTTAGAATATTTCTTTATTTTATCATGGTCTTGTTCAAGCTACCCACAAATTTGTCAGCGGACAAAGTTACCCGGTGAGGTCGTTTTCGGTTCACGCCCCTCAGAGCACACATGTGTTGGTCAGTGTCATACTACTGTTAATTTCTGTAAATGGAATGTGTCCCGATCTGACCCATCTAACCCTGTCAGCTACGTGGACAGCAAGTGATGATTTATGTCAGCTAGTAGAGTAGTGTGTGAAAAAAAAAAACCTCTAAAATTCATTACAAATTTCGCATCAAAGTCTGTTATATGTTACTATTATGTTAGGTGTTTGATATAGTCGGACTGCAGTGTTCCTCTTTAACTTGCTCAATATTGATAATTGAGTATGTCACCAATTTAGCCTTTTTATATATGGAGCAGTTATAGAGCGGTATGAAAATCATGGAAAAATATAAGAGAAACAATGTACTTTCAAGAATTCTCGCCGTGAAATAAACGGGCACAAAAAACTGCTGCTCAAATCTTGAATTTTCTAAAGAAATATCAGGCTAAATTGGAGATATGGATTCAGACTACTTAATAAAAAAATACTTCAGAGGTTGTGTAGCATGACCTATGACCTTATAATGACATTTTATTGAAGTAGTCATTAATAAAACATAATTAGTAATTAAAATAACTTTTTGGCATTTTTTTCAGCTCATGGAAAAAAATCTAGCATTTTCTAGCGTTTTTTCTTCTAAAATCTAGCATTTAAAACAGATTTACATTTGGCAACACTGGCAATCGGCTTGAGGCAGTCGAAGAGAGTTGAGGATGAAAGTTAGGTTGGAGAGTAGACTTGAGGGTAAAACGAGGGCCACTATAGTCTACGAGAATCCTATCAGTTAGTCAGAGTATAATTGCTGTAGTGAAAGGCAGCTGTCGAAATATATAGACGACATTAGAGAATATTGGAAAATGTCATGATATGAGCTTTTGATACAAAGATTTGATGTTATGAAAATAAACATAACTATTAAAGAAGGAAAATACAAAGCCTGCATTCGACTCTTATGTTGTGTTAGGTATCAGGACAAAACCCCCAGCGGACAAAACCCCCACGGATAAAATCCCCAGCGGACAAAAGCCCCAGCAGACAACACCCCCACAATATTGTTTTAAGCCATTTATTGCAGCTACAATTAATTTTTTATTATTATTAGCTTTTAATTAGTTTAACTTTCTGTGGCCTGCTTAGCGGGTGATTTGTAAATCACATAAATCATGTAAATGAATTTGACTTTAAGACCTGTTTTTTGTTGATCACAATTGCTCAATATGAAACATAGCCATAGTTATTATTTTATTTAGCACCTTTTTAAATTATTATTATGTCTTAATTAATTGATTTTAAAAAAAATCACAAAAAAGCTAGAGTTATTTGTAAAAAAGTTTATTTTTAAATTATAATTTATTTAATGCGTATGCATTTGCCAATTGCATTCAAAAATTCACTTAGTGATATTTTCTTCTCCACATAGTTGGTACATAATATGTTAAGTCTCTTTTGATGATCAAGAGTTACCTTTTTGACTCTTTTTTTTTTTTTTGGAGACTCACCCCTGGCAATATTAAACATATCATCCTGAACATTTTTTTTGATCCTGTCTAATGGCACCTATGGCTCTCCATATATTTGGATGATTATAGCCAATAGTTTTGTGGATGGCCGAGTTCCAGCTTTCGCACATGTTGTTGGTATGACAGACCCCTTCCATTATGGCCTTATGTACACTCCACAAATTCGGTGGACAAATTGCAGGTATGTGCCCTGGACATAAGTTGATTTGAAATAGTCTATAAGTACAACTGCATTTAAAATGTCAGGGATATTTTATTTATTTTGTTTTTACTTTATTTAAATTTTGTTTCATTTTAATTCGGTTCTCTACATGTCTATCAGTTATTTACAGTATTTAAAAAAAAAAAAGTAAAGTTCTCATAGCCATAGGGTGCAGATGAAGTGTAGAATTCATCTGTTTCTATAATCTCGGCTTATAAAGGGATGGTGCGGTTAGCAACAACGCCCAGCCGCCTTTATTTCCCCAACCTAAGTCAGGTATCCATTTAATGTTGGTTGGACTTGTGGGGGCAATTATAATGCTCTCACAAAGGACTGAACCCAATGCTCTCAGGTCGACAGTATCTATAACACTCGGCCATTTAGAATATTTATGTAAACATGAACAGAAAGAATTAAGAAAAAGCTTACAATGCACACATTATTGATTATGTTTTACACACAGTCGGTGGATCATTTAAATAATGTATCACAAACCAACCAATCCAGTTTTAAATTGGTATTCCCAGTCACGGAATAACTCGTTTAGAAAGAGGTAAACATTGAAACGCTACACAACAAAGTAAAACTATCTGGTAATTTATTAAACACATTTGACACAAGAAACACACTGCAGGATATTATATAAGTAATAAACAAGATGGATACAAAATAAATATGTCCAGTGAAAAATATTTTTATCTGTGTGTGTATGGGGGGTTAGGGGGGCAAGGACAATGACAGTTCAGGTGAATAGTCTTATGTAGCCCTAAATGTAGTCTTGTGAATAGTCTTATGTAGCCCTAAATGTAGTCTTGTGAATAGTCGTATGTAGCCCTAAATGAAGTCTTGTGAATAGTCTTATGTAGCCCTAAATGTAGTCTTGTGAATAGTCTTATGTAGCCCTAAATGAAGTCTTGTGAATAGTCTTATGTAGCCCTAAATGTAGTCTTGTGAATAGTCTTATGTAGCCCTAAATGTAGTCTTGTGAATAGTCTTGATGTAGCCCTAAATGTAGTCTTGTGAATAGTCTTATGTAGCCCTAAATGTAGTCTTGTGAATAGTCTTATGTAGCCCTAAATGTAGTCTTGTGAATAGTCTTATGTAGCCCTAAATGTAGTCTTGTGAATAGTCTTATGTAGCCCTAAATGTAGTCTTGTGAATAGTCTTATGTAGCTCCCAAATGTAGTCTTGTGAATAGTCTTATGTGAGCCCCTAAATGTAGTCTTGTGAATAGTCTTATGTAGCCCAAATGGTAGTCTTGTGAATAGGTCCTTATGCAGTCCTTCAATGTAGTCTTGTGAATAGTCTTATGTAGCCCTAATGTAGTCTTGTGAATAGTCTTATAGCGTACTAAATGTAGTCTTGTGAATAGTCTTATGTAGCCCTAAATGTGGTCTTGTGAATAGTCTTATGTAGCCCTAAATGTAGTCTTGTGAATAGTCTTATGTAGCCCTAAATGTAGTCTTGTGAATAGTTTTATGTAGCCCTAAACGTAGTCTTGTGAATAGTTTTAAGTAGTCCTAAATGTAGTCTTGTAAATAGTTTTAAGTAGTCCTAAATGTATTCTTGTCAATAGTTTTAAGTAGTCCTAAATGTATTCTTGTGAATAGTCTTATGTAGCCCTAAACGTAGTCTTGTGAATAGTTTTAAGTAGTCCTAAATGTAGTCTTGTAAATAGTTTTAAGTAGTCCTAAATGTAGTCTTGTGAATAGTTTTAAGTAGTCCTAAATGTAGTCTTGTGAATAGTTTTAAGTACTCCTAAATGTAGTCTTGTGAATAGTCTTATGTAGTCCTAAACATAGTCTTGTGAATAGTTTTTAGTAGTCCTAAATGTAGTCTTGTGAATAGTTTTATGTAGTCATAGATGTAGTCTTGTGAAAAGTCTTATATAGTCCTAAATGTAGTCTTGTGAATAGTTTTAAGTAGTCCTAAATGTAGTTGTAAAGGATATATTTATATGAACTGGTTTATAATGAGAATCTCAATTTCTGTTCCATGGTTCATATAGTTTATTAACAACACAATAAAATATAAACAGTAGAATAAGTCCAATATAAACAGAATCATCACAATGACTGATAATCTCCTTAACTCAGTGAATAAATACTTATTAACTTTCCAATAAATTCAACTGATTAACTAAACTCATATACTCTGATACACTGAATATGCTGATTCACTAATTGACTGATGATCATCTAACTGAACTCAGAACTGAACTCGAATACTCTCTCTCTCTCTCTCTCTCTCTGACTTTAACTAACTCCCGTATCTTCCAAACATCCTCTTTATATAATTTGCTTGCATCATACTCGAACATTCTGCGTCGCTCTCTCTCACCTTCTTAGACAATCCTATTTACAATATACATAATATTTATACTGTCGAATTAACTAGAGTCTTGACCCCGTGACCTCAGGTTGACCTGGTTGGCCAAGCTCTAAACGTACACACACAGCCGTGTGCGTAGTACACACAACTATACCATGACAGTAGTCTTGTGAATAGTTTTAATTAGTCATAGATGTAGTCTTGTGAATAGTCTTATGCAGTCCTAAATGAAGTCTTGTGAATAATTTTAAGTAGTCATATATGTAGTCTTGTGAATAGCTTTAAGTAGTCCTAAATGTAGTCTTGTGAATAGTTTTAAGTAGTCCTAAATGTAGTCTTGTGAATAGTCTTATGTAGTTCTAAAGGTAGTCTTGTGAATAGTCTTATGTAGTCCTAAACGTAGTCTTGTGAATAGTTTTAAGTAGTCCTAAATGTAGTCTTGTGAATAGTCTAATGTAATCCTAAATGTAGTCTTGTGAATAGTTTTAAATGTAGTCTTGTGAATAGTCTTATGTAATCCTAAATGTAGTCTTGTGCATAGTTTTAAGTAGTCCTAAATGTAGTCTTGTGAATAAGTTTCAGTAGTCCTGGATGTAATCTTGCAAATAGTCTTATGTAGTCCTAAATGTAGTCTGTGAATAGTTTTAAGTAGTCTTAAATGTAGTCTTGTGAATAGTTTTATGAAGTCCTAAATGTAGTCTTGTGAATAGTCTTATGTAGTCCTAAATGTAGTCTTGTGAACAGTTTTATGTAGTCCTAAATGTAGTCTTGTGAATAGATATAAGCAGTCCTAAATGTAGCCTTGTGAATAGTTTTATGTAGTCCTAAATGTAGTCTTGTGATTAGTTTTAAGTAGTCCTAAATGTAGTTTTGTGAATAGTTTTAAGTAGTCCTAAATGTGTAGTCTTGTGAATAGTTTTAAGTAGTCCTAAATGTAATCTTGTGAATAGTCGTATGTAGTTCTAAATGTAGTCTTGTGAATAGTCTTATGTAGTTCTAAATGTAGTCTTGTGAATAGTCTTATATAGTCCTAAATGTAGTTTTGTGAATAGTTGTATTTAGTCCTAAATGTAGTCTTGTGAATAGTCTTATGGAATCATAAATGTAGTCTTTTGTGATGGAAACTTGTACATTGTGGACACTTTAGAGTCTGAAAAGTTCATGGACAAGCATAAATAAAACAAAGATTTTATTTTCAAATTAGCGTTTGGGTCAACATAACACGAAACATTTTCCATACAAAGTATTTTTTATACACAGATAAACTAGGTCAGGAGCTCTATAAACAGAATGTTTCGAGAAGATACGTGGGCGGTTTGGTCGGTGCCGGGCCGGATTTTTTCGCTGCAACACGATCTGCATGTGGGTTACGAGTTCGACTCCTGGAAAAGTCCCAGTGACTTACCTATACCTACCGTGCTGCTGGCCCTAACCATTGCACTATCGGTTATGGTGAGGGTAAATGAAGGGCGTAAACCGTCCCTTTTTGTTGTTTATGTAATGGAATAGATCAACATCTCATCCTTACAGGGACTTGAGAACAAAAGGCAGGAACGTGATAACTAGGGAGCGACCGATATGCCTTTTTACCGATAGTCCGATACCGATATTTCCCCCCAGCAATTTAAACGATACCGATACCGATATTTTCTTTTTAATCAACAACAATGCCAAACACGTGTTTTTCTCGTGCTGTATGACGCAAGGAGGTTGAGTACATGGAGATGGCGTCTGTTATCAGATGGTACCAATCGGCTGAATCCAGTGGGCGCAGCCTATCGCCGCCATGTTCGACTCAAAACATTCCACCAGCATTCATTATGATACCAGTTTTCTCATTCTAGAAACGACTCCAATGAGCTTTGTATTTTGTCATCACTTTTTGTCTAAAGTCTGCTAAGGCCCTAGTTAATTTCTAGTGGACTAGTTATTCTAATGTGTCAATTACAAAGCGCTGTAGTCTATGTAAAGCTATTTATACGATCAGCTGATAGAGGCCTATAAAACTTATATTATACGCTATATCGAAATTAAGCCAGGGTAAAAATTGTATTTTTACATAATGCATAATATTTTGTATTTATACTTTGATGTTTATTGCCAAGCATTTGATCAAACAATGAAAATGATTTACTGATTGCTTCGAAACGTCTGAAAGGTAATATGACAGATTGTTTTTAGTCTAATTTTACGCTGCTTTGCGCTAGCCATTTTTAATTGTTTGATCAAATGCTTTTGGTAATAAACATCAAAGCATCTGATACTTGAACGCCGTACTCTAACCCATTCAACCTCCTTGATTTCAGCCTAGTGACGTCATTCCGCCTCCAGTAATTCACCCTCATTGGTATGACGTATGTCGACCCATGTTCACCCCTTCCCTGTCATATTTTGTAAAACTTCGCCCACACGTGTCTTGTCCCCCCCCCCCCCAACTTCCCATCCCAACAAAAAATACATACAGATGTTCACTAATTGTATCATTCAAGGTCATACATTAGAATTAAGAAATGCCAATCCTATTGTTTCAAGGTCATATCGCTGATGTAATTTTACGTGTTTTTTTTTTCCTTTTTTTTAAAAACTTGTCTGATCTGGTTATAGAATTGGGTTATTTACTGATGTTTTTCTGCAACTCTGTTGCCAAAAAAACGGCCGGTCTGATAGTTAACCCATAGTGCCAATATCGGTTCGACTATCGGTCGCTCCCTACAACAATCGGCCGATCCGATATTAACCGATAGTGCCAATATCGGTCCGATACCGATATCGATCCGATTATCGGTCGCTCCCTAGTGATAACTGAGATCAAAGTTCATATAATATTCGGTTTATTTCTCTAATGTTTTCTTTACACACATCTACAAATGAATTGAATGACTTTGTCGAAGTGGGTTACTTAACTGGTTTATTTACAGCCAGAAATAAAATAATTTTAACCTCAGTTAAGGGTAATGAAACGTAACAAACAAACACGCACACAAACAACAACAGAAAATGAGAAGTTTTTTTTTAGCGACAAAAGTATAAAACATGTTAAATCAAGAATTTCCTATTTCACTATTACAAAGTAACATTAATAAGTTTCTTTATTTCATGTTCTAAATAGCCAATGAAAACATTTTAATAAATGTTCTTCACTCCTTTTACCAGAACCATATTTATTTTCGTAGTTATTTTGATGACCTCCTACCTAATATGTCACCTACTTAATATGTCACCTACTTAATATGTCACCTACCTCATATGTCACCTACCTAATATGTCACCTACTTAATATGTCACCTACCTAATATGTCACCTACCTAATATGTCACCTACCTAATATGTCACTTATCTAATATGTCACCTACCTAATGTACATTCCATACTTCACAAATTATGTTTTACCCGTCAACGCTAATAGCTTAGGATTATTTGTTTAAACAGTAATTAATTCTCTCAATGTTAAAATCAAAACGAAGCATTGCAATAATGATCAAATAAATAATTTTTTTCTCTGCCACTTAGCAGCACAAAGACAAGTTGGTGTGGCACGATACAGCATCCACGCAAGTTCAATTCGGCTTCTTACTATCTTTCTTTCTTAATTTCTTACTTACACGCTGCTCATATATAAACGGATATTTATTCTTTACATTCATAACACAATAAATCACTTATAATGGATTACCGAAGACGATTGTCGTAAATGACTATTTGTAATGAAGTAGGTCATAGGTCAATGCTGGTTAACGAACCGGAAATGGCTTAGTGAGGAGACAAAGTGGAGAATACAAAAAAAAAAGCAAACGGAAAATTGTGGAAGAAATTTATGAAAAAAAAACACGAAATTTTACACTTCCTATTTACTGTATCCATTTAGTTTCAGTATTAATGAATTACAAAGTACTTCTGTACACTCAATGAAATAAATGAACATTTAAATAAAAGTGTATTGAGAATTGAGAATATGTTGTCAAGTTAAACGTGTATTTACACACATTATGTGTGGTTGTATTTACACACATTATGTGTGGTTGTATTTACACACATTATGTGTGGTTGTATTTACACACATTATGTTTGGTTGTATTTACACACATTATGTTTGGTTGTATTTACACACATTATGTTTGGTTGTATTTACACATTATGTTTGATTGTATTTACACACATTATGTTTGGTTGTATTTACACACATTATGTTTGGTTGTATTTACACACATTATGTTTGGTTGTATTTACACACATTATGTTTGGTTGTATTTACACACATTATGTTTGGTTGTTTTTACACGCATTATGTTTGGTTGTATTTACACGCATTATGTTTGGTTGTATTTACACACATCATGTTTGGTTGTTATTTTTCGAAACACAAAACACATATTTGCTTAGTATAAATAGTTTAGTGATTAAAATAAAAATATTAAACCTTAATCGATGGTTCAAGAAATGTTTGATTTAATTCAATGATGGGGATAATAGATCATAAATCGATATGGCTTTTCTTTTTCGTTTAAAAAGAATGAACAATTTTGACTTAAGTCATTTATTTTAAAGCAACGTTCCCCTAACTTCATTTCCTTATAGGCCATTTAAATAAATGACTGAATCACGGTGACCTTGACCTAATTTAAGTTAAGATTTGTGATTGATCTTTTTAATAGTACCCTGATATTGAGAAAATAGATCATAATATAGATTATGACATAGATCATGACATAGATTATGACATAGATCATGACATAGATCATGACATAGATTATGACATAGATCATAGATTATGACATAAATCATGACATAGATCATGACATAGATTATGACATAGATCATAGATTATGACATAAATCATGACATAGATCATAATATAGATTATGACATATATTATGACATAAATCATGGCATAGATTATGACATAGATCATGGCATAGATCATAATATAGATTATGACATAGATCATGACATAGATCATAATATAGATTATGACATAGATCATGACATAGATTATGACATAAATCATGATATAGATTATGACATAGATTATGACATAGATTATGACATAGATTATGACATAAATCATGACATAGATTATGACAAAGATCATGACATAGATCATAATACAGATCATGACATAGATTATGACATTGATTATGACATAGATTATGACATAGATCATAATATAGATTATGACATAGATCATGATATAGATTATGACATCTACTTTAAACTCATGAAGCTATTCAACCGACACATACAGACTACCTATTACCTTCATGTGTCCGGAAAAACTAAACTAGGTTCAGGAAAGCTGCTTTAAAGCAACATTCATTTTATTTTGGTTTATATTTCATATCTTTTACTCTGCTTTCAATATGTAATTAAAAAATTGGGATACAACAAAATTAATGTAATTTTTTTTTATGCATAACATTTAGTACTGTTTGTGGTGTGTAATTGTGAAATTATCTTCTGCTGTGTGGAGTGTGTGATGTAGTAATCGTGCTTAAGGTCGTCTGGAGACCTTGGCGCTTTTGAAGGGGGCCCCGAGAAAGAGAAAGAGAGAAAGAGAGTTATATCAAATAGCCAAATATGCTAAAAATATATTGCAATATTTACATGTATAAAACATATCATTATGTTGATCTGCTGCTTTGATCTACTGACCGGATCTGCTAACTTCATCTGCTGCCTGGTTCTGCTGGCTGGATCTTCTGCCTGGTTCTGATGGCTGGATCTTCTGCCTGGTTCTGCTGGCTCGATCTTCTGCCTGGTTCTGCTAACTTCATCTGCTGCCTGGTTCTGATGCCTTAATCTGCTGGCTGGATATTGTGACTGGATCTGATAGCTGGATCTGATAGCTGGATCTGATAGCTGGATCTGATAGCTGGATCTGATAGCTGGATCTGATATCTGGATCTGTTGATTTGATATGATAACTTGATCTGTTGCCTTGTTCTGATGCCTGGATCTGATGGCTGCATCTGATGCCTGGATATGATGCCTGGATCTGCTGATCCATTTGTAAGGAAACCTATTTCAAACAAGGAACTAAAAGAAAAAAAAATAAAAGCTAACTATTTATGTCAACAAACATAACATATCGATATGTTTGGCTGGAAAGTTTTGAAACAAATGATAAATTGTATGGAGTTAACATTGGCTGAACCCCGGAGTCAGGAGGTTTTTATAAAAGTCCCTGTTAGAATGAGTTAATCTCTTAGATCCTACAAACCAAGAATTGGACAGTTTTTGTAATGCCCTTAGCGTGTTTGATCAAAAAAAAAAAACGTTTTTATTCTACAAAGTCTATCACATTGTGGTCTTTTTACTCAGTGATGCTGTAAGTGCTTAGTATGCAAATTACTTACAAATTCGTCAAGCTGTATGAATGTTTTCCAAAATCAATTTCCTGCCAAATCGCAAATTAGAAACTTTAAAATACATTGATATGTGTGTGATTTAGAAGCCGATAATTGATCTATGCACTTTTAAGAAATGATTCGTAATGTACTTTCATGAAAAATGCAGATACTTGAAAATATTAATTAGTAAGACGATAGATCTCACATATTGTGAAACTAATCAAGGCAGGCAAATATCAAAGTTATTAATTTTACCGCCAGTTTTGTTTTCCGTATTTTCCATAGGTCAACTTTATCAAATTGTCCGTAATCTTTCCCTTTTATCAGGTAAAGAATTAACGGCGGATAAAACTTCGGCACCACTAGCTGTATGCATCACAGCTCAAAGACGAATGTAATAATTATTCTATGATGTTTCTCAAATATTTTGTGACTGTAAACCAGGTTTGAAAAAGAGAAAGCTACAAAAATAAAATATGCTTGCTGCAAATATTAATTTATTTTAAAGATTACTCTGTATTTAATGAGCACACATTTAAAAGGTAAAATTGTGTTTTATTAACTGAAACAAACAATAACATTCAATATGACATGGCAGCCTAGTTAGCCTACACATCCAAGCTGCTCTGTTCAAGTTATTCTATTTGGGTTTATTTCTTTACACGTATTGATTGTTTCAGAACAATGTTTCAAATCAAACAATTGTTTCAGAACAATGTTTCAAATCAAACAATTGTTTCAGAACAATGATTCAAATCAAATAATTGTTTCAGAACAATGATTCAAATCAAACAATTGTTTCAGAACAATGTTTCAAATCAAACAATTGTTTCAGAACAATGATTCAAATCAAACAATTGTCTCAGAACAATGATTCAAATCAAACCATTGTTTCTATGACATTCAAACTGACAATGTTTGTTGGATTGATATAGATCACATGTAAAGTAAAATCTCCCTTAGCCCAACAGGCCATTATAGCTAAAGAAGTGTAGAATTTATTTGTTTCTGTAACCAGACCATATGAAGGGTTCGTGTGGTAAGCATAGAGCTCAGCTGCCTTTCTAATCCCTGGCACCTATTAGAAGCTGGGTGGAAATGAGAACATCCCCTTGTTTCTCATAGCGGAACGAACCCGGGAATTTCAGGCCGAAAGGGAATCGTTCTAGACAGCTTAGTCATTCGTCCACCCAAACATGGTGGACAGAACCTTACAAATAAAAATACAACAGATATCGTGTACTCCTCTTATTAAATGCAAGTTTGATACTAAATTAAATAAAAAAATTATTTGCCTACAGCCAGAAGGTCAATAGGTTTGAGGCCACTCCCATGCAAGTCAGTCACACATTTTGTCACAATAAGTCAGCCACGCTCAGGCAACTCAGTCACACATTTTGTCACAATAAGTCAGCCACTATCAGCCACACTCAGTCGCACATTTTGTCTCAGTACGTCAGAATCGAAATTATTAAACTTGGTCAGATGGAACTAAACAGCGTTATCCGTTGGTAATTTTGTTTTGTCAAAATATGCTAAATATAACTCAGCTGACACGAAGCTGAATAGAACTTGATTAGCCAATCAACTCGCGAGTGTTTAATGACGTCATCATAACATCGTTATCTGCAGTAGCGCCTCTACACGTTTGACAAATGGCGAGTTTATTGTTTTTCAGTATATCTTTGTCGAGTATATCACAAACGAGCTGAGAAAAAAAAGAGTGAATAATTTCTATTAAACTGAATAATGAATGTTTTAATAGGGTTATAAACATTACAATAAATGAGGCTTCAGAAACTCATTCAAGGACAGGGAGAAATATTATAAGCCTTGGCGTAAAAGAAGCCTCAAGTTCCCATTTTAAACTTATATAGGCCAGCACATGATAGTAATATGTGTGTGTTAATATACATTTATTGAATTATTATAATAATACATTTTAATGTATAGCAATAAATAGAATATCAATGAATTTCATTTTTGAGATGAATCCATAATTTTTTCCTGACATATTTCACGAATCTTCATTTTTTTTTAAATCTAGAGAAACATTTTCCGACTCACGTCTGTCTGCTGTAAAGTGCAACAATGAATACTGTTTCCGGTTTAAAATTAATGGCTTCTTACCTGCGACTCACCTCGATACACGATTTCGTATTGACTTAAAAAAAAATCTCACGTATTAAATAATACCCGTGTTTTAAAATATTAGACAATAAATATATAAGGTGTAAAATATTTATAAATGAATACAAGATTAACATTTAATTGCAACTGATAGCATTTTTTAATTTTCAAATGAAAACTGCTGTAATAATAAAAAAAAATTACGCAGTGGCTACGGTAACATCAAGACGGAGATCGTATTTTTTTCCCGAGTTACATCAATACATATTGCTCCACACCCTAACCCTATCCCTAACCCTATCCCTAACCCTATCCCTATCCCTATCCCTAACCCTAACCCTACCCTAACCCTAACCCTAATCCTAACCCTTTTCCTAACCCTAATATAATTGCCGGTAACCGAAAAAAAAACGAGTACTCCCGCTAACCCTAATATAATGGCGCTTGATGTTACCTTAGCCACTTCGAAAAAATTATCCGACTATAAAAATAGCAGCGTAGGCCTACATCGTAACAAGTTTCGTTCATAAAATTCTTTCAAAAATTCAACGAAATTTAGAATTTAAAGAAAATATTATTTTCTGCAAAATGTATGCTTTATATAATTAAAGTTCTCAGTTATATAAACATTTGTATACAGTAAGACCCCGCTTAACGCGAAGTACACGTTCAACCAAATTAGAGCGTAATACGAAACAGCGTTAAACGAGTTATCTCTTATTTATATAAAATAAATAAAATTCTAAGTCAGTATGTTTACATTTCAGATCATTCAGTCTCTACTGTATTTCCAATTTTCTGCCTTTTTATTTGCAATAAATTGATCCATCATATCAGTTATAGTGGTCAAACTGGTTTTTAGAAACGCTGTTGAAAGTTCTTTTTGCTCTTCTTCAGAATCACTACTGTCAACATTTTTGTTTTCTTCTTGGTCCGCTCATTCCATGAACTCATCATCTCAAAGACCTGCTGCTGTTACTTAAACTATTTCTTCGACATTCTCCAACTCATCTAAACCGGTTTGTTTCGCTAATTCAACTATTTCGTGTTTTTACTATCGCCCATGATAAAAACTAAAAGTAATAAAATTTGTCACTTTATCAATCGTTATATCATATACATTTAGAGAGTACTTACAATAACGTCAACAAACGTTTAAAACGATGTGTTCGTATAACACCGCAGGAAAGAAGAAACACAGATAAACTGCTTCGGATATCGGGAAGCCTAACGGTGCGCGTGCAATGTCGGGTAATCCAACAATTCAAATAAAAGAGTGTTAGACCGAAACAGCGCTAATCGAAACAGAGTTAAGCGGGTTCTTACTGTCAATTTAAATTAAAAATTGTTTTTAATAATAAAAAATTCAAATTAAAACCAAATAACTTAGACTTGGACAAAGTGTGAGTTCAAGATAATGTAAAATTTGTAAGTAAAAATGTCGCTCTGTGGTTTTACTTTAATGGGCATTCGAATCCTGTTCTAGCTTACTTATAAAAAAATAATGTATCATTTAGCTTGTTAAAAGAACAAAAAACAATGAATAAGTTCCTCAATTTTGTTGATAACATAAGGTAAATGACTCTTATATTTACAATGACCTATTCATAACAACAATGTTGAGCTATGGGAATCGATAGGCAAAAGATGTGCAAGTACATAAGTACAATATATAAATTTATATATATATATATATATATATTACCACATCAGGAGACACTATGTCTATACCATAAACCTATGTCTATATCATAACACTATGACTATATCATAAGTCTATGTCTATATCGAGAGACAGAGTTTATATCAGGAGTCTGTGTCCGTACCAGGAGTCTGTGTCCGTACCAGGAGTCTGTGTCCGTATCAGGAGTCTGTGTCCGTATCAGGAGTCTGTGTGTGCCATTCAGGTGTCTGTGTTTGTATCTGGAATCTATGAGTGTCTATCAGGAGTCTGTTTCAGTATCAGGAGTATATGTGTGTATCACCAGTCTAATTCTACTAGACTTTAAAATTACAAATAAAGCTTGGAGAAACTAAACTTCTTGGTCCCCGAAGAGACGTACCGACTGCATCCCCTCTACTCACACATCTCCTCTACTCACACATCCCCTCTCCTCATAATCCCCTCTACTCACACATCCCCTCTACTCACACATCCCCTCTCCTCATAATCCCCTCCCCTCACACATCCCCTGTACTCACACATCCCCTCTCCTCATAATCTCCTCTACTCACACATCCCCTCTACTCACACATCTCTCTACTCACACATCCCCTCTACTCACACATCCCCTCTACTCACACATACCGTCTCCTCAAAATCCCCTCTACTCACACATCCCCTCTACTCACACATCCCCTCTCCTCATAATCCCCTCTCCTCACACATCCCCTGTACTCACACATACCCTCTCCTCATAATCTCCTCTACTCACACATCCCCTCTACTCACACATCTCTCTACTCACACATCCCCTCTCCTCATAATCCCCTCTACTCACACATCCCCTCTCCTCATAATCCCCTCTACTCACACATCCCCTCTCCTCACACATCCCCTCTCCTCACACATCCCCTCTCCTCACACATCCCCTCTACTCACACATCCCCTCTACTCGTACATCCCCTCTACTCACACATCCCCTCTACTCACACATCCCCTCTAATCACACATCCGCGGTACTCACACATCCCCTCTACACTCACACATCCCCTCTACTCACACATCCCCTCTCCTCACTCATCCCCTCTACTCACACATCCCCTCTCCTCACACATCCTCTCTACTCACACATCCCCTCTATTCACACATCCCCTCTACTCACACATCCCCTCTACTCACACATCCCCTCTACTCACACATCCCCTCTACTCACACATCCCCTGTACTCACACATCCCCTCTACTCACACATCCCCCCTCTACTCACACACATCCCCTCTACTCACACATCCCCTCTACTCACACATCTCTCTACTCACACATCCCCTCTACTCACACATCCCCTCTACTCACACATCCCCTCTACTCACACATCCCCCTACTCACACATCCCCTCTACTCACACATCCCCTGTACTCAAACATCCCCTCTACTCACACATCTCCTCTACTCACACATCCCCTCTACTCACAAATCCCCTGTACTCACACATCCCCTCTACACTCACACATCCCCTCTACTCACACATCCCCTCTACTCACACATAACCTGTACTCACACATCCCCTCTACACTCATACATCCCCTCTACTCACACATCCCCTGTACTCACACATCCCCTCTACTCACACATCCCCTGTACTCACACATCCCCTCTACACTCACACATCCCCCCTACTCACACATCCCCTCTCCTCATAATCTCCTCTACTCACACATCCCCTCTCCTCATAATCTCCTCTACTCACACATCCCCTCTACTCACACATCTCTCTACTCACACATCCCCTCTACTGACACATCCCCTCTACTCACACATCCCCTCTCCTCATAATCCCCTCTACTCACACATCCCCTCTACTCACACATCCCCTCTCCTCATAATCCACTCTCCTCACACATCCCCTGTACTCACACATCCCCTGTACTCACACATAACCTGTACTCACACATCCCCTCTACACTCATACATCCCCTCTACTCACACATCCCCTGTACTCACACATCCCCTGTACTCACACATCCCCTCTACACTCACACATCCCCCCTACTCACACATCCCCTCTCCTCATAATCTCCTCTACTCACACATCCCCTCTACTCACACATCTCTCTACTCACACATCCCCTCTACTCACACATCCCCTCTACTCACACATCCCCTCTCCTCATAATCCCCTCTACTCACACATCCCCTCTACTCACACATCCACTCTCCTCATAATCCACTCTCCTCACACATCCCCTGTACTCACACATCCCCTGTACTCACACATCCCCTGTACTCACACATCCCCTCTACTCACACATCCCCTCTATACTCATACATCCCCTCTACTCACACATCCCCTGTACTCACACATCCCCTCTACTCACACATCCCCTGTACTCACACATCCCCTCTACACTCACACATCCCCTCTACTCACACATCCCCTCTCCTCATAATCTCCTCTACTCACACATCCCCTCTACTCACACATCTCTCTACTCACACATCCCCTCTACTCACACATCCCCTCTACTCACACATACCTTCTCCTCATAATCCCCTCTACTCACACATCCCCTCTACTCACACATCCCCTCTCCTCATAATCCCCTTTCCTCACACATCCCCTGTACTCACACATCCCCTGTACTCACACATCCCCTGTACTCACACATCCCCTCTACACTCACACATCCCCTCTACACTCACACATCCCCTCTACTCACACATCCCCTCTACTAACACATCCCCTGTACTCACACATCCCCCCTACTCACACATCCCCTGTACTCACACATCCCCTCTACTCACACATCCCCTCTACTCACACATCCCCTCTACTCATACATCCCCCCTACTCACACATCCCCTCTACTCACACATCCCCTCTACTCACACATCCCCTCTACTCACACATCCCCTCTACTCACACATCCCCTCTACTCACACATCCCCACTACTCACACATCCCCTCTACTCACACATCCCCTGTACTCACACATCCCCTCCCCTCACACGTCCCCTCTACTCACACATCCCCTGTACTCACACATCCCCTCTACTCACACATCCCCTCTACTCACACATCCCCTCTAGACTCACACATCCCCTCTACTCACACATCCCCCCTACTCACACATCCCCTCTACTCACACATCCCCTGTACTCAAACATCCCCTCTACTCACACATCCCCTCTACTCACACATCCCCTCTACTCACACATCCCCTCTCCTCATAATCCCCTCTAATCACACACCCCCTCTACACTCACACATCCCCTCTACTCACACAACCCCTCCCCTCACACATCCCCTCTACTCACACATCCCCTCTACTCACACATCCCCTCTACTCACACATCCCCTCCCCTCACACATCCCCTCTACTCACACATCCCCTCTACTCACACATCCCCTCTACACTCACACAACCCCTCCCCTCACACATCCCCTCTACTCACACATCCCCTCTACTCACACATCCCCTCCCCTCACACATCCCCTCTACTCACACATCCCCTCTACTCACACATCCCCTCTATACTCACACAACCCCTCCCCTCAACATCCCCTCTACTCACACATCCCCTCTACTCACACATCCCCTCTACTCACACATCCCCTCTACTCACACATCCCCTCTACTCACACATCCCCTCTACTCACACATCCCCTCCCCTCACACATCCCCTTTACTCACACAACCCCTCCCCTCACACATCCCCTCTACTCACACATCCCCTCCCCTCACACATCCTCTCTACTCACACATCCCCTCTACTCACACAACCCCTCCCCTCACACATCCCCTCTACACTCACACATCCCCTCTACACTCACACATCCCCTCTACTCACACCACTAATACAAGCTTCAGCTTAGTTGGAGTAATGATAACCTGACCTATATATTTAAATGTATTCTAATGCAGTCTAACCTAATTATTTATGTTAAATATTTTTAGATGACGTTAATTAATTTTCCAATGGTCTTTATTTGTACTTTGAAAAAGCTAACTTTAGAATGGTTTTTGTTACATAAACCATCAGTTTTTACTTTAAAAAAATAGAAAATTCATAAAAGCTTTCGAAATTGCTTATTTTTATCGTTGTATAAATCAAAGAATGTGTATACCTCTTAAAACTAAACTGATGGCTTAATTCTTAATGAAATCGGACAATAAAACCATGTCTCTATATTGTCAACAAGATTCTGTCAAACACCTCTCTCTCTCTTTCTATATCTATCTGTCTTGTATCTATCTATCTATCCATTTATCTATCTATCTCTTTGTCTATCTATATGTCTCTAGACCAAACAGATCAATAATTTACTTTCGAAACGTCTAACGTGAAATCGACTGTCCAAATTTCCCGTGTCCAAATAAGAACTGACCGAGTATATAAAAATACACCTGTCTAACAAGGAACGTCGGCTCTTCCTGTCCTTTGTTCATGGACAGTGTCAGAGGTCAGGTACAGGATGAGATGGTTGCTTTCTGTACATTTTTTTCGGGGAGGTGGTATTTAATTAACAGGCGCAGAGGTCAGTGCGACAATGGGTCGATCCGAAAAGCGCGAGAATGGAAGGCAAAAATACTGTTTGGGATGGTCAAGCTGGACACAGGTTAGGATAAGAAGATCCCTTCTAAATGTATCAGTTACAAAGATAAATGTATCACAAGAGATACACAAACGGAGTATTTATCTCTGACCTATATTAATAACATAAATAAAGCTTTTTTTTTTAAAATACATAATCATTAGTCTGTTATAATCATTTTATATTAATTTCTTATTGCTTTTTTAGAATAGACACTATATTAAAATGTCTTTGTGGTTTGTATTTTATCGTGATTACAAGGTATTAATTGGATTTATAAGTTGATGTTTACTTCCGGTTTCGTCAGTTGCTATTGTCAGTAACAATTGAGATATTGGTAATTGGTAACACATTACCTTTAAACAGAATTAAAACTTTACAGAAAAGAGATCACGTCTCTCTCTCTCTCTCTCTCTCTCTCTCTCTCTCTCTCTCTCTCTCTCTCTATATATATATATATATATATATATATATATATATATATCTATCTTGCCATTATGTCTATCTGTCAGTCTACATAACAGTCTGTCTTTCTATTGTTCTGTCTGTCTATTTATATGCCTTTTGTGTAAACTATCTTTCTACTTATCTATCTAATTATTTCTACGTATATATATAAGTTCTGTAGTTAATGCATTACAGTTAAAGTTTATCATTTTTAAAGAATTAATTTCACTTCACAACGTGTGATCGTATCTTGAGTTTGTAAATCTTGTAGCTCAATTTTGAACTTGCTCTAATTAAGTGACATATATGAAATTTATCACACACGTATATTCTACATGACTTTACATGATTTTAATACTTTTGAACTTATGAATTAACATATTATTAGAATTTTAGATTTTTTTTTATAATGGGACAAATGACTGGACACGACAGATGAGGATCAAGAGTGTAACAAACAAATGACTGGACACGACAGATGAGGATCAAGTGTGTAACAAACAAATGACTGGACACGACAGATAAGGATCAAGTGTGTAACAAACAAATGACTGGACACGACAGATGAGGATCAAGTGTGTAACAAACAAATGACTGGACACGACAGATGAGACACACAAGACACACACTAGACACACAAGACACACACTAGACACACACTAGACACACACCAGACACACTAGACATCCTGTTGTAAATTTGCAACAATTCAGACAAAATGCTGCCCTCTGTGAAATAGTATCCCGGACACGCTGATTCTGCCGCCCATATCATTTCTGGAATCGTGGTGCGTTAGATCAGGGTAGGACAAACTTTACGAATCGCGGACCACGTTGGGCTCGTAAATTTGACCAGCGAAGCGGACCGAGATCAGATACATGGATTATCGACATGAAATAATATAACTATATACATGTTTTTCATTTGAATTCTGCGTTAAATCGATAGCGGAAAACAAGAATTCAGTCAATTCGTTCATCGTAAAAAAGTTATGTTTATATTCCCGTTTTTCTTTTTTAAAAAATAAAACTGTGGTCGACTTATTATTAAAGACTGCTATTAATTAAGTATGAATTTTGTTTTTGTACAGCTGTCCCATTACCAACTAAAAAAAAACGTTTTGCCTTTAATTCTATTAAGGTTAAAATCATAACAAAGCATTAAAAAAACACAATGGATGTTGTTTTGAATGATTGTTTTACACAATCAATGTTGTTTTGAATGATTATTTTACACAATTGATGTTGTTTTGAATGATCATTTTACACAATTGATGTTGTTTTGAATGATTATTTTACACAATTGGTGTTGTTTTGAATGATTATTTTACACAATTGATGTTGTTTTGAATGATTATTTTACACAATTGATGTTGTTTTGAATGATTATTTTACACAATTGATGTTGTTTTCAATGATTATTTTACATAATTGATGGTGTTTTCAATGATTATTTTACACAACTGATGTTGTTTTCAATGATTTTTGTACACAATTGGTGCTGTTTTCAATGATTATTTTACACAATTGATGTTTATTTTCAATGACTATCGTACGTGATGCATGTGGCCTAAAATGCTTATTAAACGCAATGTATGTTGTTTTCAATGATTGTTATACATAATTGATGTCGTACGAAATGAATGGTTTACAAAACGGATATCATACACAATAGATGTCGTACACAATGAATGTTGTACACAATGGATGTTGTACACAATGGATGTTGTACACAATGGATGTTGTATAAGTTTTATACACTGGGTTGAAGTCAGGTTGCTGCAGCACCTCTTATGTACATGTTATTTCCTTTATTCCGATTGTATTACATTCCGAAGACAGAAAGTTAAATGGTGAAAGTGGAGACCCGTATCTATAGGCCAGTGAGGTAACAGAGGGCATGATGCACACCGTAGTGAATCAATGACATCCCGTTCGTGCCACACATTGGGTTACAGTGACCTGAAAAATATCTAGATCTCTTGATCCAGTTTTTTGATACAACGTAACATTTGTCTAATGTGTTTTGTTACTACCACCCCCACCCCCTTTCTCCCACCCCGTCATTGAAATAGGAACATATCGACCGGTTTATTTATTGGTATGGTAGATCTCCTATTCATTTTATGATATTCTAAATAGCAGGGTAGCCAGTTCACTTCAATATTAAAGAACAACATATGTGACGAGTGAGTGATGAAAGAATTATTATAAGTGTTGCTTTATGGTCAAGTTTATTATCTATCTATCTAATCTATCTATCTATCTATCTATCTATCTATCTATCTATCTATCTATCTATCTATCTATCTATCTATCTATCTATCTATCTATCTATCTATCTATCTATCTATCTATCTATCTATCTATCTGTCTATCTATCTATCTATCTATCTATCTATTTATCTATCTATCTATATGTCTATCTATCTATCTATCTATCTATCTATCTATCTAACTGTTGATCTATTTGTATATCTTACACATATTAAAAATAGCTCAATAAATATCTAATACGTTGGTTGCCTCCATATTCTAGATTCTATCATTCACAAATCTGATGTTTTGTTTTCAAGATATACGTCACTACCGCCTGTATTTTTTAACTCCGATTTCAAACCATTTTCATTGTCATAAATGTACATAACAATTTTAGTTTTAATTCATTATTTCTCTCTTTTTTTTTTTGGATTTACCTACATTTTAGTTTGTTATTTAGCTACATGAAATGTCAAATGCCACTGAGAAGGTTTTAACTGAAACTCTATCTTCCATGAATTATAAATAAATAATTACAAGCAATTATCCATATTGAGTAATGCCGTCCATTTCATCAAATTAGTTTTCTTTTTCTCTGCACAAAAACTCGTCATTATGACGTTTCGATTCATTCGAGTCTTGTTCTGATTGGCCACTCTTAAATCACGTGTTACAAAGTTCGCAGCCAATGTTCTTTGTTGACGTGGCATACTTGTATATTTTTTTTTGTTTTCTGTGAATCATGTTGACTCTTTGTGCAAGTCTGGAGCTGATTGGTTGTGATAGACAAAACGTGTATTTGTTATTTCTGAAGCTTGCACTGTCTGTAACAATAACAAATAAGCTTTTTTGGTCTTCTAAATAAAAATACTATTTCAGATACACAGATGTAGGTCAATAGTAAAGTTCCCTAGACTAATAAGCAGCCCCGTAGCGTGAAAATTCTACAGCAGGGGCCAGGCATTCTACAGCAGGGGCCAGGCAAGAGCGGGGGGGGGGCAGGTAATACATTTTACTAAGTAGAACAAATAAGCAGAGGGGGCCAGACAAAACGCAAGGTTGGGCCCGGCCCCCTGGCCCCCCGCACGCTACGGGCCTGCTAATAAGACAGATGAACTGTAGAATAAATCTATTTCTGTACCCACGGCATATGTGGTTAGCATGACGCCTAGCCACCTCTACTTGCCCAGCTAATGTCAGATACACTTATAAAGTTAGATGGATTTAGTGGATGTCAAGGTCCCCTTGCGGGGTCCCTGCGGTCGTTGTCTATTGGTATGCTCACCTACTGAGTTCTGGCCAGCATTTATATTTGTCCCAGCCACGTGGTTATACAGGACGCACAACGCAACAAGAAATGAGTACACAACTCAATTGTAAATACGATACAACACCTTTATTTATCTTGAAAAAGACAATGTGCCCTAAAAAGGACAATAGCATTTTCGGCAATTAACACACACATATTCCAATCAAATATATTACACCGAATTACCTGGGGTGGGTAGTCCTCACAAGAACTGAGATCTGTGGTGGTCGAACGTCTAGGTTTGCCACCTAACAGCCTGGTTTCCCACCCCAGCTGGAGTCTGAACCCGACTTCTCTCTTCGACTGCCCAACGCTCACTGAATAATCCTAACTAAAAAGTTCCGCGACGCACATCGGATCTCCCCGCATGCGTGCCGAGACTTCCGCTTCACTGACCAATCGCAGTGACCGTGTACGTACCTATCACTCGTGCCTACACGCGTGATCAATAAAGGGACACTCCTCTCTCGCCCCTTTCCAAGGGCACAGATTATCTGCCCCTACAGACATTTTCTCACCAGGTGACAGACCGTTATAAGTGGGTACTAGACAGACCGACCACAGTGGGAAAAACCTGGGAAGACAAAGCCTTTGTCTATCCTATGCATTATCTTATCACACCCTCGGGTGATTAAATAGGAGTGGGTTCTGGATTTCATAAGACTTAAGACACAGAATTTGACAGTGGACTTGATGGACTTCACACCATGTTCCACCTGGGAAAATTCCCCTGGTTCTCAGCGAAGATCGAGCCCGTGACTCTCAGGCCGAATAGTTGCACCTACCTATAGATTTATAGAGCCCGTGAATAGAAATGGACTGACAGAGTTTTAAATTGGGTAAAACTTTACTGATGCTGAATAGCCAGAGGCGTGACTGACGGTTTTGTTGGCTATATTAATGTTGGCTAAATAATGTTGGCTAAATATTGTTGGCTATACTAATGTTGACAAAATGTTGTTGGTTATATTTTGCGGGTTAAATATTGTTGGTTATACTTTTGTTGGCTAAATATTGTCTGCTATACTAATGTTGGCTAAATGTTGTTGGCTAAACGTTGTTGGCTAAACATATGCAGACTAAATAGTGTTGACTAAATATTGTTGGCTATAGCAAAGTTGGCTAAATATTGCTGGCTAAAAAATGTTAGCTATACACATGTTGGCTAAATGTTGTTGGCTAAATATTGTTGGCTGTACTAATGCTGCTAAATATTGTCTGCCATACTAATGCTGGCTAAATATTGTCTGCCATACTAATGTTGGCTAAATATTGTTGGCTATACTAATGTTGGCTAAATATTGTTGGCTATACTAATGTTGGCTAAATATTTTTGGCTATACTAATGTTGGCTAAATAGTGTTGGGTTTTTAAATGTTGCAATAGAATTTTTGTTATAAAATCTTGCAAATAGAAAACAAAATTGTCATTTTATTTGGTAAATTTCATTCAATGTGTTATTGAATATTGACGAGGACAATATTGTGTACACATTCTATCAGATCATGTAGCTCTACATTTGATATAAACTACACATAAGAGTGTTTCAAAACAAAAAGTTTTTTTTTTCAAA